>BSBK01000781.1:645000-1092500 GCA_027943335.1 Chamaecyparis obtusa | reverse complement strand
CTAGGTCCAAATTTTAGATTCTAGAGGTTTTGGGATGTTGGGATTCGGAAAGTTTTATTTCCCGCTTCTAAGTCGACTGTTTTGGATTTCGGAATGGTAAAATCTTAAATTTTATTTAATCTAGGTCCATTTTTAGGGGTTAAGGCTTAATTGGAATTTAATTCCCCTATGTCAGCCTCTCTAGAAGTTTGTGCCCTAGACTAGTATAAAAGGAAGCCTTCCTCTCTCATTTCAATCAAGCATCTTTTTCATAATCTCTCAAGTGCAATAAAATGATCAAGAAATCATCAAGCAAGCAAGAAGGAGAAGGAAAGCATTCAAGAATTCATTCATCCTCAAGCATCCAAGCCTTCAAGATCTAATTCATCAAGGAGATCTATTGATAGCCATTGAAGGATTCAATCTCTTTAGAGCCCTCTTGTTGAAGATTCCTCCATCCACATTCATCCAAGCTTCTTCCTATTCCAAAATCCACTCAAGATTGGTGTTGAAGATCTAATGAAATTGATTTGAGACATCCTACATTCAACTCTACATTCATTTGGAGTATCCATACTTGTGGATTCAAGGATTTGAATCCTCCATAAGGATTTCAACATAAGCAAGGTGAATAGTTCCATTTACTTTGTTTATATATTGTAATTTCAATTACATTTCAAGGTTGATTCCAAACCGGGGTTTAACCAAGGCAAATCCCTCATCCAACAAAAAAAAACCCTTTTTCTTGTAGATCCAGGTGTGGGACAATGAATATCAGTACAGATATGAGTACCCTTTTCAGTGAACTTTCGAGATCCGCGAACAGAATTTATGTCAGAATAGTGTAGGTCAAGGATGACCTTTTGGGGTAAGATTGTACCCTGGGATAAGATCTTACCCCTGTCTTGGGTCAAGGATGACCTTGCTCAGAAAAGCAAAAGGTTTATGGGTTTTCTCTATTTTTGCATTTCCAGTCCAGATCTATTTGCAGAATTCCTCGAAACTGCACACAGACATCAGAAAATAGTATTTTCTAGATTTTTCATACTTGAGGTTAGTATTTATTTTCAATTCAATTAAGATTCCAATACATACTTACCATAACAGAATATAATGTTATCCTCTTTCTTCATATTCTCCGTTGATTGATTCATCTATGTATTGACCATTCTCTTGTGGTTAATCAATTTGGATCTTCCTTTGGGAATTTGGGGTTAAGAAGTATATCTCATATTCCCATCCTCGTCATATTATCACATCACACTCATTTTTGTTAGGAGATCACTCTTTGTTCATCCACATTTTGGTGACCACACTTTGTTCTCCTATAAGTGGATTCTTGTATTATTTTTTTTAATGTTGCACATCCAAATTGCTTCCAAAAGACTTAGGAATTATGGATGAAAGAGGTTGATATGATAGGTTTAAATGGATAGATGGATGGTTTCTCAAGTATGCATGTCTTTTTTTTTATCTTGAGGTAAGCTAGGAGTGAGAGGTATAGTACATGGAGGGATATAGGGACCCAATATGGATGGAAGGTTTGAAGGTTTCATCTTTGGGTTATAAGGACCAAGAATGGATTTAGAAGATGCAAACAAATAATGGGTAGGGAAATCAACATTCATAGAGTGAGTAGTATGGCCAAGGATTTAATCTGTAAGATTCATATTTATACCAATAGGCTCATGAGTGGCTTTAATAGGAGCAACTTTGATAGGAGAAACATGAGCTTGGGAGGATTTATTCTTATGCGAAGGAGTAGGAAAGATGAGAGATCCATGAGATGGATGTGCACAATAATGACAAGGAGTTGTTGCAATATTCTAATGTTGACAAGGATCTTTGGATAATATAGGAAGAGTAATTTTATCTTGATTTTCAATAAGCTCTTTAGAGATGATGGAAGGAGTATCTTGATCTTGCTTGGGAGATGGATAAGATATAGGAGGTGGTGGTATATCTTCTTGGAAGAAATCATCATGAGATTCTTGGGATATGATACTTTGGTCAACCATTGGATACAGATAGATGGTATCTTGATCTTGATATTTATTGATATTTATTTCTTCACACTTCATATTGTCCTCTTGATATGGAACCACTTTTAGGGATGAAATATGAGTTTGAATATGTGTGATGGGTTGATGAAGGGTTGATGAAGGGACATTTAGGATAAGTATGATAGGTGTTGAAGCACAAGGAAGCTTGGGGTCTATGATCTTTAAATCATGGAAGAGGCTTGTAGAAAGATGTATATTAGCTTGGATGTCTTTTAGAGGTATCTCTTGAGGATGTGCATAGGTAGCATGAAAAGCATTAAGTTATTTGTTTAGTGGAGAGATTTTGGAGGAATTTTCTTCTTTAGAAGATGAATGCATGATGGGTAAGGTAGAGGTAGCATGAGAATCATTACTAGACATGGGTTCATGATTTTGATCAAGCTTGAGAGTAGTATCTTCATTAAATGAGTCATTGTGATCTTCAACACCAATTATTCCATCATCAATGAAATCTTGGATTTTATGTTTCAATTTCATGAAATCTAAAGTCTTATGTTCATTATTTTGATGATACACACAGTGGGTAGGCAAGAATGAAAGTTCGCTAGAAGTAGTTGAAGGCAATGTGATAAGATTGTTTTCAAGGAGTTTTTCCAATGTTGATTCATAAGATTCTCCAAAAGGAGTAAAGATTTGCTCTATTTCTTCATTTTCTTTATCAAAGATAGGTCGGTCAAAGATAGGTTTGTCAAACATAGGTCTCTCATGATAATGTTTACGATCAAAGATAGGTTTGTCATAAATATGTTCTGGATCAAAGATAGGTTTGTCATAAAGATGTTCTCAATCAAAGTAGGTTTGTTATGAAGATTTTCTTGATCAAATATAGGTTTGTCATAAAGATGTTCTCGATCAAAGATAGGTTTGTTATGAAGAGGTTCTCGATCAAAGATAGGTTTATCATAAAGATGTGTAAGGTGTTGCTCAAAGATAAAGTTCTTGTGAGAGTGAGACATGGCATTGCTTGGAGAAGGTGAAGATAAAGGATAGATTGATATCCAAGAATGATGATTAGAGGGTGTATCTTTTTCTTCCTTTAATTTTTGAAGTTCAGATCTCAAAGATTTGATTTTTTCTAAAAAGTATGCCGCAAGAATCTCTTCTTCTTTATTCAAATTTTTTAGATCCATGATGTGATCATTTTGATAATTAGGCATGAAAGAGAATGTACAGAGATAAATAAGATGACACGAGACAACTTGATGTCTACCCTAGAAGAGCAAAGTTTTCACTTGTCAAATAGTAAAAAGAGAGTAAAATAAGATTAAGATGACTGGCCACAAAGTGCCTAAGCTGCGAGGTAAGATCCCTATGTACGACACTTGTGACTTGAGTCAAGAGACAACGTCAAGATAAAGATAAATATAACTAAAGAGATAGACAAGTGAACAACTTTACTAGTCAAGAATATAACCAAGGTATCTAGGTGATCCTTTTCAACTAAAAACAATCCCAAAGCTGCTAGTTTCAAACCAAGAGACCATAAAAAGTCAATTATAAGCTTCCTAAACCAACTAAGAGAAAATATGGGCCAAATGACTTTGGACGATAGACCTCAACAAAGTCCAGCGACAGTTAAATAGGGATAAGGTCGTATGATATATCTCACTAACGCAGGCGATATTTAGATAACAATTTCCAATTTTGACAACAAATTTTGAATTTCAAGATCGAGTTTTTAAAGCAAATGTGACGCATAGAGTAGTCTTCAAACAATCAAACAAGGGAAAAAACAACCTTGCATGATACAAGAAATTGTGAAGTCTAAATATAGGTTGCAATATTCTAATAATGTCAAGTGTATGTTCACAAAGATTTCCATAGGTCTAGCACAAATCGAAAACACATCAAGCAAGAACTACCTACGGTCAGGAATAGTATCAAAATTGTTGCCCACAACTTGGTATCCCAAAGGAATATAGATGGTGAGTAATCTTGAGGTGATCTGAGAAACCGCTTGGATTGATCCTTGCACAAAGATTATGATACTTTCGGTCAATAGGGTAGCCTCTAACTTAAGGTTTTTAGTAAACTTCATTCATGACTATGCATGTAGTTTCGCAAGTGAAATTAAGGCCTGTAGCCCTACAAGCATCCAAAAATTATACTCTCACAAGTAATATTTAGACCTCTTGCCCCTATACAAGATGAATGTACTCCCCTTGTAGTCTTTTAAACATGACTGGGACCAAGATGGCCCTACAAGTGCCCAATCAAATGTAATCTTTCTTATCAAGATTGAGGCAACTAGGCCCTACACATGAAGAAGCATTAGGAATAGAAAATAGCCAAGTCTCCCCTCTCTTTGGATTCAAGGAAGCTTTTGATTATAGTGGGATGGAGTAGCTAGGTTTGCTTGTTCCCCACTTGGGTCATTCCCAAAAGATTGCTCTCTTGGCAAGCCCTCTAAAGGTAAATGCAAGAAAGTAAAAGGATAACTAATGGAGGTCTAGATCTATGGAGTGAGAGCGGGAGGGAGGAGGAGGAGGAGGAGAAAGAGCAGGAGAAAAAAATTTGAATTCAAAGTAAGATGGGAATCTGGATGCTCTTGGTTTTGCTGCGGATTATGTGCCTGAATCTGGAAATGCTATGGTTACTGAGAATATTTCAGCTGGCATTGTTGAAAGACCTTTCTCAGATAAGGGGGAAAGTGTTGGTGGTTCAAGCCTGGCCTAGCCCAGCAAGGACAACAGTCCTATCTTGGGACTAGAGGTGGAAAAGGCTGATACCTCTGAGAAAGGTGAAGGGTCAACAAAACAACAAGAAGATTCCTCACATGGCGGGAACTTGAACCGAGGTAAGTGAAAATGGTCGGGCCTTTTTGGGGTCAAACCAACTGGAAAATCTTCTTTCCCTAAGGTTGATATTGTTTCAAATCCGTTAAAGGGGGAGATAGGTATAAAAAATTCCTGACCAAATCATAGACCATACTATTTCTATAATGGCCTCTACGTTGATAGGCAAGTTTATGGGTCCTAGACCAAATATTGATCTGGTGAGAGCCTTTACCTTCTAGAAGTGGAAACTTAAAGGATAGGTGGATGTTGCGGCTGTGCCTAAAGGATTTTTTTCCTTTATGTTCTCCAATGGAGAAGATCTTTCTAAAGTGTTGTGTGATGGCCCTTGGATGATGGGTAAATCCTCTTTATCACTGTAGAAATGGTCAACAAACTTAGATTATAATGAAAGTTTCTTTATCTCTGCACCTGTCTGGGTAAGACTGCCTGGATTACCCCTGGAATATTGGCATGAGGACATACTAGTGGCTATAGTTGGTTCCTTTGGTGAACTGCTAATGATAGATCTGATGACAGTGGCCTGATCTAGACAAGTGTTTGCTAGGATTTGTGTCAATATCCAGCAAGATACTGAACTACCCCAAGTAATAACCCTTAACTCAAAAGTTGGCAAGTGGAGACAAGAAATAGAATATGAGTCAACACCTTTTGTTTGCTTCACATGTAAAAAAGGTTGGCCATTGGGCTAAGCACTGTCCTCTGAAGACTTCTACAGAAAAGAAAGACCAGGAGTCAAAGATATCAAAGAAATGGGAGTGGAGGAAAAAACAAAAGGGGAAACCCAAAAACCCCATGCTGACCAAATCCCCTGTTCTAACTTAGAGGAGAAGTAGGCCTCCCCTCAAATGGAGATGGAAGAAATAGAAGAACAAAAGGAAGCACCACCTCTTAATGAGATAAACAAATTACAGGAACAATCATGTTTGATCAACTCTTCTGAGGAGACCCTTGATCTTTCAAATGAATTAGATCCCCAGTTGATCTCCAGGGTTGAAGATAGTCTAGATTCAACAAAGGGGAGGGATTCCCAGCTAGGTTTACAGGGGACTATTGAAGACCTAAAAGCTTTAGATCAAATCATTAGTGAAGCCTTGAATGCTAATCTTTTAGAGTCTAAATCAAGGCAAGATCAGCCCAAAGGACAGAATGATGACTCTAAAATAGTGGAAGTAGAGAAAAATAAGAACCCCTGGATACAAATTAAGAAAAAATCTCCAATAGGAAAAGGATCTGGTCCCCAGCCTAGAATGGAACACTATAAAGACCAGACTCCTTTATCAAGAAAAAATAGTTCAAGAGTTTCATTAGGATGCTCGACATCTAAACCAAGAAAAAAGGGGGGACAAATCAAAGATGGAGGTGCCCAGACAAGAGGACAACAATAAAAGGCGGATACTAGAACCCCCAAAAGAGAAAGAGGAAGAGTATCTGAAAAGGAACAAAGAGAGCTAGAAGCAAAATAGAACATAGTGGATAGAAGAAAGCTCACCATCAATCAGGTCTACTCCCCAAACCTTAAATGAACATCTTATCTTGGAATATTAGAGGTCTAAATAGTCCTCATAAACAAGATGTTGTTAGGAATTTAGTTAGAGATTCTAATCCTGACATTTTTCTTATTCAAGAAACTAAAATGGTTAAAGATAAGATAGCTAAAATCAATCTACTAAAGCATGGTGAGAAGTTTGGCAGTGATTCGGAAGGAGCCTCTGGTGGCTTGGCCATTTACTGGAACTCTAAGTGTTTTTACTGCAACCTGCTGAGAGAGGATAAGAACTTCCTGGCAGTCAAAGTTAGCAGCATTAAGGATAACTTTTCTTGGACTCTGATTAATGTGTATGCCCCTAATACTAAATTAAGTAGACTCAAACTTTGGAAAATGATTCGTGATCTTAGGAAAGATTATCCATATGAGAACTGGATGATGATGGGAGATTTGAACACTTCTCTGAAAGAAGTTGAAAAAAGAGGAGGAAACAATACCCAAGTGGAAAGTAGGGTTGACCTTATGGAATTTATTAGTAATGAAGGCTTGTTGGATGTTGATCTTGAAGGTATTGATTATACATGGACTAATAGGAGAGTGGGAGTTGAACTTATCCAGGTTAAGCTTGACAGGGTCATCATTTCTCACAACTAGTTTGCTAAGTTTTCTTGCACCCTCTTTTCTCTCAACTGTATTGGCTCAAACCACCACCCCATTTCCTTTCTTGCTAACCCCTTCAGCGGGAAAGGAAATTCCCTATTCAGACTTGAAAAAATGTGGCTGGCTCACCCAAATTTTGAAAATAGAATCAAGGAATGGTGGAATATTAAAGTGGAAGGAAAAGCTATGTACCAAGTGGCTAAAAAAATGGCAAATGTTAAAGCAAAAGTAAGACAATGGAATAAGGAAGTCTTTGGTGATAAATTCCAAACCAAAAGTAAGATTCAAATTGACTTAAAAGAAATTCAAGATAAGATTCAAAGTACTGGATTGACTAAAGAAATGAGAAAAGAGGAAAATCAAGTTCTTGTAGACTATCACAATATCATAATGAACGAGGAGACCTACAGGAGACAAAGATCTAGATCCCTTTGGTTGAAAGCGGGAGACAAAAACACTAGATTTTTTCACCTCACAACAATGAAGCATAAAACAATGAACATAATTAATTCTCTTGTTACTACCAGGGGTAATTTAGCTAAAGAGGAGGAAATAAGGGAAGAAGTGATGGGATATTCCACTTCTCTTCTCTCCAAAGAGTAAGATCTAAATCAAGAGAATAAAAAATCCTTGCCGAGATCCATTCCCTCACTATTGGACTCTAAGGATAATGATTTTCTTAAATCTATTCCAAAGGACGAAGAAATTAAAAGGGTTATTCACTCTTTTGAAGGAGAAAAATCCCCTGGTCTGGATGGTTTCCAAATGTTTTTCTTTCAATATTTTTGGAGTATCATTGGGAAAGATGTGTGTGGGGATGTGAAAGAGTTCTTTGGTTATAAATCTATTCTTAAAGAACTTAATTCTACTTTTATAGCTCTTATTCTGAAAAGATCGGGAGCTAATGTTGCTGACTGCTTTAGGCCTATCAGTCTTTGTAACTCTCTGTATAAGATTATATCAAAGGTCCTCACTACTAGGATCTTAAAGCTTCTCCCTCACCTCATCTCTCCTCAATAGAATGACTTTATCCCAAGGAGACAAATTCTGGATTCAATTATGGTTGTACATGAGAATATCCATTCATTGGAGAAATCTAGGAAACAGGGCTTCCTGATGAAGCTTGATTTATCCAAAGCCTACGATAGAGTGGACTGGGAGTTGCTATCCAAAATTCTTCAGGCTTTTGGTTTTGAACATGGAGTGGTCAAACTTATTATGCAATTGGTTACTACAATTTCATCCTCTTTGATTGTGAATGGTGGCTCCTCTCCCTTCTTCAGAACTTCTAGGGGATTGAGGCAAGGAGACCCTATCTCCCCTATCCTTTTCACCATCATGGCTGAAAGCCTTGGGAGATTCATTAAAAATTGGGTTATTCAAGAGCAGATCTCTAGCCTGCAACCTTCTTCAGAAGAGATTAAATATTCTCACGAACAATTTGTTGATGATATGATTTTTATGGGGGAATCTACTATCAAAGAGGCGAGGAATATGAAAAAGGCCCTCAATGTTCACTCTAACACTACTGGTCAGCTTATAAACTGGGAGAAAGTTTCCTGTATTTTTTTAACACACCTGAAGCTAGAATGAATAAAATCTCTTCCATTCTTGGGTGCAAGATAGGGAGGCTTCCTAACCCTTACTTAGGATTGGTGTTGTGTTTGAAGCTAGAGGCCAATTTCTAGAATGAAATTCTTGATAGATTCCATAATAAGTTGGCGGGTTGGAAAGGGGCGACTCTTAGCTAAGCTGGAAAATTTCAACTGCTGAAGGCTACTCTTCAAAACCTTCCGGTTTATGCTCTAAGTCTATTCAAAATTCCTCTGAAGTATATTGACCTTATTGAAAAAATTAAAAAAAGGTTCCTTTGGACTGGAGTTGAAGAGAAAAAGAGATTTAGCTTGGTGGCTTGGGAGAAGGTTTGTAAACCTAAGAAGCTGGGGGGGTTGGGCATTAGAAACATAACTAATACAAATAAAGCCCTTTTAGCTAAACAATGCTGGACAATATTTGAAGATGAAAAAGAATGGAATGCAATAATTAATAGCAAATACCATCTCACTTCTCTTGAAGGTATTCTTCAATCTCAAAACAAAACCCAGGGCTTGTTTGTTTGGAATAGTATAAGCAAGGGTAAGAACCTGATCAATAAAGGGGCTAGATGGAAGCTGGGAAATGGCAGGAAGATTCAATTTTGGAATGACAAATGGCTCTTGGATAAGCCTCTTATAGATAATGAGGAGTGGAATATTGCTATCTAGGAATGTAAAGAGACCATTGGGGAATATGTGAGTGACTACTAGATTAATGAAGATTGGATCGACTTGGGGTTGAGGGATATCAAATTTATAGAGGTGAATAAACAACTTAAGAACTGGTTTATCAGAGAAAATGAGCCTGATGAACTGATTTGGGGCCCTGGTATCTCTGGCAAGTTCTCATTTTCCTCTGCCTCGACTCTTCTCATCCCTTTTGAGGATCGGCCTTTCTGCACTCAAGTATGGAATAAAGATCTAATCCCTAAAATTAACATGTTTTTTTGGTTGCTTGTTCAGAATAAAATCCTCACAATGGACAACCTCATGAGAAGAGGGTTCCAAATGCCTAATAGATGCATCCTATGCTGTGAAGAAGCTGAGACATGTAATCACTTAATGATCCATTCCTCCTTTGCTAGAGAGGTCTGGGACTCCATCATTATGTCTCTGAACCTGAAGTGGGTTAAACCCCAAAACATCCAGGATTTTGTCCAGCAATGGCAGAGCCCTTTTCATGACAAAAATGCTAAGGATCTCTGGAAACTTGTTTTCCCTCACTTCACTTGGCAAATATGAAAGGAGAGGAACAACATAATTTTTAGAGATAAAAAAGCTCCCTCTCTTTTGGTTGCTAACTCTGTTACTAGAAGCCTTATGGAGAACTACAAAAGTATTGGTAAGAAGGATACCAACTCTTGGAATCCTAATCCTAAGAAGGACTATACCATTTCTTGGCAGAACCTGAAGAACATAAATGATTTGAATCCTAGAGACAATGTTATGTGGTTTGCTCCTCCCTCGGGATGGTTAAAAGGGAACTTTGATGGTTCTGCTAGAAGAAACCATGGAATGGCTGGAGGGGGAGGCCTCATAAGAGATTGGGCTGGTAATTTCCTAGGAGCTATCATTGTTCTGTTGGAGATTCAAATAAACCATGTGGCGGAGGCTGAGGTGGTGCTTTATGTGGTGAAGATGGCTAAAGATATGGGTTGTTCAAAATTATGGCTCGAAGGTGACTCCCTCAACATAATAAATTGTATCAAAGGGAATTCAGTAAGCTCATGGACTGTAGCTCATATAATAAACAAAATTAAAATGATAATCAACTCACTTGAGGAATGCCATGTCACCCATACATACCGTGAAGGTAATAAGCCGGTGGACAGGTTGGCAAATGAAGGTACCCAGAGTGATGTCATTAAAATGTGGAGAGGGGAAGCAAATCTAAATGTCGAGATCATAAGTCTAATCACTTATGATAAAATTAATCATAATGAAGGGAAAATAACTTTAAAATATGATGACAAGGATGAAACAATTATCAAGGAGGGCTGCATGTAAGGTGAAGTGTGGGATCATTATTTCGATGTTAATGAGACATAGATTCTGGGTTATTTTAAGTAATTAGAAAAGCAATAGAAAACAAAGTTGTGAGACAAGGATTACTGGTAAGAAGCTGAGCCAGAATAGAAGTAGAAAGAAAAATATGGGAGGAGTTCTGAGGAGAGAGGAGCCCTTTGACTGTGAGAAATGGAGACAAGAGAGGAAAGTTTGGAAGAAGCTGAGAAAAGGAGGGGTCACTCAGTACATGGAAAAGCTTCACGGCTATGATAAACAGGTAACTTCCTTGTTTGTTGATGGCTCAATTAGAGGAAAAGTCAATTTATGGGGCAAATATTTCCCCCTTACTCTTTCCCTTATGGCCAAAATCACTGGCTTACCCTTGGAGGGAACTCATTTCCATAGAGGCAACCATCGGCTAGGTACTGAAGCTTTTAATCTCTTCCCAAAAACTACTAATGAAAAAGCTCTCATGACTAAAGGCAAAGGGGATTATGTGGATATTACTAAAATTAAGGATTTTTGGGCTAAAATGTTGAAGATAATGATCGAGTACTTTATGCTCAATGGGTGCTACTCCAAAATCTACAACCTGCATTTTGTTTTGGCTAATCACTTTAGGCACAATAAGAGGATTTCTTTTTTGTACTTTCTTTTGAGCTCTCTGAACAGTAGCATTACAAAGCATAGGAAGAAAAAAAGTAATCCTATGTTGCATAAGGGTTTGATCCTCCTCATTTCTAACTATGCAAGGGATATTATCCCAAACCCAATCCCTAAAAGGGTCACTGACAAAAGAAAGGAGACCAAAGAGGTTGATAAAAAGGCTGGAACCAACAAAAAGAGGAAGAAAAATGAGAAAAAATCTTTGATGAGGAGAAAGAAATGGTCAACGGAGACGATGCTAATGAAAATGGCCCTCTTTCTTAGGGAACGGGAAGTGCTGAGGAAGAAAATGTGGAAGTGGGTTCTGGTAATGACGAGGAGAGAACCCAGGAAAAAGAGGACAATAATCTTGAAGAGAAAGAGAAGGAAGAGGACATGAATGACATTATGGAAGATGACAAGGAGGAAGAAGAAGGAGGTAAAGAAGAGGATAATCAAGAGGAAGAACAAGAAGATGAAGGAGCTGAAGAGGAGGAAGAAGATGTCCAGGACTCCCCTAATGAAGATGATAAGGAAGCTGCTCAGGATTTCCCTATTGAAGAAATTTTTTTTGAAGATCTTACCGATACTGAGGATGGAAAGGACCTGGCTAGAAAAGAGGATGGTAAACACGAAATGGAGGACACCTCAGGCCTCCTAGTGGGTCAGGTTGAAGAGGAAAAGGAGGTTGGTCAGAACTCCCCTGCTGCTGATGAAAAAGAAGAGGAACAAAATGAAACTGATGATGGTATGGAACAGGCTACCATTGAGGAGGGAAATAGCCACAAGGAGGACACCTTAGGCCTCTTGATGGGTGCTACTATTCTGGAAGAGGTTAACAAAGCTGATGGTTAGGGAACTAATCTAGATTGGATCAAGCAAGAGATGCAGGAGATGAAGCTCCACCTTCAGGCCATGGAAAAAACTACGAATATCCTAACTACTAAGCTAGAGAAGCTAGAGAATAAGGTTTTGAATAAGGTAAATAATAAAAATTGGAATGAGGATATAGCTGTTGAAATCAATAAGATAGTTGACAACAAGGTTAAAGATATTAAGGCTAAAATCAGTAAC
Organism: Chamaecyparis obtusa; assembly: GCA_027943335.1. Lineage (NCBI taxonomy): Eukaryota > Viridiplantae > Streptophyta > Pinopsida > Cupressales > Cupressaceae > Chamaecyparis > Chamaecyparis obtusa. The sequence goes on along the minus strand of BSBK01000781.1, from coordinate 1,080,193 downwards.
AACAAGAACATGACAAATGAGGTCTTGAGTCACAGCAATGAGGGTCTTAGCACTATTATCATGAACCTGAATATGTTGCACAACTATATGGAAAAAAAGCAAGCTGGAAAAAATGACCATAACAATTGATGATGATGCTGTGAATGCTGGTCCTGGAATGAGAACTAGAGGGTGCACTCAGAGGAAGGTCCCTGGAAATCCAAAGGAACTGAAGGACCTGAAAGATGCTATCCAGAAGATGGAGGACCTGCAGATGAAGGTGAAGAAAATGATAAAAAAACAAATAATCTGGTTTGGTTGGCAACTGGGTGTTGCTGGTAGTTTTGCTAGTAATTATTTTTCTTAGTTTTTGTTGTCGTTTCTAGGGTTGTTTTGGGTCCTGCTTTTGTTTTTCCAGCAGGCGTCTCTTTTTGAAAGACTTTAATGCTATATCTTAATGCTTTATTGTATATGGTTTTGGGTTCCATTCAAAACCTATTTTTACCTTAATAAAAAACTAATGGAGGTCTAGATTTCTGATTTTCCAAAAGGAAAAGAGCATAATCTCCTACTCCATAGTGTCTCCCAAACACATCAAGCACATGCTCATTTACCAAAAGAAAACTAATTAAGCTATGTACCTACAAAAAATGATCTAATGATAGCAAAGACACACAAGATCTAATAATAAAAGTGTCAAGATCTAGTTACATACCTTCAACGCAATTTTCCAAAATCTCAATTGTTATTAGTCTTAGCAATGCAATTCTTTTGGCAAGAAAATCCTACAAAACCACAAGTTAGGGCACAAAAATATGCAAATTAAAGTAATAACCCTGTAAAATCACTTGTTAGGAGATAGAAAACATTACATACTTGCAAGAAATCTCAATCATGCATTGAACTATATGCAAATAAAGTGCAAGCTCATCACGATTTTTTTTTGCTTTTGACCTAGTCAACAAGATCTGATTTGTTTTCTATAATTTTGGCCCTAATAATATAAATACAAAGAAGAGACCCTTGTTAAAAATCTGAAAGCTTTCCAAAAATGTAAGAATTTCAGAAATATCCCTTAATTTGTGCCCTAGAGATCCATTTTACCAAAATATACCAGTTTTTATAAATCGACTGTTTGAGCTATGTTATTGCATCTAAATTAAAAACACAAAGAAGTAACTGCCTATAGAATTCTAAGACCTTTCTAAAAATGTAAATTTTTTTGAAAAATATGATGATTTGTGACCAAAAATTAATTTTCATGAAAAATCAATAAAAAATTATAACTCATGAAAAAATAATCAGAAAAATATGATTTTCGGACCGAGACACCTTTTATCCATCCCCAACCTAAAAAATAAATTCAGATCAAAACTCCAAGCCATTTGTGAGATATGATCAAATCTTTCAAAAACTTAGGGTTTTTGCCTTCAACTCAACATGCACAAGGGTTAGCATTAAAAACCAAAGTGAGTATCCAAAAATTCATGGGTTTTCCCCACGGTGGGCGCCAAAAAAATGTACCAAAAAGTGAGGTCACTTCTATAAACCATTACACTTGAGGGAATCCATTAAGAAGGAGATCTCAAGAAATGACTTATAGCTTCCTATCCATAACGTAGAAGAACCATGTAAATATTATGAATGGTAGCTCTCAAATAAACCTTAAATAAAGACCCTTGCAAGGTGCACCATAAGATGGAAGATTCAAATGATAATGCAAAGTAGATCTAAGATGAAATGCAAGATCTAAGTTAAAATGATATGCAAGAATACAAGAAAAGTAGATCTAAGACGAGATGCAAGATCTAAGCTTAAATGATATGCAAGAATGCAAGAAAAATAGATCTAGGATGATATGGATTAAGCTAGATGCAAGAAAGAAAATGACAATGATGATGCAATTCTTCAATATGAAAGATCTAAGAAGCCTATAGCTCCATGATGCCAAGATTGCAAGACTCCAAGATTCCAAGATTGCAAGATGCCAAGACTCCAAGAACCTGCAATAAAATTTCAAGATCTCAAGAAGCTAAGAATGCTATGAGGATGGGATCTCAAGAATGAGGAGATAGTCTCATTTTAAATGAATTTAGAAATGAACAGACGATCAGGATTAAGAGGCAAGAAGAAATGAGTAATGGTGGAGATTAAATCTTGGTTGATCCATGTGCCCAAGATTCTCAAGAGGCAAGATCAATTGACATGGTTAAGAGGCAAAATAATAAGTGGTTGAGATAAAGAGGCAAAAGCCTTTCTCAAAAGTCAAAAGATTCCATCTCATTGGAATGTGCACTTTTCTTTTAATTTTTAATTTTTAATTTATTATTTTTAGCATAATGGTTTCTATTATTTAATTAAAAGGGGACATGTTCTTTTAATTAAATGAAGCTTAGGATAAAGTGATTTTATTATTTAATTGAAAGGTTTTTAAATTAATTAAAAGAGAGAATGATCTCTTAATTAAATAAAGCTTGGGATAAAGTGGTCAAACTTTAAGATATAATCAAATAAATGATAAAATGATGCTTTAATCAAGAAATAAGAGATTAAATAAATAGAAAAAATTGATTAAGCACAAGATTTAGTCTAGTATTTAAGTTTTAATGTTAGAGAGACTATTTTTGGGTGATTACAATTACAAAGATAGTAGGACCTCATTTCTCTAGACTTGCAACTAGAGGCTCACTGTTAATGTATCACCAAATGTAGATAGGCACTTATTACTTTGAAATTGCAAATAAAGGATCACTACCAAATTAGAAAGCTTTAGAAATGAACTTGTGTACCCAAGACTCATTATCATAGAGACGAGGTACATCCAACTCTCCACAATAGATAAATAGAAATTCTCTTGATAATGTAGCTGCCTTTCACAACTCTATTAATCAAAACAATACATTGTTTCTAAGTTTACTTCTCTACCATAGTTACACAATAGTAGCTTCATATATTAAACTATGATCTTCTAAAACTCTTTTTCATATATCTTTACTTTCTTTCCCACACTACTTGCTTACATTCCATACATACAATTTGCCCAAGAAAATGTTGTACTTAAATACAAGATAAGTCATTGGTATTATAATAATGTCAGCCTTATCCAAAAGCAAATTACGAGTTGGCCATGGCAAAAAGAAATTATAATAAGGTTGGCCATGCCAAGAGCATTCAAACCAAAACATAGGCCATACATTAAATAAAATTTCCATATAAGAGATAAACATTAAATACAATAGCAAAACATTAAACATAATATCCTAACCAAAAATATGAAGCATGATCAACTCTAAGAGAGAGGGGGGGACCACAAACACATTACTTATTGCCCAATACTAGATCCACAATTACCAAAACAACTTCCATAGTCATCTCAAACATGTAGCATCACACTGTCCAAATAACCATATCACTTTCCAACAATATATGGACCTCTACACACCAAGGTAAGATCCAAACTCCACATCATAAGCCATCACAACACATATCTAGAATAGAACAAAAACTAATCATAACTACATAACTTGGTAACATTGTTTCTATATCACCAAGAAACACTATGACCAAGACCAAAACCTGAATACAATATGAAACACATTTTTACATTTAATACAAATCACATCTACACATCTTTAACCTTTATTTCTAGAGCGGAAACCTTATGGAAAACACAACTGAACAACAGTCATATTCAACTATGTATTTATGTTACCGAACCACTAACTTCCAAACCTAAGAATATAACACTATATCACTAACAAACATCATTCTCACATGATCTTTAAAATACATACCTATCTTCCACTGTTCATTAGTACTATCATGTTCAACACACAACCTTACTTCTTCCAAACCAACTCCCTTCTTCTAGACTTATCCAAACCACCAGATACACCCGATACACCTAAACATATCTTCAACAAATACCTCCAGACCATAATTTTGGACATCAATAACAACCAGACAATAACAACCAAATATACAATTCCAACAATTACGAGAAGGTTTGAAAATATATGGAAAAGGAGCCACACCTTTGTATGCTGCTACAACTTACACATCCATATTGTTTGATGAATTATTGGTCTTGATTATGTGTTTAGGTTTTTGAAACTTTTGAAAATACTGGGATGCGACATCACTTTTATCAACTAGAGCCATTGGAGGTGTTCTTTCAAATTGACTCACTTGAATTGATAATTATGAACCACTACAAACAATTGAGTAAAGGAAGAAAGCTTAGAAAGTAATATCTTATCTCTAATGCCTTTTTGTAAATTAGCAATGAAAATATGTTGAATAACAATGTTAGGCACATGATAAGAAATTTGTGCATGCCAATATTAAAATCTACCAATGAAATCAGTTACATTTTCTTTAACACCTTGTTTACAATGCATTAAATCAGTCAAAGAAATCTTAGGACCAATATTGTTTTGAAATTACTGAATGAAAGCATTAACAAGTTTTTGAAAAGAATCAATAGAATAACGAGGTAAATACAAATACCATTGCAAAGCCTTATCTCTAAATGTTCTAGTAAATAGTTTATCCATGAGTTTATGATCATAAGAAAAGTCACTACACGATTTTTGTAAAACCTTCACGTGAGTCAATGGATCACCTTTTCTGGTGTAAGTCTCCAAATGAGGTATTTCCATGTATTGAGGGATAACGACACAAATAATGTCTAAGGGCAGAGGGCTAGTAATGTCATGAGTGAGAATTTTAAATTTGGATTGAGTCATGGAGGCAATTTGTTTTTGCAATGATGGGATGATTTGAGAAAGACTATTAATAATGGATTTAATAATGAGGTTGTTAGGAGACGTGTGTTCAAGGTTTATAATATTATGGAAAATGGAAGTAACAGTGGAATATTAAAATGACACATTGTTCTAGGTAGGCATGGATGAAGGTTGGGAAACACATGGAACAATCAAAGGAGGAATGATAGGATTATGAATACTTCCAAGACTAACATGTGTAGGATTAATGATTGAAACAAATGTAGTCATGAGAGGTGGAGCATAAGTAGAAACATTAGATAAAAAAGTAGGAATATGAATATAAGGTTAAACACTAGTGGGAGGTTGAGTTAGACCAAAATCTTGAGTACAATCTTTAAAATGTTTAACATAGTTATGGATAATATGGGAAATAACACATAAACAATCAATACCACTCTCATAATTATGAATAATCTTCCTCATTGTTTCTACTAGAGATATGGCCTTTGTATTAGAATGTTCTTGACCTAACCATTGCTCAATTTTTTCAAAATTATGGGAAAGATTTTGAACTTGGGTAGGGGACACTCTTAAGGTCCCACATCCATCATGAGAACAGTGGGAAGAAGGATTCTCAACAATAGTGGGGATGTCCTTAGCAGGCATGTTTGTTTCGTCAAGATTCCTAGGAAACATAGAGGGCTCAGGATTAAAAGAACCCATAAGTCTATGACTTATCCTAACTAAAATACTATAGGTAGGACTTAATGCGACAACACTCATACACAAGAGAATGAAATGAATGCATATCAAATGCAAATAGAAAATTTAAAAGAAATGTGAAAATACTCATCAAGTTTATGCAACATGAATGTAATTAAAACATACACTTGCACATGAAACCTAATGAAGAGCACATCTAACCATCAAATCAAAAGTGGAAATGTTATAATTTGGGTTTACCAAAATGTACAATGAGAAAAAGAGGGGGAGCCCATGTATGCAAGGGATATTGTGTTGTCCTCCTTTTCCTAATGCATAATTAGAAGGAAGATGACCCATTAGGCCCAAGTAGGACTTAAGAACTAAGCGAGGCAATGATCCTTCACAATAATGTACCAGGTTAAGTTGGATTTAAGGGAATATGATTGGATGATGCAAGATAAAAGACAAAATAAGTAAAAGTGACAAGTTTCAAATTACACAAACTGACAAAAGCTAGACAACAACTTGTAAGTACCAAAAATAGTAACCAAAAAGCAGTACCAACTTGTGGTTCCATTTTGTAGCTGAACTACAAGGAAAAGGTCACCCAACGTGTCTTTTTCCTAAGAATAAGTTTCCTAAGCCATCCTATTCTTGGTACTTTCTGACAATTTGACTTCCAGATTGTCCGTCAAGTCTTGTACTTTCTAGATCATCAATGGTAGGTTCATCACTTGCTCTTGGACACTAAAAATTGGGAAAATACTAGGTTGAAAGGGGTTATTATGCTTGATAGACTCTTGCCTTGAAGAATGGATGGAAGAATGTATGTAAATGGACAAATGATATTCTTTCTTGATTGTGAACTCCTCTACTTGGCCATCATAGGAGAGAAGCTAGCTACAATGGAGAATATTGCCTTCAAAGATGTCTTGGATGCTTGAAAACTTGATCATGAATGCTTCGATGCAAAATTATAGGAGAGAACTTGAATTTTAACTTGCCTTATGAACTTGATGTCCATATGAGGAGAGATAGGTTTCTTGTATACCTCTCACAATATTTTGGGCATCAAATATTGAAGGAGGTTGACACAAATCTAGAAATCCTACTAAAACCACAAGATGAGACCTTGATTCAAATTTGGGGCCTAACATTAGAGAAGAGGATGCCCGTGGAATCATTTTCCACCTACAAGATGCCCAAATTTAAATTTGAACTTGAGGAGGAAAAAAAGTTGAACATGCAAGAGGTAGGTTGTTGGATCAAGCATAACAAACATGGAAATTTAAAAACACTAAAATGGGGCCTAATTGAGCATCTAATTATAGGTGCTTACAATTTAGGATGATACAACTTTTCATATTACCCTCAAACATAATCAAAGATATTAAAAGAGTCTAGTTCACATTGACCAATAATAATTTGCATACTACAAAAGAAAAATTGAGAAATTAACCACTATTAAATATTAGAGAAAGATAATACTTGTATGATGAATTCATCATACAAAACTATGTAAAGAATAAAGGTGAGAATATGGAAACAATGAGATTAAAATAGTTACCATTCCTTTATAAAATGTTTTTGGAAGAATAAAAAACAAAGTTGAGTTCTTGTTTCTACATTATCAAATGCTTAAATATTATAAGTTTTAATTATAATAGAGTTTATAATTTATGAAGTACGAATAATAGCTGAAAATATTTGTAGCTTATTATCCCATATTCATACTTAGAAGTATGTGCACTTAATATGAATATCTAGTAATTATTAAAAAAATTACAAGTTTATTATGCTTAATTTTCAAAATAAATATAGGCAGAATCATTACATTTTGATAGTGACTGTTCTATAAATTGCAATGAGAATTCATTGTTATTATATCATCATTCTTGGTATTTAACAATGTTTATTTTTAACTTGTATGATCTAGAAAATGTTAATAAAATTAATATATAAAAGTATGAGTATGATGATATGTAGGTACTCTCTCTCTCTCTCTCTCTCTCTCTCTCTCAGACACACACACACACACACACACACACACACACACACACACATTGAAAATATCTAAACCCATTAGGTTTTCTTATCAAATTTGGTTTGGTATATTTCAAGCTATGGGTTTCATTTTCATTTTTAAAATTTTTTTTTCTTTCAAAATGCCCATTGGACTTTTTAACGTGACCAATGGCATTGGCATGACATGCCCTTCGGGTCCATGTAAAATGCTTTTTGAGATGAAGCTATGAAATAGTGAGACCACAGACGGGGGACCTCATCCCCACACTTCACTTGTTCAAACCTGCAAGCTCAATGACCCAACAAAGGCACAAGGCCTATGATCACAATAGCTCAACAGGGATTTGAACCTTGGGGTCTGCTTCACCAACAAAGTGTTTTAATTGTGATACTACAAGTCTGAAGACAAGCTATGAGTTTCTTTTGATATAAGCAAAAATATATATTTAGTTTATATAACCATTTGAGTAAACTGAGTTTTTTTTTGAACTAAGTAGTTTTTATCTTGATCATATCAAGTTAAATCGAGATAGGAGTGGTGAACAAACAATCCATATTTTCACTTAGGGATATGTTTATTCTATAAAATGCTTTGACCAAAGTGATGCACAATATACATGCATTATTGATCCATGGTATTTGATAGGGTGATGATAACCAAATATCATACTCACATAGAAAAATTGTAGGGTTTTATGATAGTTTGCAAGCAATGGAATCAATACCTCACACTTAGTTCTCACTTGGCATGGTATGCTCGTAGATTTCTTTATTTGTTAACCTCATGAAGAGTAGAGACACTTCTAGTAGGAAGATGTGTAGGGGACCATTGGTCTGTGGATGAAGGTAAAGCACTAAAATGATGCTCTCTTTCCACACAATATCTTGCTACGTGACTTGCTTGTTACCCATAAATACATTATAAATTAAAGATTTTTTTTCGATTTGTACACTAATTTTTTGTATCAATTAAAATATTTATTTTATTAATATTAAAAGATACATTACAATACACATGTATAAACACCCCGTAGCCAACCCTACCCAAACAACTAATCCCTACTCCAAGAGAAACTCTATATGTACATCACAATAGTTATCACCCCAAGCAAAGAGTATAAAATTGGATGAAAAAAATCCACCTATAATCAACAAGCGTCCTGAGACCATTGAACTTCCCATTTACATGCCTTTACAATGCAAAATTGGGCATATCACACTAGGAATAATGAACTATACTATTAACATTTTATGCAAGACATTGACCAAATACAATAGTAGCAATTTAAACACTTTGCAAAAACCTTGGACACATAGAGAAACATGAGAAACCTTACTCGCATTAGTTCTTTCCTTTGTTCTTGGTGGTCCATTGATCCTTTGATCCATACCCCATACTAGAATGCAATCCATGCAATTGAGCTAAGTTCTTCTTTCGAGCCTCCCACTACAACCTTTTCTTTTTCCTTTCAATATTCGTGATATATCCCTTTATAAAATCCCATCTGACCATAGCATTCGACTGCCTGTCATCTATATCAGCTCCTTCTCTCTACACCAAAAATGTTTTAAGTAACAATTGACCAAATCTAACATTCCTCGAGTACCCCTCATCTGCATGAGAACTCTTCCTTGGTTTGGTAATAACAACTATCTGTACTAACCTCATAAGCCACTCATTCTGAACACACACCCTCATCACCCAGATGGCCTATTCCCTATTCCCCAATTCTAATGCCCATGCTAAATGAATGGAGGCAATGTCTATATTAGCATGATATTTGTGATTAACATTTATGAAATATTCTCCAAACAACATGTAGATAATCCTCCAAAAATCCTTTTCATCAAAAGAAAAATATGCTTTATTCTTTTCACTATTACTTCACCAATGAAGCATTTTTGTTAGGCATTAGTGCAAAGAGAAAAAAATGTCCATGTTCAAACAATCCCAACCTTAAACCCCACCACAAAATCCAACACTCTACAATTTCTCAGATAGAGCAAATGGAAATTGAAAGCACTTTACTCCAAAGGATGCATTAATCTTCCCTACCACACATGCATAATACCAAATATCACCTTCAAATGCCACATCTCCCTCTATCATTAAAAATAGTAATCAAAATATCCTCAAAGTTTGTAATTTATGAAGCACCTAGAAGCACATAAGGTGAATCAAAATATCGTCACTGCCAGGACAACCAATACATACTTTCGTACATCGCAAAATCAAGTTGAAAAAGATTGGCAATCATTATACAAAGCCCCACCACAGTAAATTCTCCTCCCTTCCAATATAATGATGATGTGAATAATGCTAAAAGTCAAGTCCCATTTGAATGTGAAAATATCACCCTTCAAACTACAAGGTTATACCTCTATCCCCATGAGATCCTGAAAAATACTCCCAATGCTCTGAAAAGACACTGCCTATTTTGACAATGTATCAGATATTGAATTTGCTTCCCTCAAGATGTGCATAATATTGAAGTTTTGAAACTTGCCCAATTTTTGCTAGATAATATCCATAATTTTACTAATTTTCTAATCATGAATTCCCCCCTCCAACACTGCATTCAGAATCACTCGAGAGTCTCCTTCTAAATGAACTTGTTTTACATCTAGTTTATGCGCTAATTCCACTGCCAATAAAGATGCCATAGCCTCAACTTTGTTATTTTTACCATCTTCTAATTTTGATGAAGCAAAGACAACTATATTTCTTTGCTCATCTTTAGCCATACACCTCGCTCCAAAAGAGCCCATATTCCCTTTGGAGGTGCCATCAAAATTGATTTTAATCTTGCCTTTGTCTCGTTTTGACCACTAAATATTTTCCCTATTAGATCCACCAGGATTAACCTTTGAAAGCCCATAAACGAGCAATTTGTACACTGATTATTGTGTATTGTACTTGTATGCAAACAAAAGACTCAATAGCTCATATTATAAAAATACAAAATGTATGAATATGTTCACTTTGAACATGAATGTAGTTTGTTATGAAAAATAAAAATAATCTATTCTAATGTTGATTTGGAATTGAATAAAATCTTGAAAAATATTAGTAAGATGAATAGGCAAATTGTTTGGATTTGGAATACTTAGTGAATATGTTTGCCTCGAGAAATATAAATCGTTCTCTTGTATGAATTTTGTTTAGGTATTTTATTATTCATAAACTATTGTTCAAGATATCTATATCACCATGGTGAGAATGTCATGGTCTTGTTTATATATATGTAAATAGAATGAGTTTTAGTTTTTGGCTAAATTTTTATGACACAAATGTAAGTTTGTTACACGATCCCTGAGAAATCAACTTCACATATTTGAGCGAAAGATGAAAAGACATCAAGCAAGCATACAATAGACCTAAGATGACATTATTTAATAATTCTCAAATACATGTTATTAGAATGCTCTTGTGAATGTTTCAACAAACTCTAGCATGCTCCTTGTTAACTTCTAGATGATAGACATTGATATTTTGAAATGAGTAAATTAATATATTTAAATATACCAACCATAGCCACAATCAAGAAAACATGAGCTAGGTGAGTTATCATGATTAGTGAAATAATCAATATGGCAAGAATTTGAACTTGTAAGTTTGAATGTCAAATTTAAGATTAGGAAACTTATGAATTTCAATTTGAAATATATAGATCTACATTAGAATAAATAAACCTAAGACTAAATTTATGCAATATTATATGCTTCATCATAGTTATAGCATATTATAGCATATTACATGCTTAAATCTAACTAAATTTCTTTATTCCCGACGATAGGCAAGGGATTCAAATACCGTTTTCAATCAAGACGGCATTTTTCCTATGTAGGATATTTCTCTTCCTTCCGACGACCAACGGATGCCCATTTTTCCTAAGTATACGGTTAATTATTTTTATTTTGTAGAAAAATGGCATTTGATTAACTATTTTGTACGAAAATGACATTAGAGTCTCTATTTCTTCTCGTCGTCGGGTCTGGCTCGCTGTTGGGATTCTGTTGTTGATATGCAAAGCGCCGTTTAATCGAAAACAGGAGCAGGGGCTTTCGTCGATGACAGCCTTATTTTGAAAATGAATGGCTCTGTAAATGGACGGCATTGATTCTCAATCCGCTTGGCTATCGATCCATCATCTGGTTCACTCTCTCGTTTATGGGCTTTCTCTGTCTTCTGAGGTAGGGTTTTCAAAAGGTTAGAACATCTTCAAAGCAAAAACAGGAAAAAAAAATATAAAATTGAAAAGACCAATTGCTATGCTTTTTTAAATTCCACAGATGAGATAACTGTATATGGTCGGCTGTCATTGCTTTTGTATACTTTTCGAGATTTCATGATGTCCAACTAGGGTTTTTATTTTTGATCGGCTACATCAGATTTTCCTTTCTTCAAAATTTCAGCAAAACCCTTTTGATCCTTGCAAATTCTGAAGAAACATTATGCGAATTCGAGGAAACAGTATGGAACAGGGTTAAACATGTTACAACTTACGAGTCTTATTGGACTCACTGTTGGTTTTACCCAGAAGTTTACTTGTGGCACTGAATGACATGGCTTCATTTCGAGTATAGAGAATTTATGGAGCTAAGCTTGTCCATTGAGCAGAAAGGCCCGCCTCGATCTTCTATAAAGATCATCTATTTTATTTTGTGTTGGGAAAGCTTAGTATGTATCATGCCTTCTGCTTGAATTGCCCGGAACCTGTGCTTAAGTTTCCTTATAAGACGTTATTGTGTTCTGACGTGCCGTGTAGAAAAGAACAAGAGGAAATTGACATCTATGTTTAGTATTTGTCGTTGCTTTTACCGCAGTTGGGGCCGTTGCATAGGGTATTGACTGCAAAATTGGTATTTTCAGCAGTTGATGCTTCTGACTGATTAAGCTATATGTATGAGGTTGGTTTAAAGATCAATCTTTAGGGGACATAGGTGAGGATAGCAATGCATATCACTGTTTTCTGAAGAGGAAATAAGTAACTCGCGATATAGACTGGGTTGTAATCAGATGGAGTCAATGTTCCATGGTTCTTGAACTGGAGCTGCGTCTGACAGATATTTCAATATCGTTCACCTGGGTTTGGTCAGCAGTGACGGTGAAGCCTACAGCTGAAAATTGGAGCAGTTGGATATGTCTAGTACGCTAGTTCAAGGTTGAGTAAATTGAGAAATTGCACAGGGCTTGGCACTGCTGTAGTTAAAATTGACATTTGCTCGGAAGCTGTTGGCTTATGATATATCTCCATCAGATTGGGGGTTGTTTTTAATTGCCACAAAAGAGGATTACAAGAATGAAATGTATATTATCTGCGTCCTCTCTTTGAAAAGTTTGCTGCTGCAACTTCCCATGGATGTGCTTTAATACTTGTGCTTAAGCTGTGATATTATCTCCACTGATTTGCAGCTGTTGTCTAAACTTGGATTTTTTTGTTGCTTCATATTGACATTACAGTGAATTGGTGTTTTGTTGCGACCACCTCCAGTAGATTTCTTGACAGGAAATAATTTGGTTTTCCATTTTAGAAGGGGTTCTTGAAGTGATCATATTTGACTGGACTGGAAAGAGATTAAGAATTTTCTCATTATGGTGTATAGTAATATTTGCTTCTGAATTGTTGAAAGCTTGGCTGTTTTTGTGTACTGGATACCGTGTCTTGCTTTGAAGCAGTTGCTGTAAAATAGTGAACATTATTGATTTGGTTAAGGAGCAAGCTATCATTTCATACAGACTATTTGAAATTTATGTCCTTCAACCAGTTAAAAGATTATTGATCTTTCTGAAAGGTAATTTTTTGTCAACATTTATTTGAATATGTCAATGTCGTCATCTTGTTTTATGGTGCTTTCAGTTTGCTATCTCAGGTCTTTCTTAAATCTCTTAAAAACGTGTTTATAAACATTTGTTTTAAGTGGAATTTTTTAATTTGTGGCAGAATATCAAACTCCTCTAAAGTGGGATTAAGAGGTCCAGTGCATTTGTTTATACTGGAGCTGTGTTGGATCTTGTTGTATTCTTTATAATGGGACAAGAGGCGAACAGTCAGTCTGCAGCTTTGAAGGGATCTCTTGATTCAAATGAAGCTGTTCCTTGTCAGTATCCTTGTTATAGTGAAAAATAGTATTGAGTGATAGTGCACTTTTTAAATCAAGTTAAGCTGTATTTATGTTCTTGTGCTGCTGGTAAACATAGTTTTCAGATGGTTAGATTTCTTAACAGCATTTAGAAAAGCAAAGATCTCGTATACAAGGGATATCCTTTTATCCTTCGCTGAACTGGAGAGTTGCACAATACAGCCTGGTGGGCTTGATCCTCAGATTCTCAGGTAACTTTTTGATATAGTTTAAGGGTGATGTGACCATGATGGTTTGCAGAATTGGAAGCATCAATTAATAAATATTGAAAATTTACAATGTCTGGGAAAGCTATTCTGAAATTCAGTTCCAATAAGACAGAAATTTCATAAAAGCATTTTTGGTGCAGAAATCCACCGCCTGGCCTTATTGTGGAAGGAGTAAATGCTTCATCATCTTTTTCAACAAGAGGGTTAATTCGTAGAGACAAGGATGAGTAGGTTTTCCAATTAAGATCATGGATATACAATTATTTTTGGAAATTTGATGGTTTCTAGTGCTTGACTGCCAAGACAATTTAATGCTTTCTTGTTTCAACAATTTTTCCTTTTTTCAATCAGACTTTATTTATTTCAAATATCTGCAGGGATAAAAGTGTAGAAGTTCCTGAATGGCGAAGAACTCCAGCTAATCCAGGTGGTTTGCTCTCACAAGGTGCAAAACGTAGCGAGCATGGTGGTCCCTCCTTTAACAACAACTTCACTTCAAGATCAGGGCCAAGTCGGGTGGAAGCTAGTCATCCACGAAGTAACTATGATAGGGCCAGTTGGCAGGGCCTTGGACCAGGAGGAGGTCAAGGAAGATGGGAACATAGGTTAACAAGCAATGACAGAGAAAGGGATCGTACTCGTCATGATCGGGTTGCACTTGAACAAGGTGATTTCTCAACTTGGCTGTTATATGAGGGAATCTACTAAAGCATTGTTTCACACAGATAATTTGAATGATATAAGATGATTTTCAAAATCCTAGATGGGCAGCACGAGTTACTCATAGTTAGTTTACAACCTGTTCATTAGAATCTAGATTGAAGTGTTATTTTTTGTTAATTATGATATTTTTTAGATGTTCTATTCTAGTTCCAATTTATTGCCATGTATACCAGAGATTACGATGCAAATGCAATGAGATTTTTTGTTTCAGGAAAAGCTGGGTTGTATTGCCAATATTTCTTGATTTTAAAGACAGTTTCCAGAATAAACGGATTTGTTGCAAAGTTTGTGTCAGGTTCAATCATTTTTAACTATGGTTTATATGAAAAAAGCATGATTTGTCTTTCTTCCCTCCCTTATTGTATTATCAACCGTCTAAATAAACCTAAGCTATTAAAATTATATTTTACAATGAAGTTGTATTGTGTATTGTGTGAATTCAGAAAAACAAATTGAGTGCAAATCACAGATTGTTGTAGGCATAAATCAATTTGCTGCGACTTGTACAAGAGGGAAAGTAGAATAGAATATGTGTGAGCTTCAGCAGTTTAGAACTAGCTGTGATATTGAATTTGGTTGCTACATAGAACAGTTTTTTTAAGTTTTAGCACAGAGAAAATTTGGGTAATCATAGCGTGTATAGCTGTACTATGTCAATTTAATTTTGGTTGAGGCTTTTCCTTGCTAAGGAAGTTAATTTTGCTTTTGGTGCTTTTCCTTCTTCATGAGTTGTAGCAGATTTTACTTTTTGGATGATTTTATTGGAGGTGTTGGTAAATGGAAGATTTAGTTTAGTTCTTATATGTTCTAACTTCTCATTTTGTCATGTGTTGCATATGTTGCAGTTCTTTACCCTGTTTATTCCATAGTTCTTTAATGACATCTAGACTTGTGTTGGAGCTGGTCGAATTTGGTTAGAATTTATCCCCTGATTGTTTTCACTTTAAGGGATTTTCATTTTAGCTTTCAGATATTCAAGTGGCCTAGTGAGGATGTTGGTTGCTTCTGCCCCAAGTTTACACAGAAGTTTTAATCATTTGGTAGAAACATTAATATCTATCCTCATATTATCAATCATCTGACTGGCCTGTGACATGTGAATGCAATTGGTTGTTACTTGCCTAACACAATTTTATCACATATGGAACAAGGTGGAGCAGAGTTCATCACAAATTTCCCTCTATAAATCTCAAAGTTATGAACTTGTACTTCATAAATATCCTTTCAGTGGTTTTCTTTTCCATTAAGAAATCTGTTACAACTTACTTTCTTTCCACAAATTTTTGGGTATTTCTGAGCACCATGCAGTAAACTGTTTTCACGGAGGCCTCTTTGAATTCTTGATTGAAAGTTATTTTTATATAGTTGACATTCTGATGGGTAAGACCTACCCAATTAAGTCTTGGCATTACTTATTATTGGTTACGGAACCAAGTTTGATAAACTCAAAAGATGGTTTATAACTAATGTCTTACTTTCATATATTTAGAATTTGCAATGCTCGGTTTCTTTGTTCGGGGCACTGAGCTTTCTTTGTTGTCTCTTAATATAAATATTTTTTAGCATGTATCTATTACAATATCAAAACATGTAATGGAACAAAATTAATTATGCCAAGTGAACTGTAAATGGTAAATCACAATGCTCATATTGAATGCGTGCTGAAATTTTCTGAGAACTTCTAAAAAATTAAAATGGAAGGAGATAATCTGACTGGGCGAGCTTGATTATTGTAATACACTTTAATTATGACAGACACAAGCCATAGATCCTGAGACTCATACCCTGACCCCTGCTGCTTGTTTTGTGTACAAAAATTACATCTCCATCTTGGAAACACACGTGATGACATCTTCAGATATCAGCAGATTTCAGTTTATAGATGATGTTTCCCAGAGTCCTATACATTTCCTTTGTACATAAATGGATAACTTGAGCCGGCTAGATTGGCTGTGACAAACATGCTTAATTATGACAGAGAAGATCATAAATCATAGACCTTGGGAGTCATACCCCGACTTGTGGTACTTATCAGGTGATTTTGATGACAGAAACACATCCCTCTCCCAGAGACACATGGGGATGTGTCCAAATGTCGAGATTTCAGATGGTGTTTCTTAGCCTCTTGATATATCTGTTAAGAGTGTGGAATTAAAGTTGGTTAACTTTCTATAGAAGATATATTACTTAAGTTAGTAATTACACTGATCATTTCCTCAGACGTCGATAACTCATTTCTGAGATACATCGTGTAATTTTTCTATGATAATTTACTATATGTGTTTTGTAGGAGAAGCATTTCTTATCAAAGTCTAAAGAGGTCTTAGGAAGAAGAGATGACAATAATACGGCTTAAGATGTGTACATGCTCTGAAGTTATATTAATTGATTGACCGGGAAAGATGGTAATCCATGATAGTAGGTCTTGCTAATAAACTACATGCTATATATGTGTAACATTAACTTTGAAACTTTTAAATAGTGTGTATTTTAATATTTTGCTATCTTTGAGGTACCCTGGTACCATTTATTTTAAATAACAGCTTCCCTATTACAATTCCCATCTCCTGCATCAGATATGTGTCCTCTCCATGTGACTGCATTTTAAAGTATTAAGGATGGCAGGGTCTATAATAATCACTGATAACTTATGATACTGCTGAGCCATTTCTTTTTGAATTTCAAGCTTTTATTGTATTTTGCGTCTCTTTTGACTCCCCTTTTGCTATCATGCTATTCCATTATTTATGTATCATCACTTCTAAAATGAAGAGTTTACAGTCTTATCTTTCTAGTTTTCACTGTAAACACTAAAACCCTGCTTTGGTTTTCCTTGCTATTAAAAATTTGATTTTTTCTGAGCACCAGGGAAGTACAGATGTTTTCATTTTAGCCTTGCTTACTATGTGTTTGAATGCTAGTTGATGTTCAGATGGGTTGACGTGCCCTCTCTCTAGGGCATGCGGAGGTGAAATGCCATTTTCTTTGATTAAAATGAGCAGGAGAATGCCTCAAGCAAGTAGGGACATGCAGCTTAACTAAATTAGCAATGTCCGTGGATCCCTTAAAGGCAATAGCCATGAGAAAAAAGACAGGTGCCCAAGGAATTATGTTTGCCCCGGTTTTCACTAGTTCAAATGAAAATAAATTGATCTTCTATCTTAAACCTGTGTTTTGTATGTTTCATCATTTGTTCTTTGTATAATTAATGTGATCTGTGAAGTATGCCATTGGTAGTAGTTTGATAAAATGATGTATGAAGTTCTTTATTTGTCTAGTGTTGTGTTGTTAGCTAAGCAGCTAAGGTCAATGGTAGAGGAGAACTTTATCATAGATTTGTCAGATGTGTCTGCTGGGTGGTGTTGAATATGAGATTGAAAATTTCAGTGGTTTAAGGCTTTAAGCCCTTAAGGTAGTTTCCATGTTCCAATTGTGACTGTAACTCAATTACATAAATTTGTGTAGTTCTCAAACATTAATAGATACAGACCTCTATTAAATGAATATTACTTGCACTGCCTGGATGCTATGGAGTTTGTGCAGAATGGTATGGTGTTATAGATGGAAGAAATTGCAATCTTGAAATTTAAATTTGGGATGCAGATCCTGGAAGGCCATCTCATGGCAGCAATAATCTCACCTGGCAAGGAGGGACTCCTCCAGAACATGATGGTCTTCTAGGAAGTGGGTCAGATAGGTCATCAAGGTCTTCAGGGGGACCTATACTCTCAAATGCGCGGGGACAGGACCGACATCATGCAAGTGGAAGGCCAAATCATGCAAGTGACACATATCAGTCACTTCGTTCAGCTAAGGTGCGTGCCAGGTGATTTTTAGCTATTTTTCAATATTTTTTGAAGAAAGTGGCATATTTATAGCCGTTGGCATTTTTCCAGACAGGGACTCTTTCACGAACAGAGATCAGAGATATATACAACGATGAAACTTTTGGTAGTGAGGACTTTTCGAATAATGAAAGGATAGAAGAGGAGAGGAGAAGAAGAGGTGTGCTATAATGTTTTTGATAGTCCACCTAGGATTCTTTGGAGTTTATCAAGTTTCTTCAGCAAAAGAAATTATAATGGGATCTCAGGATTTTTCCATATTTTAATTTCATATTGTTTTTGTAATTTTTGACTTAGTGATGAAATATTGAGCTTTTCATATCTCACTAATTTTTTTGCATTTTATTTGAAGATTCATTTGAGTTAATGAGGAAAGAACAACACAAGTTTCTTCAGGAAAAACAAAAACAAAGTCTTCTGAAACCGGCTCAACAGTTAGGGTGGGAATTAACATTCTCTAAAGATCAGAAGAAAGATGAAAAAAGTCTTGTGGAAGATGGCGAGAAGTTAGAAGATCAACCAGCTGATCTCCCTCTTCCCGATCATTCCATTTCTTCTTCATCCATTAAAACAAGTATATCTGGAGTATCAACACCAGCATCAAGGCCTTTGGTACCTCCAGGATTCACAAAAGTATTACTTGAAAAGCAGACCTCTTTGAAAACTGGAAACAGAGAATTACCAGAGGTATTTACTATTACACTCATTTGTTTGAAATTAACCTTTTTCTCTTTAAAGTTCACATGGAATTGTTTCATCTTCTATTATTTAATAAATTAGGGATGCCGTAATATTCATTTGCTCAGTTCTTTTTGTTGACTAGAGTATGTTAATGCTCAACGGTGTAAGATTATTATTCATTGTTCTGCTAGATATAAATGAGTTAAATTCTTTCTGCACTATATTATTCCATTCTGCATTCTTTGCATTTATTGGAGAGTACACTGTTTAATTCTGTGAAGACTTTTTCCAGGCTTACTCTGAAGTGGAAAAAAATCATGTCAATACTACCAAATCTGACCCTTGTATGGAAGGTAAGCAACATCAACTGGAAGAAAGCCAGCTGCAGGTAACTGGCCAGGAGGCCCTTGCGGCAATTGATGTTGTTGGAAATGTAAAGGATCTCCAGGGTTTACGTAGTGCCGATTCTTCACAATCCATTGGGGGCTTGGATACTGTTTCTTATTCACTAAAAGATGATCAAATCATCAACCTACCTGAAATTGAACACGATAGTTGGAATATAGGACTGGATATTATAGATATGAAGAAAGCAGGAGAGTCTGATTTTGGAAGAAATACTATTAAAGAAAAATCTGAGTCAATTCTGGACAAGCTGTTTTTAAAGACAACTAATGATTTTGATAAAGCAGATATTTCCATTCCGGAAAAGGTTGGTATTGCCAAACTCTATTATTATTGCGACTGGTGAATATTGGCTTTTTGGATAGAATTGATAAGGTGATTTTTCCCTTATGAGAAGGAAAGATTAATCTGTGATATCATGTAGATAATGAAGCTTAATTGTTGTGGTTAATTTGCCAAGCTTTTGCAGATTTTTTTTCCCGATTAATATGTGTTGGTGGTTCAAAGATGTGGGATAATAAGAAATCATACTATTATCTCTCTTTTTGTTTGTTTGATGTTTGCATTTTGATATCAACTTTAAGGACTCTCCTCTTACTATAGTTCTGTCTGTAAAACTTCTAATTTTTAGTATTTACATAGAATAAGTATGAACATCTACAAAACATCTATCTGGACGCAAGCCCGTTCTATCTTCTTTACCATACCACAGATGCATACAGGTAGACGTTCTGAAAATGGAGGCCTGTGTGGAAATAATCTAAAAATCTTAATGTAACATATGTATAAACAAAAAAAAATAGTGAAGTATATATGAATGTAGATGTATGTTACAGTAGTTGTTTTAAAATACTAATTTAATCTGATTCGTGCAATTTTCTTTAGTCTTTATCTACCTATGTTGTTGTTTCTGTTTAGGAAATGCCATCCAGCATACAGATTTATATTTATTTATTGATATTGGCAATTAAACATAAATCTATTGCACTTTTTTCTTATTCCGGTTTCTTCTGAGCAAACATTCGGCAAGCTTTTGGGCTTGTATTAATATGTTATAGGGTAAGCTTGGGTCTCATTCTTAAAATTTGTAATTGTGGGTCATGCTTGACTATAATCCATAGTTAACCCACAACATTCTCACCAGATGTATACTGTTGCAGTGGAACATTTAATTGTCACGAGAGAGATTTGAACCTGTGTCAGGCTCCTACCAATGCCCCCTGTCATCCCCACAGCATATGCCCTTGGACAAGGCTTGCACTTTTTTCCTATTGATGCATGATGTGTATAAGCCTTTGGCTGTCTTCTAGAAATTTATCTTCATATTGTAAGATTCTTTTTTTCATGTATGTTTGGTTTAAGTAGGGGCTTATTGGATATCCTAATTTAATTGTTCTATATATACCATTAGTAGTTTATTTGCAAGGATCATCGTCAGATTATTATTATTGCACCATTAAATTTGGAGATTGCCCCTATTCATTTCTCTTGGAGATCATCGTCTTGGTTACTGGGACTTGTTCTAAATGGTTAGGTGTGTGTGATGTTCCCTTTTGGGATATATTTGCCCAAAAATAACAATTCCAACAATACAACTTATTTACAAAGAGTATTCCATAAATAAACTACATAATGGCAAGTAAACTTAGAGAAAACTATAATTAATTAATATCAAGCATTATGATCATAAATAATCCATATTGAAAACAAAGTATATTAAATGCATTGGATCCATTTCATAGCATATTTGATATTTCCAACAGCCAACCGTATTAGGAATTCAATGGGAAAGTATGATAGGGCGTCAGGAGACTGTCCTCCTCAATCAAGTCCAAGGGGGTATGATGAGCCTCTGAGTCATTCGGCCATTCAGCCCACAAGAAAACCAACTTGAGGTGGTCTGCTTGACCTGGGAAACGGTACTGCCACATCTCCCTATCACACGATTCACTTTGATCCCAGATATCATTGCTTGTTGGAAATCAAATAAATAATTACTAATGTTTCTTGATGAATTGGCAATTTAGCTCAATAAATAAATTAAGGCTTTTAATGGTTTATAAGTAAATGAACAATAACTTGTTGCATGCTGTATACCAATCACTTAATAAATATTATACTTTGCTATACCTCACTGTATTATAATCAGAATCAGATTCTTATTCTATTTCTATTTTTAATAGCTATCATGCATTTTTCAGATATTCTCTATCTGCCTTGTACATATTAATTTCCCTTTCTGTATTTCTCATTCACTTGATGTTCAGATTTCTTATCATTCACTTTCTGCTTGACCATTCGATTTCCACTTCCCATTTCAAACGAATTCTTCTTCCTTTTATATCTTCCAATCTGAGGAAGAAGTCATGCCTCTTCAATACTTCTGTTCTTTGAAAGAGTCACAATTCTTCCACTTAATTGCTGGCTTGAAGTATTTTGTATTTATTTTAATGATATTTCTCTTTAGTATCACTGCCTTCATTTCCCTTAGATTAATATTAAATGACTCACCTATTTAAACTTTTGTTATCGTTAAGCCAACTGTCTGATATATAGTTTAAAGACTGCGATTTGATATAATCAATAAGGTTGTGACTTCTTATTTTGCTGGGGGCATGACAGTGCGCTTGGGTACTCCTAGGGCATACATATCTTGGGCCCATGCATTTCACCCGGGTATGTCTGTGATAGACTTGGGCCAAATGGACAGGCTTGTGACGTGCCCTGATTGAACTGGGTTCAGAAATTAAAAAAATGCATTAGAAAAGATTTTCACAAACACTTTTTTTTTATATTATCATTCAGTTTATTTATTTATATTTATATTTATATATAATTAATATTAAATGTAGAAAATAACGATGGTATTCATCATCTTCATCTTCATCATCATCATCATATATATATATATATATATATATATATATATATTGGGGTTCTCTTTATTGAATTATGTTTGTGTATTATTACTGTTTTTGATAGAATAATGAAATTTCTATTGGGGCCCTCACTAGTGAAAGATAACAAAGTGGAACATAAGAAAGCTTCAAAAAGCAAAAGACAAAAAGCTATTAACCAACCATACGACCAAAACTCGTGCATGGGTAGACAGCAACAAGATGCTGAAACAACACAAGGAACATAAAACTTAAAAGCTTTTTGAATCTAAATTAGAAACCTCTCCACAAGGAGAAGCAGCTTGAAGCATTGAAGCATATGAAGAAACAAGACTCAAAGAAGTGGGAAGAGAATTCTTGCCCGGGGGCCCAAGAGTTGCTTGGCTTCCCAAGAAACCCTTGATGGAACTTTACTCATATTTGAAGTGGAGACAAGCACCACAAGACCTTGAGAAGAAAGATGGATTGAAGGAGAAACACATCCACCTAGAAGATTTGAAGAGTAAAATGTCACAAAGGTGTTTTGCATGGAGGCCAAGGAACTCCTAATAGAGGAAGCATGAGGAGAAAAACAACACAAGATAAACTCACCAAAACCACTTGATGCTAAGGTTCCAACCCATTCCACCAAGATGCCCGCTTAATAAACTTGCATTATTTTAGCAATAAGGCCTTCACAAAGCATGGCGTACATCTAAAGGCAATTCTTTTATAATCCATTTGTTGCTTCCAAACACTAACCCCAACTTTGAGCTAAAGCTTCTTTGGCAAGCCCCTCAAAAAAATCCATCTCAACAAGAAGGCAAGTGAAGGTGGGATGAGAGTGTGGTATCTCTTAAGGGATTGAAATGAGATTCTCGTAGGAGTTATTAACAACCTTCAAGCTAGAAGGGTGCCAAGATTGTTGGGGAAGATTGGGCAAATGCACCTTGCTAGGGCTTGTATAGAAGAAATTAAATCAGGTCTACATTTGGGAACCAAATGCTTCACACGAAGGGGATCAACACCTCAAACCCAAGAACCTTCCGCCATTGTAAAATTTTGGTCTGCTTTGTTGCCATAGACATCAGTTGAAAAACCTTGTGTGATGGTTAAATAACTAAGTCTAAAGAAAGAAAAGTTTCCCTTGTTTGAAATCTAGTCATGTGAATCCACAAGGCTTAGTCAAGAACCAAGAATAATGCTCCACTTCCTGTAAAAAATCAGATCCCAACTTGCTTAAAGAGAATCACTTTGATTTAGGATCAAAATAAAGAACCCTAGAATGAGAGGAACTAAAAGAAATCATATTAACTCTAGGCCCATTCACTTGCTAGATTAAATTGGGGTCGATATCGGTCAACATAAATGTGGCCACAAAACCCTTATAGCCTTTGTCACCAATAGACTGATGGCACATTAGCAAAAGTGAGCCAAGACAAGAAAAGTGATAGTTTATGCCCAATAAGTATGTGATCAACTCCTCCTAGGGAAGAAGGAATATAAAAGAGGGGAAAGAGCGAGTGCCAAAGCGTGGGCAAAAGATGGAAGCACTAATAGTCAATCCAACCAAACTCCAACTTTATTTTTTGGATCGGTCATAGTCGCTTTTGACTGGAGCTTAGAACCAGTGGGGTCAACAAGGTGGGCCCAAACCAGCATTAAC
Source organism: Chamaecyparis obtusa (assembly GCA_027943335.1). NCBI lineage: Eukaryota > Viridiplantae > Streptophyta > Pinopsida > Cupressales > Cupressaceae > Chamaecyparis > Chamaecyparis obtusa. The sequence continues at coordinate 1,056,205 of BSBK01000781.1, read as the reverse complement.
ACTTATATTTGGGCCAGGTGGGGAGTTGAACCTTGGTTGCACCATTAACAGTGCAACCAAGTCACCACTACACCACAAGGTGATCCCCAACCAAACTCCAACTTTATTATCAAATATTTTTATTAACTATATTTATAATATCAATGAAGTGCACATGCCAATATTGAGAGGGGGGGGGGAGTGAATCAGTATTAGGATGAATTTCAACACTTACATCAAATTTGCAAATATAACTTCAAAATCATCAAGCAAACAACACGGCAAATATTACATGGAAACCCCTAAGGGAAAACACCATGGCAAAATGTTGCTTTTATTAACTTCTTACAAATTGCAGGCTTACAAACGTGAGCTCCAACTCACTAGAAGTACCAACTTTCTCTGAGCACCAACTTAGTATGAGGCACTCTCCTCCAATGTACTTTGCTTGAAAAAACTTCTGTCTACTCTGCTCAAAAAAGCTTCTCAATATTCTGCTTAGTAAAACTTCTCTTCTCTGTATTCCGCTCAATAAACATTTTTCTGTTCTTCCTCTTTTTTTTTTCATCACACTTTATCTCTGATTTTTAAATCACTAAAAAATCATCTTCTTAAACTGCAGTTTCCTTAAATTATTAAAAAGCCATCTCCTTAAACTGCACTTTCCTTGATCACTAAAAAATTGTCTTCTTAAACTGCACTTTTTTATTTCATAAATATTTATATATCTCTTCAAGATTACAAACTACTAAAAATGGTGCTGCTGTTTGGATTCTCAAAATATGGGCACCCAAATCTGATCATGAAACCTTATCAAATCTGCTTAGAAATCTGCATAAATTTTTTCTTTTAATGTCACATTAAATCTTTCTTTTTATGACACATTAAATCTTTCTTTCTGTGTCACATAAATCTTTCTTTTTATGACACATTCAATCTTTCTTTTTATGAAATAAATCAGATTTGGTTTATCCTATCATATGCTCAAACATTCTTTTCTCGTTTACTTCTATAAGTGACTGCCAGCTTTATGTGATTTACTTTCCTTTCTTTTCTTGGCAATGCTTACCTTCTTTTAGCAACATAAAACATAGGCAAATTCTTTCTAACACAATAGCATATTCTTTCTAACAACAGTTTCTTATGTCTTTTTGGCTTTTGCATGTATCAAGCTTTGACATCAATGATAATTATCTAACAATTAATATATTAGTGAAAAGATTAGAAAATAAAAATATAATTTATAACTTTATATAACACATTAATAATATTACCCCATGTCCCCATGTGGCTGCTTATTCACAATTTCTGCTTAAATTCAAGTAGCAGGAGTGTTCCCATGTAAATTTTTTATTAGGGGGAAGGATAGATTGGAATCTTTTCCTATTTTAATGGAGCAGTAGCTGCTTAAAAATAAAAAATAAGGGCAGGTCCCCATGCGGCTGCTAAGCTTATTTTGGCTAGTAGCCGCTGCTCAACATTTCTAGTAGTAATTCGTGGAGCTGGTTGCCTCATGATTACTCATTTTTGTTGCTTATTTCTTAGCAGACATCTAAAATAGAATGTTTAAATGAAATTTTAATAAAAAAATTTGTAGATAGATGTTTTGAGAAAAAATAGGAGACAATAAAAGAGAGGGAAAATATCTTGTGGAGCCATATGTCATTTTTCTCAATAAGCAGCGGCTGCTTATTCCGGCCCCTCCTTTTTTTCAAAGCTTATTTTTAATTGTTAAGCAGTGGCTGCTCCACAAAAGTAGGGATAGATTTCAAATTATCCTTTTCCCGTGATTAAAAAATGGCATGGGAACACTCCAACTGCTTAAATTTAAGCACAATTTGTACTTAAGCAGTGGCATGGGGACATGAGGTAAGCATTGAAAAAAAGGGGGGCTGGAAATAAGCAGCAACTGCTTATTGGAAAAATGCCACATGTCTTCACCATGTTTTTCTCTCTCCTTTTTATTTGCCTAAAATTTTGCTTCCAACTTTTATTTGCAACAAATATTGTTACAATTTTCATTTAAAAATATTATTTAAACTAGTGCTTAAAAATAAACAGAAATTTTGCTATCCATGAGGCCACCAGCTCCACAAATTGCTGCTAAAAATGTTGAGTAGTGGCTGCTAGCCAAAATAAGCTTAGCAGCCGTATGGGGACCTGCCCTTAGTTATATATATTATTGATAGTATCCCTTTCTTTGGATGGGGAGTGGGAAGAGCGGGAGCTGTAGGGTTATAGGCAGCGGATGCTCTGCTTTAGGAGAAGTGGAAGTGGAGTTGGATGGGGAGGGAGGAGGATGACAATGTGGCCTCCTTCCCGGTCCTTCTTGTAGAACCTTCGGGTTTTTTTAGCTCTTTCAAATCTCTTACCTTTTGTTCAACGGGAGTGGTAGGGGTGGATCTTGGGTCTCAAGCGTAGTCGGTGTTGCTTATGATGGAGTAGCTAATGTTTTTGTTGTTGCTGGAATCCCTCATCTAGCTGCCGTTTTGGCTGTCTCTGAACCCTTTGATGCGCTGTTTGAGGGTTCCAGGTGAAGCTTCTGTAGATGGTGTTGCTGAGGAGGGAGGCTATTTTTTCGTGGTCCCTGAATCTGATTTTGACCATGTCTCCTGCCTTGTTGGGCTCTTTGCAGAGGCTTCTTTTCTGGTAGTCCTTTTTCCTTCTAGGCCAAAGGGAGCTTTCTCTACCTCGTGCTTTGAGGTTGCTCTAGGTGTTGAAGGTGAGCCGTGTGCTGAGGAATGCCCTATTGTGGGTTTGCTGAGTGAGTCTTTGCTGGTTGGCCCTGCTTTGTTCTGGGCTTTTGTTCCTGTGGAGGTTGCTGTTGTTGTGGATGGTGGGCAAAGTGTTTCAGCCCTGTTTTGTTTGTGGGTTTTCCATCCTTGTGCTTCATCTGTTCATCTGCTTCTGTGGGCAGTTTGGTGGTGGAGATTTCCTTTCTTAGCTGTTTTTTGTGGGGTATGAAAGCTTTCTGTTCTTCTTCTTTCATACCTAGTTCGTTTGTGGGTGTTTTTGATCTAAACCTGATTGCCTTGACCTTGTCTAGACCAAGTTTAGAATGTTGTTTTTGGTGAAGGGTCTCCCCTCTGGAGCTGGCTAAGATTTTTTCTTGGTTGTTGTTGTAAGGGCTCTTATGTTTATCTCTGCTTATCTTATGTTTAGGGCCTTTTTAGCCTTTTCCCATTTGTCATTTCACAAGTCTCCTATAGAGGTGGAGGTTTCTCCTATGGAGGTGGAGGTTTCTCTTGTGAAGGGGTGCAAGGGTTTGTGTCTTCAGCAGTCTGTTTCCTCTCTTGTTCATCCTTTTGAGGTGGATGCTTCTCTTGTTGAGGTGGAGAGGGTTCGCATGGAAGAGGTGGTGTGTTGCTGTAAGGGAGCTGATACTGCCCTTGCTGTCTGGTGGCTTATGCCATTGATCCAGGTTATGGGAGCCTTTTTAAAATCCATGTTTCAGGTTATGGGAGCCTTTTTAAAACCCATGTTTCAGGTTATGGGAGCATGTTAAATCCCTTTTTAGGTTAAGGGAGCTTGGAAAACCCCTTGTTTCCAATTGCTTTGGCTTGTTTTTGGAGCAGCTTGAGGTTTTGTTTGTTAGCATCTTCTTGGCTGCTGATTATTTGTTGATTATGGGCTGCTGTTTGGTAATGTTCTATTTTTAGCAATTGTTTGTTTGAGGGTTCCAGTTCCCTTCAAAATCTCCCTGTAAAGGGTTTTGGGCCCCCCTTCAAACCCTGTTTGACCCTTAATAAAAAATATTAATTATATATTAGCTATGTCTGTATAATATATTAATTTATTGTATATTTATTATATATTAATTACTTGCTAATTGTAAATTTTGTGGCTAGTAAAGTTGGGTTGTCTGTTTGAGGGTTCCAAATCCCTTCAAAATCTGCTTGTAAAGGGTTTCAGGCCCCCTTCGAAACCTGTTTCACCCTTTATAAAAAATATTAGTTATATATTAACTATGTCTTTACAATATATTAATTTATAATATGTTTATTATATGTTAATTACTTGCTAATTGTAAATTTTGTGGCTAGTAAAGTTGGGTTAGGAGGTACCAAGGGTCTGCAAAAAGTGTCAAAGTGTGGGATTCTTGGAACCTACGGTTTAGTAGATCCAATTAGTTTTCTAAGGTTTATCCCTATTGCTATCAACAACAAAAGTCATTTCAACCCTAAACACGAATTATCTTACAGCAGAAAATCAGCGCGTCATTATGGTGTACTTTTGCATTGCACTTTTATCTTGGACGATTAAATCCTTATATTGAAACTGTGAAATTAAAGGTGAGAATATTAGTTAGTGTTCCTTTTTATGTTTTTGGAAGAATCATAAACAAATCTCAGTTCTTGTTTACACATTATCAAATGCTTAAACAACACAAGTTTTAATCAGAATATAGTTTATAACTAATGGAATATGAATATGAGCTAAAATTCTTTAGAGCTTATTGTCTTATATTCATACTCATAAGAATGTGCACATGAGATCAATATCTAGTGATTATTCAAAAAACTTATGACTACACTAATTTTCTGAAACATTAAATTTTGAGACAGGTCAGAGCTGGATAAAATCAATTCACAGTAATGTTTTGAACTTTAATAATAATATTGTAGCAAAATTTTAGAAGGGAACTCCTAACAATTGAAACAAATTAAATTAACACTATCCTTTCAGGCAGTTTACAGAAACAGTCAAATTGGGAGATTTGAGAACGCTGGAAAAAAAAACAAAAGGTACAGGAATTTGTATTAATTACACATAAGGTGGCAAACTTTTAGACAAAAACCATTCAAAAGTTACAAAATTGAAAATTTTTATAGGCTTATATAAGGTTATATATGTAATAAATTTTATAAAATTTTAAACAAACTTAACAAAATTTTAAATGAACTTAATAAAATTAAGAAAAAATCAAACTGAGCAATAGGTTGACCTAAATTGATATGGCTTTTAAAAACCTGGAACTTTGTAAACCTGTGGCCCCTATACTCAACCACTCTTACCTTTCAAAACACTTAGTTCTCCTCTATCCACACCCTCCAAAAAAATCAATGGAAAGTCTAAACCCCCTATCCCCTATCTTCAAACTTCTGCTTCTTTAAGTTTGCAACACAACCACCTACAAGAGCCACTACTACAAATAACAGTGCAGCAATTAATTTTTATTTTTAAGTCAGTGGCTGCTGCTGCACCCTGCTGCTGTGGGCTTCTCATACTATTGTTGTCACCAGTTCTACTGGCTCTCCTCTTCTCATGCTGGTGGTGATCTTCTTGGATGCTGGGTCTGCTGTCTTCGAACACCAAATCTGTTACCTTTCTTGTTACTTAGAGAGATCTTTTAAACCCTGGCCATCCAACAATACTTTGGTCACACTCTGTTTTGGGCAAAATTATTGAACCAAAGACTCCTTCCATAGACTTGGATATGGATCTGACACTATATTATAGATTGATGACTTTGAATTTTTGAAATTCTATGTTCTACTCTATCATAATCTATACCATGTAATAAGAAATTAAGAATTTATTTTGTTAAGTAATTGGACCTTCCACTGATTCATAAATTCCCAAACTTGTAATGTATAATTTCACTAGAACATGAACTTTTACTTATCAAATTAAACAAAACTGATGACATTGTTTAACAGGAGTATATATTGCTCAATATGGAGAAATTTCAATGGAAATGAGAAGGATTCACCTTGAAACTCAGACAATTTATTCTAGAAACCCCTTAAGGGCAAAAAGCATCTCGATAGCAGGAATTGCTTGACTATTTTGATATTATTAGTGCTCAAGAATAAGTACAGAAAGTGGATCCAAGTCAGATTCCTCCTATCCTCATTGACAATCTCGCATATTCACTATGAACAGTTGAATTTTTTGACTTTGATTAATGCAACACTCACTAAGTCTCCAATTCCCAAACCCATGCCCTCCACCACTATTTACAACTTCTGAAATATATCCCTTGTGCACTAGAAGTATTGTAGAGTGGTATTGGAAGTGGAATACTTGGCTTTTTCTTTTTAAATTCCAGACTTGGCTAGATGTGACAAAACTGTTGATTCTCATTAGGCTGTGCTTTTGTTTCCTCCACAATGGTTTTGGAAGCATCATAGTGGTTTTGTTTTCTGCTGGACCAATTTTGTAACTGCTGCCTGTCCTAAAAGTGGCAGTTTAGTCCTGTGAACAAAATCATGAGTTTTGTGTTGCTGATCATTGATTGGATGCTACATAATCATTCTCAGTGTTCTTCCACTTTCTCTTAGAAATACCACTTTTGCTTAATTGATCTTTTGGCCTCTGAGTCCTGCTTTCCAAGACTCTTATACTTTTGTTTTGTTCTCCCTTAATCTATGCTTTGCTGCTACATCTTCTAAAAGTTTTGCTTTTTTAACAATGGAGGACCAAGCCACCTCTTGTGCTTGTGCATACAACAACCTTCGAACATTTGTTCTTTCCCTTGGTAGAAATAGAACACTCTCTTTTGACTTTAACATTTATGGTTTATAGGCAATGACACACTAGGCTGCATAGTCTCTGTTGGAACTCCCTTATTTCTTGCCTCCCCCTGCATGTGCAATGTAGTTATCTCGTCCTTCTGAGATAGGATTGTCTTTTCATGACTTCTATCCCTAGCCCACTTATCCACAAGAAAACAGAATAACCTCATAGATATCTGCCCCTACAGTCTTTCTTGCAGGAATAATATAGTCATACTTTACTCCTCCCTGAATTTTTTGCCTTATCTTTGTTCGTGCACATTGCAAATTGTAAGAGAGGTTTTATTTGCAATTACATAGGCCTTTTGCATATTGTTGGAAGAGTTCAAAAGGGCATTCAAATGGGCTACTTGGACTCACAATCCCTATAACACTCTCTCTTCTAGAAGATCACCTAGTTACATTGAGAGGCGCAACTATAGTGGCAGCACATGGTGGAGTGTAATGGCATGAGTGTGTTAATAAAAAATGTTCAATAAAATAATTTTATAACCGACAAAGTAAAAACTATTAATAATTAAGAGACATGTAACATGGTAAAAAAAAGTAAAATTTAACTTACTAGTAGCATTTTTATACCTTGGAAACAACTTTTTTAACCTTAAAAAAGTAAAATCTAAAACATAATTCATAAATAAAGTTTTACATTTTTCATTTTAATAATTACATATTATCATTTAAAGAATGGTTTGCATATATTTAATTTGTTGAGAAATTAGACTTATTTTTTCTTAGTAAAAAGATCAAATTCTATATTATAAACTAGCATAGATAATTTCTTTTCATTTGTGTTATATATAACTTTTTAAAATTAGTACAAGTAAACTGTAAAATTAGTCTAGATTATTAAATTAAATAATATCACAATCAAGTTTATCATATTTATTATATTTATTTGATTTGTAATACTAGTATAGATATCTTAAATACATCTCTATCTAAAAGACAGGGATATATCAAAATTGTTATTGAGAATAAATAAGCACCCGGAGACTGATCTATTTCTGCGTCTTTTAGATAGATGTATTTAAGATGTGTATTCTAGTGGCATCAATACTTCTATGACCTCCAGTTTTTGTAAAAAATAAATTTCAACCCTCTCTTAACTCTCTCACTATTGCTCATGTAGTTTTTGGTTGAAAATATGAAACACAGCTGCAAGTGTAATCATAGAATAAGAATAAACAAAAAAACCTCTTCCTTGGTGTTTGGAATGTTCAACAAAATTAAAAAACATGCAAAGGAATTTGAAAAAAATGAACTATGCATGTTAAAGATACCTCAAATGATCTAGATTTGATGCTCCATTGCATCCTTTCCACTGCTGCTGTTTTCCTCCTCTCACTGCTATTCACTCTTTATCTTTACAAATTGGAAATATCAAAATGAGATTGCTGTTTTGCTTTAAGTTGTTTTTGGAGCTGTTTTAGGTTAAGGTTTACTTTGAAGGGGTGTGGGGGTCCTTGTGGGCCTACCCATCCTCGTTTTGATACATCTGTGGGTGGGATCAGAAGAGGGATGGGGGCGGTGTGAATTGCGATTTATAGACTTACCTCTTTTTTATATATAAAAAATGGCAGGAAAAAGCACATGGGCTGTGGGGACAACTAGCTGTCCCCTGATCTCCCCAGGCATCTTAAAAAGAAAACGCATGGGGAATGTTCCCTATTATTTTGCAGAAAAAAGGAACGGAGTGGAGACATCTCCCATCCATCCCTGCATCCCAAAACATCCATTTGGGTGATGGGGTCATTTTTGGTAGAGGACATGTCCTCAAAGAGTGTAGATTTCTGTCTCGAAAAGGTTGCTGCAAACTAGGCATATAAAGTACAAAAGAATGACTAATTTTATATTTCAACACTTAATGATGCTTTCCATGGTTGCAACTTGTTGAGGAGGTAAGGCTATAGGAGAGAAGGTTGAAATAATATCCTTCTGTACCTATATTACTTGTAGTTTCTATGTCATTTTTTTGTGTAGGCCAATTTACATTAGCTTTCACCTTAGAAGGATCTATTCTAAACTGTCCTCCAAGTGCATGCACTAAATATGTTAAAGATTTCTCATCAAACTCAAAACACTTTGCATGTTGTAGTTGGTCCAACAAATCATTTATCCTTGGAAAATGACATTTATTCTTTTTGGTGATCTTATTCAAAGCCTTTTAGTCAATACATATTCTCCAAGAACCGTTCTGTTTGTTTACCATCATGACAGGTGAATCACATGGTGATGTACTTGGGCAAATGACTGCTTGCTTTAATAGCTCTTGATGTTGTTTCATGACCTCATTGGTTTGCAGAGGTGATTGCTGATACAAGCCAATGTTTAGGAAATGAGATTTGGGTAGGATGTGTAGGAGTTGATTTCATAGCTCATTTCCCTTCTTCGTGGCAATCCATTGGGTTCATAGAACACTTCATATAAAAATGACAAGACTTCATCCAAGCCTTTCAATTTAGAGTTATACTGATACACTGTAGAAATACCAAATCCATCTTTTGCTTGTCTTTCAACACAAGTAAACAAATCTGTTTAGACTCTTGAATTAATTTGATGGTTTGTTTTGAACATAGTATTGCAACTTTGGCTTTGCTTTCGATGCTCCTTTATGTTATATTGAATTCCAATTTTGACCTTTCTATTTTGTTATCTCCTCTTAAAAAAAACTGTACTGTTAACATATAAATCAGGACTACTATGTATTATATAAAAAACATCAAGAGAAATTGCATCTTCATCCACGTCATCTATGTTTGAACTTATACTCTGAACCAAAATTTGCCCTTATTTTTTACTTATATTTCCATATCATTTGCAACCATCAACTGCCTAGCCATTTCATTATTTTCTGTCTCCAAGAGCCACGCTAGGAAGGAGGCGGACACCATAGAGTTTGTCCTGTGCCTATACTCTAGATCAAGGAAGTCATTGCCTAGATCCAACTTGATTTGCTTGTAGGACCTTGAGTGGCATTGGAAAATTTGTTTTAACCAGCCCTTCAAAACTCGATCTGAGAAAGCCGTCTTCTTGACTTTGGACCAGATGGTAGTTTCCATTCTCACAACCGTGATCAAGGGCTCCCTCTTGCTTAATTAAAGGCCTTCTCACACCCATCCTCGCCACCATTGTGCCCATTTGCACTCCCGATGTCTTTAGAATTAATGCTGCCCCCGTGCGAACTATTACTTATCATAAATACTGTCACCACAAGTCCTCCCATCAATCCTCAAACTTGAACTCCAAATAAACTAAATCCAACTTTTCACTATCCTGTTTAAGTTGATTTCCCATTTGGAAATTCAATCTGCTATCACATTGGCCTCCCTATGTACTTGAGAAATTAATAATTCTCCAATTCCTCCAAAATGCTGCAAATAGGCTCTAGGAATCTATTTACTTGCCTATTTGGCGTTCTCTTTCTTTAAATAGCATTGAGGATAATTTGCAAGTCCCCCTCTAAATGGGCTCTCTTGAAATTTAGTATTTTATAAAGCCTTGAGGCCATACATGCTGCCTGGAATTCAGCCTCATTGGTTGTTTCGTGCTATAGTCGGCCAGCTTCCAAGGCCAAGATATTCCTATTCTAATCTCTCAAAAATGCTGACACATGAGTGCCCCGGATAATCCTTGGCAGCCCCATCAAAATGTCATCTTCACACATACCTCCTCCAGTGAGTGCCATCTCGCATCTGCTCTATTGTTTACCCGCGGATTGACCCACCCATTCTGATGGAGTCCTCATACAATATTAACACTTCAATAATCCTCCATTTTCTAATTTAAAAATCTAAAAATTAAGCATTAGCTTGCCCACCAAAAGATACTTATCTCTATTTCTACTACTTATTTGTATGTAATTCCCAACAAGTAGCATATACATGTCCATCTATGTCACTGATAATATTATTTTTTATTTCAAAATTGGCTATGCAACTTGTCCACCATTCAAGTATATGGTCCAATATTTTTATATGTGCAAAATAAATCTTTTGCACCCTTGCATTATTAATATGAAATAAACCTCTATTGTTATCCTAAGATGTTCAATATTTATCTCTATTTCTTCTTCTTGGGATGTAATTCCTACGTCACCGGATTCAGACCTTGCACCATGAATTGGGTCCGGGTTTGGTCTGGGTTCAGATTCGCAAACCGGTCCGCGCCGGATCCGGGTAGGGTCCGTGTTTGGACCTGTGGGTCCGTCCGGATCTGTGGGCTGACCCTCGAGGCCCACGGATCTGGACGGACCCACAAGTCCAAACATGGACCCTGCTTGGATCCGGCGTGGATCCTCGAGGCCAGTGGATCTGGATGGACCCACAGGTCCAAACACGGACCCTACCTAGATCCGGCGTCGACCCTGGGGGATCTAGCGTGGACCCTCGAGGATCCCACGTAGGTCCCACGTGAATCCCTAGGGACCCAAGGCCTATGAAGGCATAAAGTGGGTCCAAATCACTTAAAATGCCATTTTAAATTTTTTTTTATCATCTAACCCTAAAACGACCCTTATTATGGGCCTCCAAACATATTTCATTTCTCATTTTGCTCTCTATTTTGGTGGATCCACATTGCATCCTTTTGATGTGAGTTTCCAATTTTCCAATTCAGGGGCGGGAGGATTTATACAACATTTAAGTATAAGAATACAAATATAACATTTAAGTATAAGTTTGATTTAATTTCTTATACTTTAAGTTATATTTGTATAAATACTTTCAGGATGTTTGAGATAGGTTCCAGCTTCATAGGAGTTAAGATACAAATTCTAGATTTTGGGGGTTTTGAAAAATTCCAGACTTAGTCAAATTTCAAGATTCAGCAAGAGCCTTCAGCAGGGTTACCTCCCACAATCCATTATGGCTTTCTAAGGTCAAACTGAAGTTGGCAAAAGGATTCTCAAAGGGTTTTAACTCTATTTATCACAAATCACTTGGTTTTGACCCCATCTCTATGACAGACTTAGCTTAGCTCTCGCCCAAATCCCAGACAGACATGACTTCCCAACAGGCCAAAATCACTCAAACCTCATTTACCGGACCTAGGGACTTGAAAACAGCCACCAACAAAGACTACCTAAGACCTAGTTATGAAGACTTTGACATTTGGCATTGATTAATGATCAAGCATCATAGATTCATACTATGAAATGATTTAGTTTTACAATTATGTATATTTCTCTTATTTTTTTGTATAGATATATATATATACACACGAACCCATACGAATCATAATGGGAATTTTTTTTTTCACGAATCCACGAACTGGATTCTCGAACCCAAATCCGTCCCCAAACCCGAACCGGCAACTTAGTGTAATTCCCAACACGAAGCATTTACATGTCCATCTATGTTACAATGATTACAATGATTCTTAGGATCTTTACATTGGTGTACAATAGTATTGGGCTTTTATCCCTTCAATTTGCCTTTGTTCAAGTTCTAACCTGTGTCTCTCTTGGGCTGGTTTAGGCTTTGTGTTCTCTGGGAAAACTCCTAAAACCTCTTTTCATCTTCATAGTTTGTTTTTGGACAAAAGCTTCATACAAGTTCTTTGGATTTGTGGTGTTCACTCTCCTAATGTAGGTTTGGAGACCTCTCAAATAGTTTGTTAGAATGCCCTACTCCAAGTCCATGGGTACCAACATGGTTTGCCTCCGAAATTCAGTAGTACAGTCTTGCATATTTTGTGCATTACCTTGTCCGTGTTATATCCATTTTATCTTTTGGTCAGTTTTAGTCCAATTGGATAAAAATTTCTTCTAAAAAATTCCTTAAATCTTCCAATTTAGACAGTGGGATTTTACCTTCTCTTTGAATTAGCTATGTAATTTTGCCATCATCCAAGTGCATGACCCAACATCTTGAGATGTGCAAAGAAATTTTTGGTGCTCCATTTACATAATGAATCCTAAAATAAACCTCTATTCTTTTAAGTTTTAATCAAAGAATAAATTTTTTGCATTAGCATGCTTGTCAACTGATTTATCTCATTTTTAATCTCAACTTTGTTGGAGGTTTTCTCGTTTACCATCTATATCTCAAATGGCTTCTCCTTCAAGATCTCCCCATCAGTTTTTTCTTCATTCTTTTCAATGCCAAATTTCCTTGCTAAAACTCTCACCAAATTGCCTTTTATGCACTTCTGTTGTTGGACTGCATTGTTGATTCTTCATCACACTCTTCCATATGACTTTTCAAAGGAGACACGTGCATTCAAATCTTCCATTCTAACCTCGTTATTCCACTTTGCACGTGTTAATCTCCAGGTTGCAAGGCAGCGACTCCTTTGAAGATCTAGTAACTGCCATACAACAAACTTGCTTCACAATTTTAAAATATAAAAAATTTGCTTTGGTACCAAAATGATCTGTAAACTCCTAAAATATCAATGTAGAACTCAGTAGAACATGCATTATTACTCTTCTACTTGCAGAAAATAAATGACAAGACTTAAGAGGAGTAATATTGCTCAAAACAAAGAAATTATGGTGATGATTATAAATTAGATTTTTATCTTTTGTGGTGGATTGGACCTTTTTATAGATGTGAGTAATCTCAATGATGACCTAGTTGTCAGTACAATAGAGAGGAGAGATGGTGATGATTACGAGTCCAGTGCCTTGGGATTTTTCACTTTTAAGTTTTTTTTCGCAATTGAGGGAAATTCTTCACTGACCATTATGATGCCCAGCATAAAAAATCTTCAATCTGTCCCTCATTAGATGCCAAGTAATTTGAACATTCTTTTCTTGACCATTATTGTTATTTAAGTTTATGATGACTGTTTATCAGATTTACACAGTCCATGCTGATAATTTTGATTGCTTTCTGGATTAAACTGTGTAAAAGTTTTCCCATCAATGGTTAGAAAACAAAGACTTTTCAGGTCACACTCCATGAACCATTGTTGTTATGTTTCCAACCTATGCTTTCTGTAGACTTAATGCATATATATTTATGGCTTGATAACTATCTTAAATTTCCTGCAGGTAGTTGAATTGCAAGGTCTATACCTGTAGGCTGTACCCAAAAATCTTCACATATCTTACTTGCATAAGTTATCAATCATTTAAGGAAGGAAAATCAATAGGGCAGTGCCAGGTCCTTTGATTCCTCCCTTTGTAATGATGTACAGAGAATAATTACAATTTTAACTTATTATGCCAATACAATAGGTGTTGCCAGCTTCACTGATTCCTCTCTCTGTAATAATATATGGAGGATAAATATAGTTGTGCCGGGAAAACATATGTATATCCATATGCATGTGTGTATTCATAAGCAACCTTTTAAATCATGACAAGGCATTATTCTTGCTTTTGTTTGTACAGTTCAGTTAGTAAATTTACAAACTGCAAATTCTTTATTTTTTAAGTCTTTTCCTTTTCCAGACATGCTTAACATAGAATTGATGGGTGATAACAAGCAAGTTCTTAAACATTGACTCATGGCCATTATAAATGGGTTCTAGTGAGCCATTGCTCCTGAAATATGGGTCCACAGAGACTGTCTTGAAACTACATTGTTAAATCTTGATGAATTAACACATTACTAGGTACTTAATATAGTGATTGACAACAACGATAATCACTTTTTCAGATGCACATCTTTTGAAGTAGTGAATTTGGCAAAATAAACATCCTCTAAAGTATGTAGATAAACATATGTGCATTCATATGTATGCATATATATAAATACATGTGTTCATATGGATGCATGTATATACATATATAGATGTGCATTTAATATAGATATACAAGACTTGTGCATGCTTTTTTATGTACTGTTCAAGTAGTAAATAGTACTTAGAAATCTTGTATTTTGTATTTGTTTCTTCTTTTCCCAAACTTGTACAACAAATAATAAATATGCATGAAATCAAGCTAGTAATTAGGGAAACAAGGATTTTCTATTGGTCTATGGAATTTAGGGAGTATAATATAAACCTTGTTTAGAGCTTAATTTTTTCGAAGTCTGTGATCTTTGAAGAACATAGATTTGGGGAAAAACAGTGCAAATTTTTGCTCTTCAAATTTCATTCTCTTTGAAAACCTTGCGCTCTAAACAAACCTTTCTTCAATGTCTTGTCAGATAAGACTTATGAGATGATTTATTGTTTTATTTGTCTAACTTATTGAATGACAGGTGTAAAACCTATGAAATGACAGGCATTTAGTTTTTGTCATGCCCCTAAATCAGAAGGCAACCTCTATGTATACTAAACTAAGGAGATAACAGTTAAATGAGGGCCGACCTGTTTGATATTTAAATAAATTAAAATTATATAGTTTTACAAGGGTCGACTGCACTCGGGGAGAAAAAGAAGTGAATTAGGAGGCAAATTCAAAGAAAAATGACAGCGATTCATTATGTGAATGGAGCCAACCACCTTAATTTGAAGGGCATTGATTAGTTTAATAAGGGCCGGCCATAGTAAGTAGCGATTAGCTCTGAAGGGAGGCATTTTTTGCAAGGTGTAGGGGTGTGTCTCCATATCATTAAAAGATATAAGGAGGACCAATGCAATTGGGAGAGGGATAACAGGAGATTAGACCAAATATGCAGATCTTCAGGCAGTAATCAGCAGATAGATAATACATAAATCCATTAAGAAGATCAAATCTGACGTATATTTATACACTCTTCATTCAGTAAAACAATTAAACAATTTATCAATCAAGTTAAGGACAAAACATCTTATTTTTCCACTGCTGAGTTAGGGACGAAAACCCATGATGCAGGCAGATCTGAAAGCACTTTCAAAGTAGATGTACCGGAGGAAATCATCACAGTTTGAAGGAGAATCCAACAGAAAATCAATTTGTGATTTATTTTCAGAATTATGTCATGAATCTGAATATTATAATAATTTCATAATCTTAGACAAAGCCATTATCGTTTTGAATAAGGATTGTTGTTTTAGGGCAAAAATTGGAAATTTCCAAAAAGGGGACATTACAATTGGTATCAGAGCATTCATTCTGCCAGCCTGTGAGATCAGCGTTAAAGCTACAGGTGTACAAGTTGTGAATTTAAATGAGTCATAGAGGTGGTCGACTTCAATAATATATTGGAATTATAAGTGATTAATATATTCCAGCGAATATAATCTGAAGTGTAGTGATGATTGATGTGTAGGGTTTCCCATTATGATGGGAGCAATTAAGGCTATAAAGACATACTTATATGTTAGATCACGCAGCATCAGTTTTGTAAGAGTAGCGACCAAATGAAGTAGCGCAGCGTCAGTTTTGTAAGAGTAGCGACCAAATGAAGTAGCGCAGCGTCAGTTTTGTAAGAGTAGCGACCAAATGAAGTAGTGCAACTCTATAGCGAAGATATAAAGACAGATCATTCAAGTGCAGAAGATAAGAGTAATGCAAAAAGAAATATGTCAAAGGAAGTGTGTATGCTACAAATTGTTGTGCTTAAAATAAGGCAATGCTAATTTGCTTGGAAAAAGTAGAGTTCCCTAAGTGAAGGCGCCTCCTTAGTGAGCATCTAATCAAATTTAAATTTGAATTTAATAGGCCGACCTGCATTTGGAATTAACGCTAACTGTGGAATAGTCACAATATTTCATGAGTCATCCTTCTTTGAAAAGTTTGCCCCCCTTGTGAAGAGGCAGTTAGAAAAATGGACTTAAAGTGGAGGTAAAGTGAAGCAAGGTAACAATGAAATATTAGTTTAATTGAAAAGAACGGTGAGCAAATTTAAGAAGCCGGGCAAATGATATTAATGTGATTTTAAGTAGACCACTAGCAGAAAACGTATTTCAGATGTGTATTGGATGAATTAGAAGCAGATCATAAGCATATGAAGGGCAGAAATAAAGGTTTACTACAGCAGATATATGTTAAATATTTGAGCAGATCTATGAGATCCCATTTATCAGACTTGGTGAAGATAGTCAAGGTGTACTTATGCTTTATTGTGAGAGGTATTTTGAGGCTTGATTAAGATTGTGGAACAGATTTTCATTGTACGAGGACAGAATAAAGAAGAATTTGCAGCAGATATATATATCATATATGCGAGCAGATTAACGAGGTTAATTTAATCTAATCTCGAGGGCAAATTTATGCAAGTTATGTGAGTGTGTTTGTGAAGTTTAAAGAAGATTTTGAGTAAGATTTGTGAAGCATTATTTGATCAAGAAGCTTGCCCTCACTCATTCTATTTAAAGGTTGGATTTATATTAGTGTATGCTAATAATAGGAGTGTTTTCAAATCAGAAACTGTCTATGTGTAGATGCATGCCATTGAAAGGGCTGAATGACCTTTTCAAAGTAAATTCTCAAATTAGGAATAGAAGAGCACACCTCTTCCCCAATAGTCGTAACCAAACTGCCTATCAATAGATGTGATATCAATGCAATGCAAAAACAGTTATAAAAATAGCAACCTGTAAAAGAGGGGGTTATGAGGAAATCCAAAGGGATTTCATAAGCAGAACCTTGAAGCATATTGGAGCAGATTTATAGGACATATTAAGCAAATATCTGAAGCAAATTGGAACAAATTTATTAGCATATGGGAGTAGAAAGGTGGGGTTAGGCCCACTTTCTGGCTTTAAATGGCTTATGAACAGCAAGATGGGGTTAGGCCCTCTTTGTAGCTCAAAATGGCTTATGAGTAGCAAGGTAGGGATAGGCCTCCTATTGCGATCTTGTCTTCCAACTTTATGACGATGGACTATTGACTAAAAGGGGTGATGCATGAAGAGGGAAAGTAGATACAAGCACCCCACTAAGTAGTCCACCTCAAGTGGATATCCAAGGTGCCTACCACTAGGGCTGAGAGGGCGAGTGTCCGCTCTTGGGCTTAGTGTGGGGATAGCTTTGCGCAAACCTATTATGTTTCCTCCTCCAAATCCTAATGTGTTTGAATACTAGGATAAAGCTATGGATGCATTCTAGTCAAAGAGAAGATCTAACAACTTGTATATTCGTGTTTATGCTCTGTGTCTGCATATATTCTTGTGTATACTTCATGTTTTTATGTGTATGCTCCATGTCTACATATATTCATGTGTATATCTAATGTTTCTTATGTATGCTCCATGTTTGGTTCATATCTGATATGTTCTCAATATGAGAAGAGTATACCAAAAAGATATGAATTGCTTTTGAGGTCACAGACTACGGATATAAGAATTTTTAACACTTTAATCAATGTACTGCCCCCATTATGGGGGATAGAATGGAATACAAAATAAGGAATGCAAGTAGCACATAAGTTCCTTTCAAGTATGCCTACCCAGGGTGGGGCTAGGAGGCCGAATGGCGGGTGTTATTTTGTACTCTTGGGCTTGATGGAAATGAATAAGCTTGAAGTGCCTTATACATTTTTCCAAGGGACTCATAATGAGGATAGGTTGTGGAATACATGATAAGGGATGCAAGTTGCACATTGTTGAACAGGCTGAATAATTGAGAGCGGGGGGGGGGGGGGGGGGGGTTGAATCAATTATTCCCAAATACTCAATAAAATTTTTACTGTGTCGGTAAACTCATAAACAACAACAATATCAACTTCTGATCTATTGGTTATGAATGTTAAAACATTCATATTAGATGTAAATGTGAATGGACATAAACACCAACATAATAAACACCAGAATTTACTTGGAAACCCAAATGAGGAAAAACCATGGAGAAGCTAATTCTCATGAAATGAAGCATCGGTTAAGGTGATTTTTTAACAAAGGCTCACTGCCAATCGGGCTAACTACCTTGAAATATGAATATGGTTAACTGCCAATACAAAATTTACTAAGAAAAGATGAATTGATAGAATTACACCTGACTATGCATGAAACAGTTCAGCAATTAAGCTCAATTACCACATCCAACAGGAGATCCAATTGCCAATCTTCTCTCTATATACCACTATCTGATCCACTACAAATTTGTATGCAAATGCCCTTTTGGATCAGTCAATAGTTTTCCACGCTTAGCTTCAGCTTGCATACACCACCATCAAGAATTCACTGCTTATCTTCTTCAACATTCACATATACTCATCACCATACACTTTTGCATACTTTGGATGCAAAAGGTTTTTCTTTATTTATATAGATTTCCGATCATACACATGTCGGCCACACCAAAAGAATGTGTCGGCCTCAAATCAAAAAGATATTACAATTGTGTTTAATGCATTACCACTGATCCTAAATGTAGGACACACTTAAGGAAACATTACAACACGCTACATTAGGACCAAATATAGGTCGCACTTAAAGATGTTTACAATGCACATTACATTTACCGATACTGTCGAAACACCACAATCAAGACCATGTCTTGATCACCAAAACTTTTGAACCAGCCGGTAGGTGAAACAAGATAGAACATGTCTAGAATACGATACCAAAACCATCTGATGCACAACACCATTGTCAAGATATCAGAAATACTTGGAAGAACACTGTAAGCATAGCAATCACTAGGAACTGACAGACAACTTCATACAATACTGATTACCGAAAGCATACGAGTGTACCGAAACATGTAGGCCATAAGTAGAACCGAGTACACCAGTCATAGAGCACAAAAAACTGTACATACTGAACCTGTCTTGTGAGTAACCGAAACCTTTGATGCATAACCGATAGCAAGGAGGTACATAACCAAAACTACCAACAACCAACTGATACCTGCCAAGATGTCGGTATGGAGGTGTTGACATCAATGACAACAATGCCAGCAACATCTGAATCTAACACACATAAGTTCCATTCAAGTGTGCCAACCCTCGAGTGGGGCTAGGAGGCCGAATGGTGGGTGTCAGTCCATGCTCTTGGGCTTGATTTAAAGGAATAAGCTCTGAGGTGCCTTATATGTATTTCCAAGGGACTCATTATTAGGATAGGTTGTTAGGGAAAGTATTATTATATCCCACATGCGCATTATGTAAATTACATTGATGATTAGAATTCTCTTTATAATATTGCTGGTTATATGTTTTGTCATCTTTCATAATGATAACTAACCTGTTTGCAGGATCTTAATAAAGATTTAAAGTGTCAAGTCTTCCTCAATATAGTCATACCTCATTTTATGTTCTTGGGCAAAATATAGGAATATCCCAACAGGGGACATTCACATTCATGCTTCTATTCGTCTTTATAGTATATGGTTCTTGTGTTAATGCAAAGAGATATCCATGATATTGTACATACGTTGGGTCAAATAATCCTTTACATTTTCAAGTGATAAGAAAAGAAGGATGAGAGAAAATTTGTCTTAAACTTGCAAAACTTGCAAATTTCCTATCATTGGTTGAGAATCAATAACTCACATTTGAACTAACGACAGAGATATATGCCTTGAGATAATATCAGAGTTGTACAGCAGAAGCTAATTATATCACAAGGAGGATCTAAAGATTACAAATCTCCAAGGGTTAGTTTAAGGATCCTCCCATTGAAAAGATTTGGTTACGCCCCTAAATCAGAATGCAGCCTCTATTAATACTAAATTAACGAGATAACAATTAAATGAGTGCTGACGTGTTTGATATTTAAAATATATTAAAATTATAGTCTTACAAGGGTTGACTGCACTCAAGGAGAAAAGAAGTACAAATGAGAAGGCCGGTTCAAAGAACAATGGCAGCTATTCATAATGTGAATGGAGCTGACCACCTTAATTTGAAGGGCAGCAATTAGTTTGATAAGGGCTGACCATAATAAGTAGCGATTAGCTTTGAAGGGAGGTGTCCCTTGCAAGGTCTAGGGGTGTGTCTCCTTATCATTAAATGATATGAGGAGGTCCAATGCAATTGAGAGAGGGATAACAGGAGAACAGATCAAATAGGCAGTAATCAGCAGACTGATAATACATCAATCCATTAAGAAGATCAAACTCAATGTATATTTATACAATCTGCTTTCAGTAAAGAAATTAATCAATTTATCAATCAAGTTAAAGGACAAAATCCATTAATTTTCCACTGCCGAGTTAGGGACAAAACCCCCCGATTCAGGCAAATCTTAAAGCACTTTCAAAGTAGACGTACATGAGGAAATCATCACAGTTTGAGGAGAATTTAGCAGAAAATCACTTTGTGATTTAATTTTCAGAATTATGTCATGAATCTGAATATTACAATAAATTCGTAGTTTTAGATAGCCATTATCATTTTGAATAAGGATTGTTGTTTTAGGGCTAAAATCTGAAATGTCCAAAAAAAGGACATTACAGTTTTTTCAAATTATTGCCACAATTTTTCATTCAAATAGTTGAATTGCCAATAATGTTCTAAATCTGAGATTTTGTGATTGATTTTATCTTTCATACTGCTGGAGGTTTTTGTACAATGAGGCTTCATTAATGTGGAAGATATCTTTATTGCTGTCAATTTAAACTTTAGGGACTATAATGTGGGTATTCTTGGTCAATGCTTTTGTTGTAGCTGTGTTGTTTGCTATTTATTTTTGACTGTACTATCTTTATTAATAGAAAATGAGGAGGAATCTTATGTTGGCATTCCTTATGTGCTTGCTTAATTGCTTTGATGTAATTCCTAATTTGATTATTTTTTCCTTTTATCTGTAATAGCACACTGAGGTGATTAATGGAATTGGAGATGATAAAAGGGCCCCCAAAAGTTCTAAGTTTGCTCGCTGGTTTCAAACAGAAGGTATGCATTAAGCTAGCAAGATTTGCAGTAACCATAAAAGCAATAATGTAAAGATATGAAGATACATTCCCTTTCTAACTATGTAGTTTGTTGATTTATGTAAATATGTTCTACTGTGCACTCAATTGTTTTTGCTGTTGTCAGAGGAGAAGCCTAGTGGTGGCATGCCTGTTCACAATGCATCAGATATACTGTCATTATTTTCAAAGAATGAAATCAATACGACTCCAATTACTCCCATTGAAGATAAAGTGCAAGTGGATGAACCCCCAAATAGTCCTTTGAGATCTATTTTTCCTCTCAGAAACACGTGCAAAGTGCTCCCAATGCCTGATGGGCCGTCCTTGGAGGATGTTGAGAAGGTAATGACAGCTGTTGTGAAACCAACAGTTCATGATGAAATGGGCCAATTCCGGGTGGGTAAAAATCATAAATCGGATTCTGTTGGCTCACAGATCAATGTTCTTACGTGTGAAGACCTAGAACAAACCATCATTGCTCAAGCAACTGAAAGTGTTCCAAAGGTGCCAAATTATTCTGAAGAAAATCACACCCTGTTAGAGGGGAGCCCCTTAACCAATGAGCAAAGCTTAAGCATGGATAATCATGCATCTCAGCATCTGCTGTCATTGTTACATAAAGGAACAAACACAAAAGACCAGAAGTCACCAAGGATGCAATATCATGAGGAAAGGCACATCATCCCCTTGAAAGAAATAAGTCATGAGAATTCTGGTTATGCTGAGAAGAATGAAACTCCAGAGAGAACAGGAGCCCAGACGCTAGAATTCCTGTTTGGAAAACAATTCATGAAGGAGTTGCGATCTGCTGATGCTCCTGTTTCTGTAAAACAACCTAATCTCCTTAATACACATTCTAATGATTCAGTTGTAGAAGATGGTAGAGTTGATTCATCATTTGGCTTGTCATTGAACAGGAATTTTTTCCCTTCAAATTCACAACTTGAATCACATTTTGGTAAATTTGATGCGTTTCCATCATCAGGGAAAATCAATGTGGAGGATGAGAAAATTTCAGGTTTACAATCACAAGAACTGTCCCTAGCTGACAACGGATATGGACACGTTCAAGATCCTTGGTCTGGTACAGCAAATATAAATAATGGTAGCCAGAGCAATGTTGCCAACTCTCATTTTGAAAATGCAAAGGCTATTGGCAACAGAAACTTTGCACCATTTGGGATCAGCAGACAGAAATCTATATCAAACACAGCAGAGAAGGGAGAATATTCAAGTAATTTAAATTCTGATTTAGGAGGTGATGTTTTAGAAGCTAGTGGGTTCCATGACAGGAATTCAATCATAAAAGGTCTCTTTGATCCAGGGAGCAAAAAACCTATTTCTGATGCAGGGACCATTCCAACTGGGCATTCATTCATGGGAAAGAATGACTCTTTCGATACAAAATTAACCCATGGTGGAAGACCAATGCTTCTTGGAAGATCAAGGAATGGGAACTCAGCTTCTTCACCTATTCTTGATGAATTTCTCAGGGCAAACATAAATGGGCCTCAGATGTCTGAAAATTTAATTTACTCAGATGTGCCAAGATCAGCACCAGAGATTGGTCAAAAGCCCCCCATTTTTACAGATGAGAAGAGTAGATATGAAGATCAAAATAAAAGAGGTCATGGCGCGGTTGGTCAGCATTACCATGGTGGTGATGCCCCTGTTTTGGAGTCTAGAATCTCCCCAAATGACATGGTGGGTGCTTTACGTTCACCTTTTACCAATTCTTCCAATCAATCAGGTGGTGGCGTTCAAGATAACTTTGGTAACAAAAGTGGGAACCATCAGTTATTTGGCTTGCCCTCACATCCATCTCATCTTGCACAGCAGCAGTTGCTAGGGCTGGCAGATGTTCCATTATCACATTCTTTTCCTGGCCCACACTCTCGGCCACCACCTGCATTCTTTCCCTACCATCATGGTCCTGGGCCCTATGACCCAAATTTAGGAGCTGTGCAGCAGATTAATCATCAACCACCTCCCCAAAATAGACAGATGAAGTTGTTTGATCATGGCAGCTCCCCAGAGCCACAGCATCCTGCCCCAGATGTTTGGTCAGAGCATTTGCCTGGAAGATCCTTTTCACAAGAACAATCTGGGCAAATGTTGTATCCACTTCATAATGGTCCTCACATGAACCAGCCAGTATACAATTCTTTGAGGCCACATGGGTTTCCACCAAATCATTTTATGCAGCCTGTTCCAGTGCCACAGAGAGGGCTCTCTTCAATGAACAACTTTCCTTTTATTCCTGAACAAATGCCTCATGGCCCTCGTGGCCTTCCATCAAACTATACACATCACATTGCTGGTCCCTTCACACCTGAAATTCCTATACATTCTATGCAAGGTCTACCATTCCATCCTCATTCCAGTCACACTACCCTTGGAATGGCTCATAACCAGTCTTTCAGACCAAATTTAGGTGCCTCACACGAGTTCAGTGTTACAGCTGATGGAAGTCAGCATGCAGTTGTGATGGGCAATGATGGACCATCATTGGACTCACTGTTTGCAAAAGATTCAAAGAGGCAACCAGTTGGGGCACTCCCTGTTGGTCAATATCCTGGGAGGAACATGGGTTATGGGTAAAGTTAAGTCTGTTTATAGGGCTATGGAAGTATTTGTGTTGGTACAAATGTGCTTGAGTAATATCATTTGATTGGTTACAAGCAGAGAGAAACATGGGCTATAGCTTGTAGGTTGCCTTTGCTAAGAGGCATTTTATTTCTTCTTTGAGAAGGCTTTATATCACCGAGGGGGCTGTGATCCTAATTTGAGAAGCCTCTTGTATATTACGTTCTTGGTTTTGTAGATACTGATTTTTCTAAGGCATGCAGAGTGTTTGAAATTTATTTATTTTAGCAGATGTTGCAGTACTTAATCGAAATTGCCTGCCAAGCTTTTGGGTACTAAGCATTTGGTTTTTCTGTTGCCTCAAATACGTGTATTTGATACTAAAACAATGTGTGTAATGTAATTGTAGTGTTGTCTTGGAGCTCATTACCAGCAAAATTGCATGTATTTCTTTCAATATAATATAGTCTTTGCTATTTTCATATAACACATAAGTTATTAATGCCTGAAGTCTGGAATTTTGGATGGAGTGAATAGCAAGTAAATTTGGAAATGGCAGTTTTTTTAGCTGTTTATACAAGAGTGTCTATTTGCTAGTCAGAAGATTTGAGGGTACCATAGATTTGCGCCTCCCAGTACTTCCTCGGAGTCTAGGTGGAGTTTTAGCATGTCAATTTGTGCCTGTCAGTACTTCCAACGAATGTAGGTGGAGTTTTTGCATGTCTGGTACACCAAACAAATAATTTTTTTGAGTGGGGAGCATTAACAACATTTTGGATATCGGTAGCAAATTGCAAGTAATGGGGTCATAATCCCTGATTATATCTACCTCAAATATATATAACCAGCAATTGTAACTTAAATTCATAAACATGGTCTCATCTGCCACCTTTATATATATAAACTAGTATCAAAGGTAATTTGTATTCAAATTTATAGTTGTATTGGTGAAAATTATAATTGCTCTTTTCCATATATGTACTTTTAAATTAATTACTATCAAAGGTAATTGTTTTCAAAATTATAGCTATATTGGTAATAGTGTTTTCACACACATTTTTAAATTAACTAATATCAAAGATGCTTGTTTTCATATATATGTATATATAAACTAGAATTTAAAGGTATTTGTTTTCAAATGTGTAGTTGTTTTGTTGAGAACTGTAATTGCGCCTTTCTCATTTGTATTGGACTCACATTGACCTGTCCCTTAATGCAAGGACGAGTGCGAAAAAAAATGTTACCGATTGGAAGTTGACAAATAACTAGATTGTAGTTCAATTCTATTTGCATTCATTTCCAAGGTGCGCAGGCCTGATGGTCGGTCAGCTTACATTGCCATCACTTTGGTTTAGACAACCTTGTAGAATTGGCATAGTTTTGTGGTATGCTTTTGAATTTTATTTTCTGGGCCTGCAAAGCTCACCATTTGACTAATGAGTCGATTAAGTTGCGAAACCATCTGAGTCGTCCAAGATGGTATATTTAAAGACAATTATTAACTTATTGGAATATTAAACATACTTTTAGTGCAAATCTAATGTCTAGCAGGAGAGTACACCTTTCATTAGCATAGGAGCGTGACACCTGTATTGCATTCCACGCACATCGTATGATACCTTGTTCCTTGATAGTTGCATAGGGTGATTCTATAGTTGTGGAAGTATTGCAGAGTCAAAAATAGCTTTTACATGCAACTATCTGATATGTCCTAATTTTCTTGTGGTGGGGTGAATTGATTGGAAATACATTGAACCAAGAGCTAAGTTCCAATTATTTGTTTAAATTTTGTGCATTTATTTCACTAACATGATTAGTCCCAAGTCTTCAATCTGAGGGTTATGTTTTTCATGAGTGATTTTATTTACCTTAGGATTTTATGCAAGTATTATCTATATTTTATTTGTATATTTTTGGTGAACTACACATTCAAACTCATTTAGAGTTTTACCCCATTGTTCTGACTACACTTTTGTATTTTTAGTTTTGATATTTTTGATTACTTACATTTATCATTTCAACTTAGAATTTTGATCTAGTCTCATTTGGGTTTCATAGTCTAATATGGATTAGGGTTGGGTAATCATGGTTTATTTTTCTTTTATAATCTTTACCTACACAACTTCTATTGTGCATTTTTCTTTCTTGATATTTAGCATGTTGACTTTCCCTCTTTCCTAGTCAAATTCACATCTTATGCCATTTTGTTTTGTGACGAGGACTTCACTTGGCTAATAAGAATAAACTAGCACTTAAACCCTATACTTAATACTTATTTGATACATGTAGAGATGTTATAATGTTGAGTCTAATGCTAGCATTACCTCCTTATCGTTCGGTTCATGTTTTCATAATGTGATTCTTATGATGATATTTCTTTACCTTATCATACTTTTAAATTGCCTTGTTCATTATTACATCATATGCTTTATGATGCTGAATAAGGTAGTCATCATAAAAAAAAAGGATAAATGCTTGACTCAGAGTTATGAATTGGTGAGGTCACAAGTGGGGGACCTCATCCCTAATATAAGCACTTAACAACACCCTAGTGGGGTTTTAACCTTGTGGCAAGAACAACTAACACTACAATTTAATCATCATACTATGCCAATATCGAGGTAGTCATTATAATTCATTGATTTAACCTCCATTATGTGATGATATTTGTGCTCTTACTGAGGAATTGTTGGTTGATGACTTTAATGGTTCTAGCAATGCATCTTTACATGTTAAGTCATTGCTAAGAGTGAGTACCAAAGTATGATATCTTGTAAATAAGTGAATTTTGATTTACTTTTTATTACTAGAGTATTACATTGTATTCTTGTATATATAATTATTCATTCATGACATTGACACAGACTTACAACATTTGTTTGGCCATAGCTTTTGGGATAGTTTGGACTTGTTTAGAGCTCCTAGTCACATATCTTTTGATCCTTGCCCATCATTTTCACTTAATGTTTATATTGCTGATATTGTTTTTACTCTTAGGGGACCTTGAGTTGTTGTCAAGGGTACACTTGATTCCCCTCTAGTTCAACTTGCATTCTTCAAGGCATTTAATTCATATAATTATCATGAAGTGGGTTACCATTATTAATAAATGGCTTGAGGGCATATCTTTTGAAATGGATGCGAACTAGAATGTTCACTACTCTAAACATGGAAACCAAGAATCATTTCCATTCCCTCTCAATTTCATTAGAGAATCAATCAATTAGATCCATCTTCAATTCCTTAGGAGAGCTAGGCATTGTGATTAATGAATCTCCTTTGAATTTGTTTGTTTAATTATTATTATATTGAGAAATGATGCAAGAACTAAGTAGAATGCTAGGAAATTGGCCAAATCAACATAAATGGAAAGATACAGATTATTAATGTGAATTGTGAGACCAGATCTTGAAATGGGATGTTGAAAGGAAACTGTGTCCATAATTTGAGCATGAAAATACTACTTTAGGGAGTGAATTGCCCTAAATTAGAGGTGTCTAAACCAAATTTAAAGGTCGATTCTAGATCTGGATGCTCTATAGATCATCCTATCAAAATTTTAGCGAAAAAGCATCAGTCATTGGATCAAATTGACAATGAGCAAGGTTTTCACATGTTTGAAATTTGGAAATGTGCATCTTAGTCCGCTCTTTGTGAATTTGCAACTCTTTACTATCATTGTTGGATTCTACATGCAAAAAAGGGGGAAAAATGTTGGCTTGTATAGAGACTTGTTTTAAGTCAAACCCATGGTAGGAATTAACCTCCACCACAACAACAATGATTAGAAAAGAGAGCATTCCCTTGATAAGGTAGGGATTGAAAACCTTAAGGAAATGTTGAATTGACAAATTATACATTTGTTATGATCTTCTTGCCTTGAAGCTTCATGGAAGGTTGAAGTATCTTGCTAATAGTTTTTTTTTTGATCAGTAAAAGGCTAAAGCCATAGGAATTTTTATTAATTTGTAAAAGTTGAAGTTGTTTGTTGATGTAGGAGCATCTCGGGTCCTTAGCAATCCTGTATCACCAAAAACAAGTTAGAAGTATTAGGTTTGCTCGGTAGCTTCTTTTGGCTCTCGGTGATGTTTTCTTTGTTTTCCAACGGGGCTCGGTTATCGCTCGGTTCCTTCATTGACCGAGTTGGCTCGGTTCCTTCGTTTGCCGAGTTATTTCCTGGTGCTCGGTAGTCTTGCTCACCGAGTGATTTATTTTGGTTTCCTGTTGAGGCCGACTTGTGAATTTAATTGTGGTTGCGGAGTTAATGTTGGTATCGATCATTGGGAAGCGTGTGGACCTAGATCTAGTCATTCCTTCTGTTGATGATGGATCTTAAGGCCGACTTGTTCGGTAGCCTCTTGTATAAATGTAGTTGTTGGTTGTAGTTTTAGGGGCAGTTTAGTTTTAGGTATCAGTTAGAAGTTTATTTCTGAATCCTCGCATGTTGGAGGACTGTTGTTATTAAATTTGATGTATTGGCCATAACTGAGAAGGCCTTACAACCCGACATGTATGAGGTGATTTATGAATAATAAATGATATCTGTTCTGCATTCTCTCTCACTAGTTGTGTATTTGCTTCCGTGTGTGTTCTCTGCAAAGAGGATTTGGATTAGGGTGTGCCCTTGGCCCCTCTTCCTGTCCTGCCTTGCGTCAGGTGGTATAAGAGCGAAGGTTGAGATTTGGATCTAGATTTGCGAATCTAGGTTGAGGGTTCCTTCTTGTTAAACCCTAGTTGATATTGGTTGTGGGATAGTAGATTGCGATCTAGCCTGCAATTGCAGAGGGTTTTTAGGATGGTTCGTGGGAGGCGAGATGCAAATCCAGGATTGACAGACATGTTGAGACAACTTGTTGCTAGGTTAGAAGCTGTTGAGACATCCCAACACAGAGGAAGACATCTTGAAGATGTTAGTGATGAAGAAATTGAAGATGAACAAGGTGATGCAGAACCTGCACCTGTGATGGATCAGGGTGAGGAAAGATTGTTGAAGGATTTGACAAATTTGAAGTCTACACCACATTTCAATCCTCCCTAGTACAGTGGAAAGCTGGATTCATATGAGTTGGTAGATTGGATCACTAAGATGGAGAAGTATTTTGAGTATGAAAATGTCCTTGAAGAAAAGAAGGTGAAGATTGCAAGCACAAAGTTGAAGAGTCATGCATCCTTGTGCCGGGAGCATTTGCAATTGGATAGAAAAAGGAAAGGCAAAGACAAAATTAAGGTATGGAATAAGATGGTAAATAAGTTGAAAGACAAGTTTTTACCATGTGCTTATTAGATTAACTTAGTTAGGTGAATGCAAAGTTTGAGGTAGAAAGATAGCTCGGTAAAAGATTATACTGAGGAATTCTATAGATTAGATATCAGATTTGGACATGATGAGGATGAAGTGGAAAGAATTGCTAGGTACCTAAATGGATTGAGAGTTTCCATCCAAGAAGAAATTAGTTTGGTTAAGTTGGAAAACATTGAGGAAGCTTATCAGTTCTCCTTGAAAGCTGAGGAGAAATTGAACAAAAGACATGAGCAAAGACAAAGAGGAAGAGGTGGTAGATTCCCTAGAAGAAGAGGTAGATCTTATGGTGAAAACAATAGATTTGATCAAGACAAAGCAAATCTAGATAAAGGCAAGACCGAGTGGAAAAGTGAAAGTTCAGCTAGAGGAAGAGGCAATAACTACTGAGGTGGTTATAACAGAGGTGGATTCTGAGGAACTTGTTAGAATCGCGGAGAAGGACATAGGTCATTTGAGTGTACATATGTAAGTAAGAATGTCGATAGCAGTAGAAATGCTTTGGTGCAAAGACACTCACCGAATGAACCTGAGAAGGAAAAGAACTTGATGGTCAGGAGAGCACTTTGGAGTGAAAGTAATAAGAGAGATCCAGTAAGGAAAAGTTTGTTCAAGTCTAGATGTAGAGTTTCTAATGAAGTGTAGAAGGTAATCATTGATTGTGGAAGCTCAGAGAATTTGGTATATGAGGAAATGTTTACAAAGTTGCAATTGGAAAGATTGAAACACTCGAAGCCCTATTCAATTTCATGGATCAAGGATGAGCATACACTATTGGTAAGTGAACAATGTTATGTGAATTTTAAAATTGGAAACTACTATGATAAGGTGTTATGTGATATCATGTCTATGGATTGTTGTCATATTTTGTTGGGTAGACCTTGGCAATATGATAGACATGCTACATATGATGGAAGATTGCATAAATATACTATTTGGGCTGATGGGAGAAGACAAATCTTGTTACCTTTGATTGAAGAACCTATTAGTAGTGTTTGTACATCTGTGAAAGTTTGCTTGATGGAAGGAAGAAAGTTTGTTAAGGATTTGAAGAAGAATGATGTATGTTTTGCTGTGATTCCTAACAAATCGAGTGAGAAAATAGTGGATAACATCTTTGAAGAGATTGATAAGATACTGAGTATAGAGAGATCATTTTTGATAATGGACATGATGGTTTACCACTGAAGAGAAGTATTCATCATTGCATGGATCTTATCCCTGGAGCTAGTTTATCGAATAAAGCACCACATCGGTTGACACCTACCGAGAATCAAGAATTGAATCGACATATCCAAGAATTGTTACATAAAGGTTTGATCTGAGAAAGTTTGAGTCCTTGTGCAGTACCAGCTGTATTGGCACCTAAGAAGAATGGAGAATGGCGAATGTGTACTGATTCTAGAGCAATCAACAAGATAATAGTGAAATATAGGTTTCCTATACCAAGAATGGATGACATAATGGATAGTTTGATTGGAGCAAAGTATTTTACCAAAATTGATTTGAAAAATGGATATCATCAGATCAGAATCAGAGAAGGTGATGAGTGGAAGAGTGCTTTTAAGACAAGAGAAGGTTTGTATGAGTGGTTGGTTATGCCTTTTGGTTTAACTAATGCACCAAGTACTTTTATGAGATTGATGAATGAGGTTTTGAAGAAATTCTTAGGTAAATTTGTGATTGTATACCTAGATGACATTCTGATATTCAGTAAGACTAGAGAAGAACATTTTTTGCATATTGAACACGTATTGTAGAGATAGAAAGAAGAAAAGTTGCTGATTAAAGGGATAGATAACACACATGATTTAAAACAAGTGCCACATAGTGGCTAGTACTTGCCATAATTATTAATTATTAAATACTTATAATATAAGTATTATCTGATGTTTGTTTTAGTTTAATCAAAATTATAATATAAGATAATCATAATAATTATATTAAATTAAGACATAATTAGTTATTTTAATTATAATAATTTTAAATTATATATATATATATATATATATATATATATATATATATATATATATATATATATATATATATATATATATATATATATATATATATATATAAGGCCTAAGCCAAGCTTTATTAATTATAAAAAGTGTTTATAAAAACTCCACTCAGTGCAGGCGCTGGTAGGAAAGAGTGGAGTTGAGAAAACCTCCAGCCTTGCTTGGGACCATAGTCGAGATTCTAATACATGAAGTTTAAGAGGGAATTCCCTCTATTACCTATATTTAGTTAAAAATATAATGCTTAGAGAAATAATTAATTAAAATAAGGTCATAATATAATTATTAATAATAAAATTATTTATATCTAAAATATAATGTTAAGTGCTTAATTATTATTTTAAAATTTAAAATTATATTATTATTATTATAATATAATTATAAATATATTAATCAATCTTATTGAAACTTTTAATTAATAATTTTTTATTTATAATAATCAAATAATAAATTATTATAATTTCAAAAATATTATAATATTATAACATTATAATGACCCAGTCAATTTTCAAAAAACGCTCTTCACTAATGACCAGGTCACTAATGCTTGTTCATCAGATAAGGATTCTGAGCTTCATTCCGGATCTTTAGTTTACGTTGATAAAAAGAACTCCCCGGTCAAGCAAGTGGGTAAATCAGCTATTGTTCAAACTCCATTGTCTCCTAAATTGAAGGTAGTTACGCCTAAAACTAGAGGCAGGAAATCTAGAGCGACTAAGGCTTTGGAAGAAATAGAGGCTGGTGTTTAGTCAACCTTGGATGAAAATTTTTCCACTTCGAAAAGATGTTCGACAAGGAGAACTAAGTGTTCTTGTCTGTAATGAGGATCCTTTCTTGGAATGTCAGAGGCATTAACACCTCTGACAAGAGAAATAGAATCAAGCAAAGGCTTGATTCTTCTCAAAGTGATATTACCCTTCTTCAGGAAACTAAATTGTTTACTGATAACTTTAATGCCTTTGTGGGTAGATGGATTACCTAGCAGAGTTCCTCTGTCCTAGCTAATGGTGCTTTAGGTGACCTGGCTATTCTATGGGATGCTAAGAAAGTTTCACTATTCCCTCTTCAAGCAGGTTCTAACAGGAAATTAGTTAGTGTCAAGCATTTTAGTATATCCTTTTTTATAGTTAACCTTTATGGGCCCACGTCAACATCAGCTAAGTTGCATCTTTGAAAATCATTAACTGACACTATTCAACAATTCCCGAATTCCAAATTCCTTTTAGCTGGGGATTTTAATGCTACGTTGGGACCAAATGATAAGAAATGGGAAATTACTCCTCCCACTTGTGTAGTATTCGATTTCAATAATTTCATTCAGGATAATGACCTTTTTGACATTACACCTACAAATGGGTCTTATACTTGGACCAATCGCAGATTGGGTTTTTTGCAAATTGTGGTTAGGTTGGATAGATTTCTTTGTTCGTAGCTTTGGAAGTTGGAAATTTTTTCTCTGTCCCTAGATATCTTTCCATCTTCTGATTCGGGTCACTTTCCTATCCAGTTACAAATTGACTCTTCTAATATTTCTAATCCAACTTCTGGTAAATCTTCTTTTAAATTCGAATCGGTTTGGTTTAGGCACCCTCTTTTTTATTCTCTTTTAAAGCAGTGGTGGCTATCTGCCCCTCATGGGAATGGGACTATGATGTACCAAATTTTTTTAAAAATGCAATATGTCAAAAATTTGATCAAGGCTTGGAATGTTAACATATTTAAAAATATTTTTGATCAAAAATCAAAATTGGAAAAGGATTTGGCTGAAATTAATCACCATATTATAACCAATGGGTTAGATCCTCAATCTTTTGAGAAACAAAAACTCCTTCAGGCTAAGTGGGTTGAACTTTGTGCTAGGGAAGAAGAGTATTGGAGATAGAAGTCTCGTGAGGTTTGGTTGCAACTAGGTGATCAGAACACCAAGTTTTTTCATGCACACTAGTACATTTGACCTTATTTTTCTACCAAAATTTTTGAGCATCAATTAAAAAGGTTTAGGTTGGTCGAATTATAGAAGGAAAACTTTATTTTTTTAAAATCCATACCCGTGTTGGTGGAAATTTTGACCAATACCATGTAGGTCAAAATAGCGATGAACACGGGCATAACTTAAAAAAAAAAGATTTCATTTCTTATTTCATTTTTACAGGCAAATTAGATCAAGGGTTGCAGCGCGCGAAGGATTTCCGTCTTCAAAGAAGGTTTGGTTGTTGACTACGAGTTGATTCAATTAAAACAATTTATCTTGTCTTCCTTGAATTGAACCAGGGACTCCTTTCTGTAATCTAAGATTAGTTTACCGCTAATCTTATATTTATTTTCACTAGTTCAATAGTTTGTTTATACATACATATTCTGTCATGTGAAGGAATAACAATCAATTGTTACAATTCAGGTTATATAGTTCCATTATCATATTGCATTTGTTCAAAGTTTCATTTTAGTTCCATCAAATAACATCGACTCTCTGATAGACCGAGGCATAATCAATATCCTCGGCTTTGTCATGAAGTCCCGACCCTAACTTGTAACTTCACCATGAGATTTCCAATGTCATGGATTGAAAGAAAAGTTAGGGTAATGTTTGTGTATATTCTAAACACTCAGAACCGAGCAGATTGTTAAAATTGCTTCAAAGGTCAATGCCCTAGTTAGGCGTATGTTATGAGTTTAACCAGTGAAGCAAATAAATGTTTGAAATAGTGTAATAACCAGAGATTTGAGGTTCACGAGCACATTGAAGACTTTTGTGATTGTATCCATTTTGTGTACCCAACGTCCGTCCATTCCGGATTGACATAATCTAACCTGATCACTTAGATTTAGTGTCTCTGCGACACTTGACGTTGCTGGAGTAAAGTGACTATAATTGTATAAAGGATTCAGTGGAACATCCTAGAAACTAGAACAGTCTATACTGAAATTGGTCTCAGTACCTGTTGAGTAATTAAATGAATGAAAGACCACTGTTGCAGGAATTGGTAGAATCCGAATGCTGTCTGTAACTTAATATTTATGAACATTCTGTAAATGAGTAAAGTTATAATCTGAAGGGAAAAAAAATAGATGTTAATGACTTGTTGACTGTTGTTGAGGTTTAACCAAAGAAGTGCCACAAGATTTTTGTTCTTGTTAGAAGTTAGTTTAAGAAGAGTATCCTATTGATACTTGACAAAGGAAAAAATAGTGTTATTTAAAGATTTTGGTAACTACCATTCAAGGGAATTAATAGTTAGAACTTAGAAACACTACTCTGTTGCTGAATTTATTCAGAGTTAAGGGGTATTGACAGTATTGTTAGAAACCCTTGTTCACTGTTCATCAGTATTGTTAGAATACCAATTTATGTTTTCTCAGGGAGATCAAATGCATTCCTCACAAG
Organism: Chamaecyparis obtusa; assembly: GCA_027943335.1. Taxonomy (NCBI): domain Eukaryota; kingdom Viridiplantae; phylum Streptophyta; class Pinopsida; order Cupressales; family Cupressaceae; genus Chamaecyparis; species Chamaecyparis obtusa. The sequence goes on along the minus strand of BSBK01000781.1, from coordinate 1,021,740 downwards.
CTAATTTCATTCCTCCTTATAATGGAAGGCATATTCCTAAGCGAGGATAGGTGAAAGAAGCCATTGCTTCATCTCTTGCTCACTTTCTCTCATTACCTAGTTTTCATTGCCCACAAGTTTGGCTGAGGTTCTTTGTCTTATGAACTAAGTCTTTAAGAGAAACAAATGAGGAATTTGATAGATTGGTTGGAACCTGATTTGCTTAGAATGCCATGGATGTATGATTAAAAAAAATGAAAATGTTCTGATAAAATCTTTCCTTATCCTTTCTTTTTCTAAACTTCAATTCATGTTGATTATTAAGCAATTAAAGTTTCTTTTTAAAGGGATGGTTGTTTTTTTCATTGATAACCTCTATACTTCTATACAAAGTTTTCCTTCAATGATATGCTACTTGCATTGAAATTGCTGTTTTGGCCTAATAATTTATAACTTCGAGGAGTTGTGAGTAAGAAGGAAATGTCCATGGTTAAAAGGGAGTTGTGAAACTGTTTGGAAGTCTAACATGGAAATTTATTTTTACATAGGAGGAATTTCACAATACCTGTCTAAAATCTCTAGTAATTATTTTTTCTGATTTTGAATGCGTGAAATTTGAGCGTGCAACTTCTACACTTCCACATTTGGGATATATATGTACTAGTAGGTTTCTCATAAAAACTTGCGGCTCAAATTCATTTCTTGATACATTAGCATGAATTGATTTTCCCCGTTGCGAAGCTCATAAATACCCACATTTTAGAATGCTCACCACAGTAACTGAATCAGAATTCATATCCTCTTGTAACAATTGATAAAATAGTGTGATTGAACAACCTGCATGTCCATTTTGGGCATATCCACAAATCATTGCAATCCATGTTATTATTTTTCTGTTCACCAAGTTGTGGAAACATTTCGTATACAAATCAAGCAGTGAAGAACCCACAAAAACATTTGATCCATGTTCATTCTTTATTATATGATAATGAATCTGCCTTTTCGGCTATAGAGCTAGGAAAGTTGCAACAACCTTGAGAACAAACAAATTGGTCAAATTGTCTGGGAATAAGCCTATTTTAAGTAGGTGTTTTTCATGTAACCCATCACTTGAAAAAACATTCTATTTAAAAGTAACACTGTACTATTTATATAATTTCATTGTACATAACAAACAATGAAAGAAAACTCTGTACATGCTTATTTTTGTTTTGGCAGTCCCAAATAACACTATCTTAGTCTACTGTCATTCCCAATCACAATATCGGTCAGTCCAAGTTAGTACAATCCTTTGTTGAGTAGTAGTTCTTCATTCTTACAATTGATGTATTCTCATGGTGGAGTGGAAGACTTCGTGTAACAAAAAAAATGATTGGGATCTATCTATGAGATTTCTTTTCAAAATGAATTGACTGATCCAAGTTACCTCTATCATTGCAGCAAGCACACAAAATCAGTTAAAAAATGATTGTTAGGTAATGAAACAAGGATACGTATATTTTTCATATATCTTTAAGTTGATCAGGGTCCCTTGGAACCAAATCATAGTAATGGAAATTGCATTTACATAGGCCATTAAGTCTCAAGGTAGTGACTGTCTTGTCTTAAGGTTGAATTACAATCACAATCCAATTCATTCCATACCATGTCAATCTGCTTTAAGCATTAAATTCATGCATGTTAGGGTCAATTCAGAGTTGTATTGTCCATGATTGCAAAATTGTCTTGTGGTAGTGAACACATCATTAGAAACAAAATACATATCATTGCCTCTCCTCTTGAAAACATCTCTATATCTTATATTGACCATTGAATCGCTGCTCTAATTGTTCCCTTTACCACTGCTACTCCTTTATACATAGTCACCATGATTCCTCATGCTTTCAATCTTTTTTTATCTCACAACTCATAAGGATTGATGTGATGATAGCCTCATGCTCTTCATTCCATGGTGGATCATGTGTTCTATAGAGTATCATTGCCTGCTCTTCTCTTTTACAATGACTGTCACTGTTCTTCACAAGAGTGCTTTTGTCACTTACCATGACTACTAGAGATCTAAGAATTCAAAACTCTTAGAAACCCTCCTCAAAATAGTAGAGATTTTATTTTCGCAAAACAAAAGATGTATCTCCCTGTGAACCTCAAAACCATGAATAATCCCTTGAAGACAACAGATGCAATATCTTAAAGAAAAGCATAACACTAAATAACTGATGCCTCTATCAGAAGTGTGAATATATGTTTCAACATAGTGAATGCAAGATCATTGATGGGAGAAGTAATAAATCATTAGACCATGCATTGTTAGTTAAATATCCATTCTAGATGCACACAACATGAAGTCATGACGGTAAAACCCTTTTTCCAAATGCATAGCCTCTCTTATTATCTTTTCTTTATCCCTGCAAGTTAGTGGTATTAACTAAAATTTCTCTTTGCCTTTGTGAAATGAAATGATTATAGTGGTATTTTTATGCTGATCTTTTAAAGGATTATAGTGGTATTTTTATATTGTTTCTCTTTTCCATTATTCTAACGACATATTCTCATCTTTGTAACCATTTTATTTATATTAAGCCACTCTTTCAAGTAACCATTAGAGCTATTTCATGTGCACAGGTAATGAACATGCATATTTGTATAAGCACTATGGGGAGCTTACCCTGCAACACATGTACTATTGTGAAATATCATCACAAGTCCATTTGTTGCAGGGTCAAGCTCCCAGTAATGCTTGGTCGATAAATCTGCATGTTTTTCACCTGTGCATATACCTTCTCTGATCGACTCTTATATGCACATGTAGTATTGTGAACATGCAGATTTTCTATAGTCGTAATGATTTTTCTTATTTCTTATCTTTTGTCCCTTTTTGATTTCCTATGTCTATACTTGGTGACAACATTTTGAACATTGTTGACATACTTAAATGGAATACACAATACCAAATGATGAATGCTCAATTATTGTAATGACAAAGCATAAGAACCATCCATTTCTAAACTTTGATTTGGTATGATAAATGTCCCTTTGCGTTGATAAAATTATAGTTAAGAAATGGTTGTTCAGTAATGATTTGTATCTGCAGGTTGCAAACAAATTGTCCTTCTTCCACCAATGAGTCATTCCATTCAAGAAAGACCATGTCTGATGATATCAACACACAAAAAAATAAGGAGACAATTGCTATACTGTGGTCTAACTTAAAAAGAAAAGGTGATGGAAAATGTTATTGTCCTTGCAAAATTTGTAAGGGCTTAAAGACTCGAAGATATCTAATCAAAACAGCTGAGGAACATTGTAGGCAACATGGTCACATTGAAGGGGGAAATGAATTTCGTCCATTGGTATGTATTTTAATAATTTATAAAATACATAAGACATGATTTGATGATGGCATCATGGTCATGGTTAATATAAGGTCATCATTTTCATATAGGTCAACCTCCCTGGGTTTCATGTTATGGACCATGACAATCCAGAGAATGTGGATTTCCAAATGAGGGAACATGGAGGTGTGAATATAAAAGTAGAAGGTAACGATCCCATGGAAGAAGACCACGATGATGAAGAAGATCACGATGATCAAGATGATCACGATGATCAAGATGATAATGATGATGATGATGTTGACGCAGACCTTGATGTACCTATACTTGAGAAGGCACACGAGCCCCTATATGAAGGCTCTCAAATAACTCTTCTTGCCACTGTATTGTTGTTGGTGAACTTGAAGGTTATGAATGGTTTATCCAACGTAGCAATGACACGTATGTTAAGGTATGTCATCTTTTTTTATTATTTTAGTCGTAATTCCCTTACAATTAACATTAGGTGAATCATGTAGCAATTAATATTCTTTAAATTAACAAATTATATTTTTGGTCATAGGTTGATAGGTGAGTGTTTGTTACCACCATCAAACATTCTACCTCGCTCGTACCGAGAATTATCTTCCATTATGAAAGATATTAGAATGGAGTATCAAACAATACATGCATGTCCAAATGATCATATTATATATCATAAACAACATGAATTTGCAACAGAATGCCCTGTTTGTCATATTAGTAGATATTGATTAGATCGAATAACAAAAAAGGTGCCTCGCAAGGTTCTTCGGTTTATTCCCATTATTCCACGTCTGCAATGATTATTCAAGTGCAATAGCTTGGCACAATTTATGGATTACCATGCACGCAATAGAAGTCGAGATGACATTATGTGAATGCTTGTGGATGGTTCGACATTTAAGGAAATAGAGGAAAAATGACCACACTTTAAAGAAGAACCTCGTAATCTCAAGCTTTCATTGATAGTGGACAGTGTCAATCCATTTGGAGAGATGAGATCTACTTACTTGGTGTGACCTGTTTTTGTTATCAACAATAACATTCCTCTTTGGATGTCCATAAAGAGGGAGCACATAATGTTGGCACTGATTGTTCCAAGTATTTTTTCATTTAACAGTAATCTAAATTAATTTATTATAAATAATCTATCAAAATGGTCATAATAATTATGTAATGTTTTTGTTCATTCAATTAGGTAAGTACCAAGTTAAAGATATCAATGTATATATTGAGCCCCTTATCGACGAGTTGATGGTGTTATGGAATGGGGTTACTATGCATGACATCTCTAGACCAACAGGACAAAGACAATTTCAATTCCATGCAATGCTTGTATGGACAATACATGATGCCCCTGGGCTAACACATTTTTGTGGTATGTTCTCTTCTTAACACCTCTTTTTTGGTATGTTATAGTGCTAACACAAAGTTAACATATTTAATCCAATTATACATGATTTTGTAGGTCTTCAGACAAAGGGAAAATTTGCATATCAAGTTTGTGGTCCAAAGATGAAATCTTGTCATTCAAAAAGTTTAGGAAAGCAGGTGTTCGATGAGAATAGACACTTTCTCCACAGAAACCATAAGTACCGAATTACTGAAAAACATCTTTTCAATGGGAAAGAAGAGACTACATCAAAGCCACGGAGAATGATACCTCGCCTATGGAAGTTGGAATACAATAAAATAAATCATCTAGGTAATGTCATTTCATCTGATGGTTTTTGTTTAAAATTTATATTTTGATATTGTGTTTTGTTTACTGATAATGTAATTGATGCTCGTGAAGGTCATCAAGGCATTAATAACCAACTTCCAAAAGGACTAAAAAGTTATCCTACACAATTTAGTAGGTTTCCGTACTACGAGAAACTCCCAATTGTGCATTTGTTTGATCCTATGCATATTGGAAAGAATGTAACATAGACATTATGAAAAATCTTGGATGGAAGGCGTGACAAAGACAAAATTGTCAAAATTTGTAGTGACATTGAAGAATCCAACCATGCAATGAAAAATGTCATTCGATCAAATAACAATGGAGACTAGATTGATACAAGTGCCCTTAGTTGGTTATTGTTAGAGCACCAGAGCAATGCTATAAAAAAAGTCATAAAAAAAATACGATTTCCCACAGGGTTTGCTGCGAACATAAACGATCTCATATCAAAGAAAAGTGAATTTGGGCCAGGGATGAAAACACATGATTGACATACATTTATTAAGGTAATTCATATTATTTTGTATTCACTATATATTTGTATACTGCATGTAGTTTTCATTGCATTCTTTTATAAAATATTGATAAGATCATTTTACAAATATTGTAGTACGTTCTACCTCTATCTCTCCCACACCACTTCACCAATAGTGTCAAACAAGTTATATATGACCTTGGAAAATACATGAGGGGGTTGTCATCAAAAGAAATCAATAAAGAAGATATAAAATATTGGAAGAGAAAAATTCTTCTTCTTATGTGTGAAATGCAAAAGTGTCTCCCTTCAACTTTTTTCAATGCACAAGAACACTACCTCATACATCAAGTTGAGGAGATTGAATTGTGTGTACCTGTACCAACTAGGTCAATGTGGATGGTTGAGAGGCACTTGAAATTTTTGAAAGGTTTAGTTTGACAGAGAGTACATCCCAAAGGTTCTATGGTGGAGGGATATATGGTATACCAAACCATGGTGTACATTAGTGAATATCTTCCTAAGTTTGCAACAAAGATCCATGTAGATTGTATTTGAGATCCCAACTCCATTAACAAATTCGAAGGGGAGTAATTGATGGGCAAAGGTAGATTGAGGAAAGTGAGAGGTAAATATAAGATGCTATTGTAGTTAATTAATTCTTATAAATCTTCAATAAGTTATTTATAATTGGTGTATTTTTTTTTATATAATTGGTCGAGAGTGGGATGCAATACATTTGTATATTGTGAACAATCTTGATTGGATGATGGTATGGATTGAATGATGTCAACAAAATAGTTACTCATTAACATGGGAAGGTGTTGCTTCATTGGTTAGAGAAGCTCATCGTAATGGAGATTCTAATGTTACGCCAATGGTAATTGATTTAGCATATGGTTTAAGAGGTAGAGAGGTACATACAAATTTATTAATGATCATGAATTGTATGTTTCGTATCAAGTCACGATGTAAATAATTTTCACACACTTGAAAAATTATAGGTCAAGCACCACAAAGCTATGTACTATCATGGCCACAAATTTTGCATAAAAAAGTTGGATGACACGAAGAAAACTTGTGATTCTGGGATAACTGCAGTTTTCGAGGTCACTAATATATTATTTAGAAACAACATACATCTTTAACAATCTCAAAATTGATACTATGACATCTTGGATGATATAATTGAGTGTGACTTTAACTCCTTCAAAATAGTTCTATTTGTTGTCAAATGGTACAGGCTACGACTGAATCAAAATGATCCAGATAGAACTATTATTCAACATGATAATGGATTTACAATGATTAATACAAGGTCGTTTGAGCTAGTTGGTGATGAGCCCTATGTTCTTCCAAGCCAATGTGAGCAAGTGTTTTACTCAGAGGTTCCACATAAATAAAGTTGGTCATTTGTTGTTAGACATGATCCAAGAGGAAGACCGATAAAGTATAATGTTATGGAAGAAGAAGATATTGATGATGATGAAGAAGCAGATGATGAAGATCAAGATGATGGTGATGATGATGATGGTGATGGTGATGGTGATGATGATGATAATGATGGTGATGATGGCGATGATGATGGTGATGATGGCGATGATGATAGTGGTGATGATGATGATGATGATGATGATGGAGATGATGATGAGATGGATGAAGAAGATGATCAATGACATGATTGAAATGTACAAGGTATATAGGTGATTTAATTATTTATATATATTTATAGTGATTAGTATATATGTTTAATATTGATTTATTGATTTCAATTCTAATGATTACATATTTATTGTGTTCAATTCTAATGATTACAACATATGTGATTTATAATTACCAATATTTTGCTTACGATGCTTAATTAATTACTGCTGATACATGTATATATTATGTTTGATTATCACCCTTTTTGCAAACAGGCAATTGACTACAAACATTGTCACCCCTTCTGTTGACGATCTTGTATTCCATATATAAGGTAAATTTGTTCATGTTTACAATGTTGCATATTATTCATGTTGTCTTCTAAGTTATTTGTAGCATACGTATCATGTAATTTTTAGCTAACTTTAGATAAATGATTAACATATGTAGGAAATTTAACCCCTTTGGCGTGGATCATGCACAGTGACATGGATCAGCAGGTATAAGTCAATAAATAGACATAATTTTTTTATACTCTTCTTGTTTATCACTGAGCACGTATGTTATAAATAGACATATTATATAATCATATAATGTATAAATAGAAAAAGAAGAACCGTATAGACATATAATTATATAATCACTTTCAACTTAGTACATTTTATATCTCCCACGTATAAACAAAGAAGAACCGTACGTATGGGTCACAACTTGATTATTCTATATATTATTTAAATATTATCAAAATTCTATTTGAAGTGGGGATGTGACAATATCTCATTTGATGGATTGCAGGACCCACCAAATAGGTACTTGTTAGATCTATCTACATCAAATGAGGGAAATGAGGGAATGATAGATGAAAGTTCTACATGTAGTATGACTAAAATGGGGAGATCAACTAGAGGTCAAAAGATTAGAAAAAAATTTGATAAACACATGCAATTTTTCCTTGCTAAAGGGGGGTCATGTTCTTATGACGATGAGACCAAAGGTGAAATCAAGGTGCCCTTTCGGTACACACATATTGAGAAAGAATGGGTACCCAATGAGCTACCTCCAATTAACACTGATTTTTGTGTTAATGAAAAGATATATCGCATAGCTCCATCCTCATTACATGGTTTGGGCCTATTTTCCATGGATGGGATAAAGGTATGTTACAAAAAAGTTGTTGAATTGTTCAAGTATGTCGGTTCGTGTTACAATTACAATAATTGGATGCAGATTGTTCAATATAAAAAAGTATGCATAGGTATGCACAATCAACAAATTATATACAATGGAAAGAAAATGATCAAAGTAAAAGATTTGCAATGTACATTGATGGGAGACCGAAAGCAACAGGTAATATTGTGGGTTTTATAAATAGTACGTGACCTTCCTCAACTAATAAGCAACCCAATTGCATATTTGAGGCATGTGAGGGGAATTAAGTTTTTGTATGTGTGATAAAATCAATAAGTGTAGGGGAAGAACTACTAATAGATTACCATTTAAATCGCATAGATACAAACAAAGTTACTATTATGAGGGTGGTAAGTACTATATACCATTTTATTAATAAGTTTTTTTTGCTAAGTCTATTGCTTTCAGTTTGATGAAGTTTTTATATTTAATCTTTGTCACAGGACGATATGGATCCCCCACATGATAGAGGCCATAAGGATGCTCCTCCCACCCATTCTTTAGCAACAATAAGCCTTATTGAAATTGTACAAATTAGATAGTTGAAAAATGTTATATTATTACGTTATTTTATTTAGGGTTTTGGAGTTTTTATGATAGTTTTACTGATATTCCTATCACAATTTGATGTTCAGGATAGGGGAAAAGCACTTGCAGCAACAGAGGCAATAGCTACCCCTTTTGATGATGATATCGTAGAAAAGCCTAATATAACAATTATGTTGAGGAAAAAACTAAAAAAAATCAATTTAGAAATTATGAGCATTTTGGATGAAGCAAATCCAACCGAGATGTTGAATTTGAGACCATCTGAATTGATGGTACAAGCACGTCATTATGAAGTAAGCAGTAATGAATCTTTAGTTATTACAAAAGTTCAATAAAGGTTTATATTTTATACTCTTTTATGTTGTGAAGTAAAATATGTAATATGTGTTCTTGTTACAGGATGTTTTGGAAACTCAAGTACCTGGTCAAGGACAATGCAGTGAGGCCAGTAGTAGCAGAGCTCCAACCACCTCAGGTAAAATAATCCTTTAGTTAACAAGTTACAAGAAATGTTTTCTTTGGAACATTCAAAAACTTCTTAAGTTAACTCTTACTTTTATTATTTTAGAATGTCTTTGCTAACAATGTATTGTTTAGGTCATCAAGTGTAGGCGACTCCTCCTAGGAGGTCGACGGACATCCATCAGAGATTGCCGAGTGTAATGTCAGTAACAAGGAGCATGCAAACATCGACACCTTCACGGTCTATGCCTGGTAAATCCTTGTTTTGCTATATTTGGTTTTGTGTTAATTATGATTTGATAATTTGTACTTTAATCTTGGGTGCATCACATAGTGGGTTAATTTCATGGAGTAGGAGATACACTGGCGCAGTCTGCTATGCCAGATATCGATTAGAGTACATGTATTGGTGATAATTCACCATCATTTTTTGGATCTACCTATCTTTCTAGCATGGGAGTTATGCAGATGTCATTGTTGATTGACGATAATGAATTGATGCCTTTAAAATGTCCTAAGCTTCCAGGTACTTTAAAATTATTATTTTTTATATTGTAATATGCATTTACCTATTCATAACAAGTTTTGGATTGATTATCCCATGACATTTTTTTGCAGGAAATAATTTATTTTATAAGACGCTTTATGACCTCGCACTAAAGATATTCGGGCCCACCATATGTACAAGGTGGAACATCATAAGTGAACTAACCCTATCCCACTATTTTTTTTTCATATTATTAATTGGTACAGTATTTTTCCTTTCATTCGGGTCTTTTCTTTTACTATATTTAAGGTACACAACTTTAGTTAATTTTTCTAACAATTTTGTGTTTTTTCTTAAAAGGTGGAACTTGCAAGACAAAAAATTAAAAGATCAGCTCATTAAAGATTTAGAGCATGAGTTTGGTAGTAATCTTTTTGAGGAGAAGAAAATTTTAGAAAAAGCTTGCAAACATCTTAAGACTGTGAGGGACTCATATAGAAAGAGTCTCGTCCAGAACCCAAAGTACGAGCGTCCTTCCTTTATTCCAGTGAGGGATTGGAATGAGTTCATTTTGGATGCAACGGAGAAAGGGGATGCTCAAAGAGGAATTACACCACCAAATGAGAGAAGATATGCAATAGTATTAACTACTAGTACAATGTAATAATGCACTAATTAGTGATCTTTATATCTATATCATCTAACATATTTCAAACTCTTCATAGGTTGCAGGACACATCAAAGGCAACAAAGGCCAAGCTGCAAAAGATTGGGTAGCACAGACTTGGCTCTGGTGGATATTCCAAAATTAAAGCATGAATTATAAGTAGCAGTAAATGAATTGCAAAGAAAAAATATTTATAAAATGCAAATAATTTTGTTTAATCAAAAAATGCAGGGCTTTGAATTTAATTTAGAGGCCATGATAAAACACAAAAAAATTGCCTCCAAGGAAGGCTATCAAGCCGTCGCTGGATGCATACGCCAAGCTTCCACTGACCCAACCCAAGAGTCTCCTGCATCATGTGAACAGGTAAATATGCCAAAATATATATTAGAAATTGAATACTTGAGCAACAATCTATTTGATAATAATGTGCACGACATTGCAATGCAACCTCTTAATCATAACACAGATCATATGCCGCATGATGAAGCCCCTGATGTGCATCGTAGTGTCAATGGAGGTGCTCATTTGCTATTTAAAATTAATTATGTAATTATTAATATAATTTAACATCTTAAATTGAACTTGGTGTAACCTTTTTTGTGTATATTTTAGAGGATACAAAGTGTCATGCTGAACGAGTGTCGGAGGATGTTCAGAGTGATCACCATGTAGATCATGTGGCACATTCAGGTAAAGAAAATCTATGTTTTGTTGTTTTAAATTAATTATGTGTGAATTTAACTCATGACGTAGTTGTTATTGCAGTGGACCCCCCTTTGGCGCAGCGGCCTTCCGTTCCTGAACAGATGAGGACACATGCATTGCCATTAGAAACAGTAGAGGAGGGGAATGACGAGGACATTGATCTTCCTCTTAGAAATTACATGAAAAAAAATAGCAAGAAACCCAAAAAGAAATGATTATAATTAACATTTTTTGGTAATGAAAGAACGTTGTCTTAATGGATGTAATTTTGTACTAGTAAGTTGATGAATGATGTGTTGATGAATTATTCATAAATGTTGTGTGTTAATAAATTTTATGTGTTAATGAATTATTCATGAATGTTGCGTGTTAATGAATTTTATGTGTTAATGAATGTTATCGTGTGATTATAATGATTGAATGTTATATTTCAAAAATGGATGAATGAATGAATGAATGTTATTAGATGTTAATGGGGAATTTAGAGTGATGTTAAGGGTGGGGGGGGGGGGGGGGGGGGGGGGCAAATGATCTTACACCACGTGGTTGGCCTTGTTAAGTAGAGAATATTAAACTATTCTCAAAACCAAGTGAAGATCAAACTTTAAAGATAAGCTTAGAGTTAATAGTGATAGCCAATTAGCAAGTCGAAATGAAGTTCATCGTTACATGTATCTTGCATTCTCAATGTTTGGAGCATTATTAAAAGCATTGTTATAAACATTTATTACTGTTATGACCTCTATGCATATCGACACTCTATCACTAGTTTTTTGCACACTTTACTAATCACTGTTATGTATTGCTAATGCATTATAGAAACACTGTATTTAAGCCCACTTGACCATTATTTTTGCAATAAGGTTCTTGTGATTGTCACTTGATGTCCTTTTGGCCTCTAATTTGCCCCATATGACACTTTACTATGTTCCTATTAGGTATCTTTTTTTGCTCTTTATGATAATCATTTACAAACTCACCATGCTATATATTCATGATGACAAAATAATAAAATGATACCTCTGTATTATGGTTCTTGTCATCCCTCTCTAAAACGTGACCCCTCTATCAAAACAAAGACTCCATCTTTGTTCTTGAAAACACGCCTTCATCATTTCTTGGGACAATGTTTTAACATAGTTCCTAGATAATTGTGACTGATATTTTTTATGGCCTTTGACCGATCTTGTTGACTTTGCTACATCAAGAATGGTTAACAACTCATCTTCCTCACGGATCTTGTCATTTCATTGTTTTGTATCAATGTTTGTTCACCATTAACTTTGTATAGCAAAACCCTTGAACAATCACTATTTTTTCACTTCCATTACATCTTTGTCCTGCATTCATTGTTATTGCAACATTACTTACTACTGTTCTTACTGCACTCTTTACATTCTAAAACAAATCACCATTTTATAACCTTGAGCACATCTTTGTTCTTTGATTGTGAATACCACAATGTTCTTTGACAGTGTACACATCACTATTTTTTGAAACCTCTTTGTTCATTGTCAATCCATCTATAAACACTGATTTGTTTGTATATGTCACTATCCTTTAGACATTGAAGCATGGGAATGATGAGGACATTGATGAGTTTCTTGTCCTTTAGACAATGACTATCAATTCTCAACTAAAGAAAATTTAAACAGCTAATTAATGAATGGTCTCGTATTATTACCTTTTTAGTTTTTAAAGCACAATGTCATGTTTTAATATTGTGTAGTTTTTTTCTTATGTCAAAGTATTCTTTTACTATTTTAACATCGCTATATGCTTGTGATTTGTTTATATTGTTTCTTTGCAATCCCTGGTGCACTTGGGGAAAAGTATGATGAGGAAATGAGAAAAAATGATGTGAGGGCAATTGTTGTTATTGGTATGTATGCCCTTTTAATATCAACACTCAGTTTCTTATTTTATATTTCCAAAGGTTCATTGCATTACATGATCTGTCTTAAGTTTCCAATTCATTCTATTTGTGAAGTCTTGTCATGCTTGTATTTCAATGACAAAAGCACAACTTGGGTATTTCATGCTTGTACTATGATATTGCCATATCAAGTAGAGCCTCATATTTATAATTGCAATGTTATATCGACATATTAGACACAACACTATATAACATCATTGCTATCATCAGAGGGAGGTTCATTGTATAGCTTATATCGATACTTCAGGAAGAGCAAAGATCTCTATGAATATCTACAAATTGGAATATCTTAACTTTGCATAATTCTGAAAGTCATCAGATACAACCGTGATTTAATATCATATCCATATTATTATTTGTAGATTATACATATTAATCTAGATAATCTTAGCATTACCTATATATAGACCTAATCACCTTGCATATATCCAATTGTCAAATTAGAGATAGCAATGATATTGTCATATATATCTTATCAATTAGATAAGCTTAACATTTATAATGTTAGGAATAAGGTGTCTCAACCTTGGATAATTCCTATTCTTATTATTTGTTTTGTAAATGTATTTTTTGCAAATAATGTAATTAAGTGTGAGTGTACATGTCTAGTTGGCATGTTGATGTGTCACTCCACTTGATGTGTTGGCATCTTGTGCGTAAGGAGATCATTACTGAAATGGTCATGACGGATTCCTATGATGCGTAAGAACTATTTAAGGAATGTGCTATGACAGGTGTAAGAGCATCTTATGACTTGGGCCTATTTGGGCACCCAAGAAGAAGTGGTTGGTGTGTGTAAGAGAATATGCCAAAAATAGGTTGGTATGACAGATTCTCTTACACTTCTCTTGTGACCGTTATTTTTGGCGGATTCTATGACAAGCTGTCATAGTCTATTCTAGGGATGGATGCCTATTCTTGGGATTGCATGTAACAACTGTGTACATGTGGCTTTGTGCATGGGTCTTGGTGGTTGTGCCTATTTTTGGGTCTAGAGGAGTCTATATATATGATGCTGCTCCTATGGGAGAGATATAATAGAAATTTAAGTCTTGTTGGCTTTGTCTCTCATTTCCTGAAAGAACTTGCATTGCAAGTGTATTGTAATCTTTGTGTTGAAGATAATACATTGTGCAGGTTTTGGAGTGCTGGGGTTTTTTACCGAAAGGTTTTCCCCAGGGTATATCATTGTGTCATTCTCTATTTTTCTGTATGTATGGTATGTGGTTGCAATATCTTTGTTAAAGTAGTTAACGAATATGAAATTGTAAGGATTTATAAGAATTTGCACAATACTCTCCTATAGAGATTAGCATAGGAAGCTGTTTCCGCACCTGTGTTTCCTTACAAGTGGTATCAGAGCTTGATCAACTTTTGATCCTAGTTGTTGGGTAGGGTTTTTTGAGCTGATCTCAAGTTTGAGTGGGATTTTTGTGCAGAGCATTCTGAATCTTATTTGCAGATTGAGATGACAAGTTCATCATATGGAAGAATGGAGGTGGAGAAATTTAATGGCACTAATTTCGAGTTGTGGAAACTCAAGATGGAAGACATGTTGGAAGATCATGACCTATGGGAAGTGACTTCAAGTGCTACAAGACCAGCAACTATAGCTCAAGCAGATTGGGATATCAAAGACCGTAAAGCTAAGGGTCTCATAAGACTCTGTTTAACCAATGCAGTCCTTTTGAATGTTCTAGATGAGAAAACCGCAAATAGTTTGTGGGAAAGACTTGCGGCTGTGTATCAGGCCAAATCTCTGGTGAACAAGTTGTTCCTGAGGAAGACATTGTACTCTCTATGAATGGAGGAAGGTGGATCCTTAACAGATCATTTAAATGCATTTAATCTGCTAGCTGCACAATTGACATCAGCGGGTGTCAAGTTAGAGGAGGAGGATCGTTGCTACACACTTTTGTGCTCTTTACCGAATTCATGGGACCATCTTGTGATGGCTCTCGGAAGCACTTTAGTCACCTTCAAAATGGATGATGTGGTGTCTTCACTGCTATCAAAGGAGATGCGGAGAAAGGCTTCCGTTTTAGAAAAAGAAGTCCTTGCTGTTCGTGGGAGATCCACTGAAAGAGGGAAGAAAAATGACAATAAGTATGACAATAAGGGTAGATCCAAATCTTGTGGGAAGTCAAAGACTTCCAATAAGTCCAAGGCAAAATGTTGGAACTGTGATAAATTTGGGCACTTCCGTAAAGACTGCAAAGAGTCGAAGAAGAAGAAGAAAGGTTCAGATTCAGCTTCAGAAAGATCTCAAGAAGATGGCGATGCATTCATCATAGCTTTGGCAGCCCATGCATCTGATGATGTGTGGTTGGTTGACTCGGGTGCATCTTTTCACATGACCTCTCATCGAAACTGGTTCTCAAAATATGAAGAGTTCGATGGTGGAAAGGTGTACTTGGGTGATGATTCTCACCTAAAGATAGTTGGATGCAGAAGGGTCACTATCAAATTTCTTGATGGACGAGTAAAGGGAATCAACGGAGTTATGTACATTTCGGGTTTGGCATGAAACCTATTATCTGTAAGTATGCTGAATGATGTAGGTGTGCAAGTTGTTTTTTCAAAAGAAGGATGCAAGATGATGAGAGGATCAATAGTGCTTGCAAGGGGTACTAGGAGAGGTACCTTATTTCAGCTAGATGCATGTATTCCTCTATGTAATAGTTCTTCATCCTCACCATCTGAACAAGCAGTGAAGAAGTCTGTGGCTATTGGTTCTGATGGTAGTGCAAATACTTTGGAAGGTAAGGTTCATGCAAAAAAGACAATGTTGTGGCATATGAGATTTGGCCACATTGGTGAAAAGGGTCTCAGAACCCTGAAAAATAAAAATCTTGTTGAGGGGTTAAATGATTGCAATCTCGAGTTTGAATTTTGTGAACACTGTGTATATGGTAAACAAAATCATGTTCAGTTTTACTCTAGTTCTCACAAATCTTCTGATGTTTTGGATCTTATTCATTCTGATGTATTTGGTCTTGTAAAAGTTCCTTCAATCTCCAAGTTTGTATTTTTTTTTATCTTTCATAGATGATTATAGTAGAAGGACGTGGATTTATTTCCTTAAAAGTAAGACACAAGTCTTTAGTCGGTTCAAGGAATTTAAAGCTCTTGTAGAGAATCAGACTAGTAAGAAGATTAAGTGTGTGAGAACTGACAATGGTGGTGAGTTTTGCTCAGCAGAGTTTGAACAGTTCTGTAAAGAACAAGGTATCAAGAGGCATAAGACAACTCCTTATACCCCACGAAAAAATGGAGTTGCAGAGAGAATGAACAGGACACTGATGGAGAAGGCTAGGAGTATGCTTAGTGGAGCTGGTTTAGAACAAAGGTTTTGGGCTAAAGCTGTGGCCACTGCTTGCTATCTAGTTAATAGATCTCCTACATCAGCCCTTGTTGGTAAGACACCCATGGAGGTGTGGTCTGGTAAGAAGCCTTCAATTAGACATCTTCATGTTTTTGGTTGTGAAGCTTATGCACATGTTCCAAAGGAGAAAAGATCTAAGTTGGAAAACAAAGCCGTTAAATGTATTTTCATTGGATATAGTGCTAGTGTGAAAGGATACAAGCTTTGGGATCCTGTGACTATAAGGTGTTGTATAGTAGAAATTTTATTTTCAGAGAGCTAACATCTTCTCTTATTGTGCTACAACCAGATGAAAAAGAAAAGGAAAAATATGTTGTTCAGTTGCCTCCTACCCCTGAGAAGACTGAACAGAGAGACCATGTTGGGTCTAATGATGAGGAGAGCTCTAGCAGCTCTGATAGTTCAGAAGAAGAGGAAGAACAACCTCAACCTCAACCCTTGAGGAGATCCATGAGAGAAAGAAAGCAACCAGAAAGGTTTGGTTATTCCATGTTAGATTCTAGTTGTGCCTTTGCTTTGATTACTAACACTGATGAGCCTAGATATGTGAAAGAGGCTTTGGGCATGGAAGATGCAAGTTCTTGGATTGAGGCTATGGATGATGAGATGGCTTCATTGGAGAAAAAAAAAACTTGGGACCTTGTACCTTTGCCTAAAGGGAGAAAATTTTTTGGCTATAAATGGGTGTTCAAGAAGAAATTCTATGCAGATGGTAGTGTTGAAGGGTATAAAGCTAGATTGGTTGCAAAGGGGTATTCACAGGTAGAGGGAATAGATTATGGTGAAATATTCTCTCCTGTTGCAAAGTTGATATCCATTAGATTTCTGTTATCTCTTGCTACATCATATGATTTAGAGATAGAACAGATGGATGTGAAGACAACTTTCCTTCATGGTGATTTGGAGGAAGAGATTTATATGTCACAGCCTGAGCACTACATTGTTAAAGGTAAAGAATCCTTAGTTTGCAGATTAAAGAAATCTCTATATGGTTTGAAGCAATCTCCTAGGATGTGGAACCTTAAGTTTGATGCCTTTATGTTGTCAATTGGATTTGTAAGATCAAAATCAAATCATTGTGTTTATTTCAGAGTTGAAAATGATCGCCTTCTTATTGTTGCATTATATGTTGATGATATGTTGCTGTTTGGGAAGGGTAAGGGTATGATTTCTAATTTTAAATCTCAGTTGTTAGCACAGTTTGAGATGAAAGATCTTGGGGCAGCTAGGTACATCTTGGGTATGGAAATCAGTAGAGACAGGTCTAACATAAAACTTTGGTTGAGTCAGAGTAAGCATGTGAAGTCTGTGTTGGACAGGTTCAACATGGCAGATTGTAGACCACTATGTGTTCCTATTTCTGTGGGAACAAAGTTATCTGTAAATGATTGTCCAAAATCTCCTAGTGAGGTGGAGGACATGAGTAGAGTACCTTATGCTAGTGTAGTTGGCAGTCTTATGTATGCTATGGTCTGTACTAGACCAGACATTGCCCAAGCAGTGGGAGTCCTGAGTCAGTTTATGGCTAATCCTAGACGGGTACATTGGGATGCAGTTAAGCGAGTATTCATATATTTGAGGGGTACATCAGATTACTCCATATGTTATCATGGTAGCTCTTCTGGATCTCTGCATTCAATTTGTATTCGTGGGTTTTGTGGATTCAGATTGGGCAGGTGATATTGACAGCAGGAGATGCACCAGTGCTTATGTGTTCACTATGTTTGGTGGTGCCATCAGTTGGATGAGTAAGCGACAACTTGTGGTTGCTTTGTCCACTACAGAAGCTGAGTACATGGCTGCTACTCATGCTTGTAAAGAAGCCATTTGGCTTAGAAGATTGTGTTCTGATGTTGGTGTTGATGCAGAACAGATTACTATTTGGTGTGACAGTCAGAGCGCTATTTGCCTTGCAAAGAATCCAACTTTCCATGCCAGAATGAAGCACATTGATGTGCAGTTTCACTTTGTGAGAGATATGGTGGAAGATGGAAAGGTAAATTTGGAGAAGGTAGATACTGTGAAGAATGTTGCAGATGCATTAACGAAACTAGTGGGCACTGAGAAGTTTAGATGGTGTTCGGAGTCTATGGGCCTTTTGGCCTATAGCGGTTAAAGTTCCTGTTATGTTCCCGTTGCTCTTACAAGGTGTTTGACAAGTGGGAGAATGTTAGGAATAAGGTGTCTCAACCTTGGATAATTCCTATTCTTATTATTTGTTTTGTAAATGTATTTTTTGCAAATAATGTAATTAAGTGTGAGTGTACATGTCTAGTTGGCATGTTGATGTGTCACTCCACTTGATGTGTCGACATCTTGTGCGTAAGGAGATCATGACTAAAATGGTCATGATGGATTCCTATGATGCGTAAGAACTATTTAAGGAATGTGCTATGACAGGTGTAAGAGCATCTTATGACTTGGGCCTATTTGGGCACCCAAGAAGAAGTGGTTGGTGTGTGTAAGAGAATATGCCAAAAATAGGTTGGTATGACAGATTCTCTTACACTTCTCTTGTGACCATTATTTTTGGCGGATTCTATGACAAGCTGTCATAGTCTATTCTAGGGATGGATGCCTATTCTTGGGATTACATGTAACAACTGTGTACATGTGGCTTTGTACATGGGTCTTGGTGGTTGTGCCTATTTTTGGGTCCAGAGGAGTCTATATATATGATGCTGCTCCTATGGGAGAGATATAATAGAAATTTAAGTCTTGTTGGCTTTGTCTCTCATTTCCTGAAAGAACTTGCATTACAAGTGTATTGTAATCTTTGTGTTGAAGATAATACATTGTGCAGGTTTTGGAGTGCTGGGGTTTTTTACCGAAAGGTTTTCCCCTGGGTATATCATTGTGTCATTCTCTATTTTTCTGTATGTATGGTATGTGGTTGCAATATCTTTGTTAAAGTAGTTAATGAATTTGAAATTGTAAGGATTTATAAGAATTTGCACAATACTCTCCTATAGAGATTAGCGTAGGAAGCTATTTCTGCACCTGAGTTTCCTTACAAGACCTAATCACCTTGCATATATCCAATTGTCAAATTAGAGATAGCAATGATATTGTCATATATATCTTATCAATTAGATAAGCTTAACATTTATAAGTGGTATCATAGATTATAATTCATAGTGTTAATTGAGACTTGGAGTGATGCAAAGCTTGACAACCGAAGGTGAATAATCCCAATCAGACTTAATAATCTAAACTTTCATTCATCATAGGTTTCATTGTGACAGCCGATTGTATGGTTGTTGAAAGAGATTTATAATCTTGTGATATATCAATGATGAGAACATCAACAACATCAATACTCTCCTTGGTAATCACTAAACCAACTCACCAACATTTGCTAACTATTGTAGATATTATGGCTCCTTCACAGACTGAGGTTGGTCTCTTCATCAGGCAGGTCTACCACCCTTTTAGTTAAGGGCTAAAGAGACTGATTTATTGTTATAACTTTCTCATTGTGGGGAAACTTTAAACACTTATTGATGATAGAAGGAATAGCTTTCATGCCATTGAGGCAAGGTTGTCCTAATTTCACACAAAATAAGTCCAAGGTATGGATAATATAAAGGGTAACATCTAAGGACTTAAAACCAACTTTGACAATAAGGGTGATCGAACCTAGGATGCGGAACCAAAAGACCTATCCAAAAGGAAAGCTAGCAATGTCTAAGAGAATTTTAGACACGAGGAATAATTATTCATAGGTATGAACAATTTAATAATCTGTCTTTGGTTAGTTTTTTGTGATATGAAATATTTTACAAATTCAAAATTGAAAAATCTTCCATTCTATTGTAGGGTTTGACAAATGGATTGTATACTTTTCAATCTATTTTTCCTGTGTCAGCTCCTATAAAGGCTCCAAGATGCTGCCTCCACTCTCCTAAATGGTTGGAACTATTCAAAATTGTCCACTACACGTGTCATAGATTGATCTATGCCTCTTAACTCCTCATTATTTCCTTAATATAGTCACTTGCCTGCATATAGGCTATGTTCTTGTTGAGTTCAAGGTGAGTTAGGTCTCTTTAAGGCATGGAAAGAGGTCTTCTTTAAGGCTTCATAAATTGCTTTCCTCATTTAAGTCTTTCCTACGTTGAACACTTAATGATACTTCATTCTCTACTGACTTGGAAACCTTCTGCAACTTCTAATGGGCATAGACACTATGTGGCTTCTCTCCAGATTCAATTTTGCAAGCTAACTTGCTTTTCGTAACCCTCATCACAACATTCTGTAGGGGAAAAGATGCAGACATATTATCATGTTACCTGGCATACCTGAAGTTTCTACTTTTTCTTTGTCAATACAATGTATGCCAACACCCAAACCTATTATATGGGATGATGCATTACACAACTCTTCTCTTTGGGACACATTATCTCTACAAAGCCCAACTTAGGAGGGTATTCACATGTAATTTGAATCTTTTCATATATGTTTTTCCTTTGAAAGACTGTCCTGCATTCAATTTTACTATGTATAAGGTTGTTATGTGTGCTTTAGAAAAGTTTCATCAACATTTTACTCTCTTTCTCTTTTAATTTTTCAAGATGGGCCTGTACATCTCTATCCTATTCATGGACTCCTTTTACTCATCATGACTGGCCCATTGACTTCTATCATAATAGAATGTGTCAGCATTAAGACTGCTACTTTGAGATTTCTGTACTGTGGTCTTAAGGACTATATACTGATTACTTGTTTACTGCCCCTTATTATTCCCTATTATCACCAGACCCACTCTCTTCCTGGTCATTACTCTCATTGATTTCTTTATCATTCTTAGCTTAGACAGGTCTACTGAGTCAACCTCAAGTAAGGAGGCTTGAGAGAACATGTCTTATAAGGAAAAATGGAAAGATTTCAATGTTATCATTGTCATACAGAAGCTCTCTTTCTATTCTTCTAGTCTTCATGGACAGTAATATGAACTGTCATCATCAATAGTCTTGCACCTACATCATGGAGGAAATATGTCTCTTGCTTTTGATTTTGCAAGTTAATTTTCTTGGTTTCATAAGTTATCTTAAAAGGGGACATCACAAAGAAGTCTAGGTTGAAGATGTGGAGGTGGGACAACTATATCCATATCCATAGATGAGGAAGAATTTGAAGGGCTTCCAAAGGACAACTCAAAGATCATAAGGATTTCCATCTAGGTAGGGACCCCAAATGGATGTCCATGTTGCTTGCCACTGGGGCCAAAGTTCCACTCTTGGGCTTAGATAGGACAATCAAAGATCCTCTATTACGACCATCTCACCAATTCCATAATAATGGTTACTAAGACTTATGAAATGAAGCTTGGATAGGGAATGAAGACACGAGCACCCCACTAGGTAAGGACCCCAAATTTTTGCTCTTGTGCTTAGTGTGAGATAGCTTCAGGTAGACCTATTGTGTTTCTTCTCTCATGTATGGTTACTAAGTCTTAAGGAATGAAGCATGGATAGGGAAGGTAGATACAAGCACCCCGCTAGGTTAATATATTAGATGTAGCCATACATTAAGTTAATAATCAAATGACTATTGAATGAAGAATAGAGATGCATGGTAATATAATGTATAAAGATGGAGAAACAAATGTCAAAGAGACAAATACTTGGGAACCAATGACAATGCAACTTTAGTATATGTTGTTGTTATAGAGAAATCGATTAGAAACCCATCAATAATATATATAACCAAAAATTATTATTGGCTACTTTTTTGACATTTTAACAATAGTTATTTCGACGAGAATGCTATGTGTTCATCGTTGATTCCGAGCACATGTCGTCGCAAAAGAGACGAACTATGTTTTGTGTTTCAACGAGAATGCCATGTGTTTGACTTCGATTCTGACAACATTATGGACCCTGTTTGGTCATAATTTTGTCAAACGTTGGTCGCACGGATAAAAGATTTGATCTACAATTCTTCCAGGTAATTCAGTCGGTAATTCAACCACTAAGGAGGTCAAAATTTTGATGACCATTTTTCCTGTCGTATAATCGACGAAGAAAAGTTTGACAACAGTTTTGGTCATTTGTTCGACCAATGGGTATCAAAAATTCAACTAATCCTCGTCGAAAAATAGGGTAAAATTTACTAGTGATGGCTTAGCCAAGCATAAGAAAGCAGTTAAGTCAATTTTTTCTATTAAAGATGAGTATGGGAATGTATTCTCTGATATTGAGAATATCAAGCAGCAAGGAGCTAGGTTTTTCTCGAACTTGTTATCTCCTCCTCCGTCCCCTCAACTTGATGACAATAGGTTGAATGATCTTCTTAATGTAATCCCCCCTTCTGTCATAGCCTAGGATAATCTTATATTGATGACTCCTTTTACCGTTTCAGAAATAAGAACTGTAGCCTTTTCATTGTCTCCTGACAAAGCTCCTGGTCTGGATGGTTTTACAGGGCTCTTTTTCCAAAAATATTGGGAAGTTATATGTTTTGACCTCTTGGTAGTCCTAGAGGAATCCAAGAAGAATTTAGCTATGTTAAAATGCTTCAATACTATGAATCTTGTCCTTATTCCTAAAAATAGTGACCCTCAGACCTTTGCTGATTTTTGTCCAATCTCTCTTTGTAACACCATTTATAAAATCATCACTAAAGACATTTACTTACTGCTCCAACATATTATCCCAAGAATTATTTCTCATGAACAAGGTGGTTTTGTTCCTGGTAGGGAAACTACATATGGGGCTATTCTTGCCCATGAAACCCTTCGTTCTATTAATTGTCATTCCATTCCTTCATTTGTCATTAGCTGGATATGATGAAGGCTTACGATAGGTTAAATTGGTCATTTGTCTTAAAGGTCCTAATAAATTTTGGTTTTTTCTAAGAAATGGTGCAAGTGGATTAAGGCTTGTATTTCTGGAGCCCATTTCTCTATATTAATCAATGGCTCATCAGCTAGCTTTTTCCCTTCAATCCAAGGTGTCAGGAAAGGCGATCCCTTATCCCCTTTTCTTTTCATCATTATGGTTGAGGCTTTGAGTCATGCCATTAATGCATCTCACACTTTTGGGTTGTGGCTTGGTGTACCTATCCCTGATACCTCTATTTCAGTCACACATTCTTTATTTGCTGATGACACACTCCTAATTGGTAAGGCTTCCCTTATGAAGGCTAAGCAAGTTAGAAAGGTTTTGGACCTTTATTCTTCAGCCTCGGGTCAAAAAATCAACATTCAAAAATCTAAGGTGTACCTCTTTAACACATACCCAATAATAGATGAAAAAATTGTCAATATCCTAGGCTTCCCTCTCGATGAACTTCCTCCTATTTATCTAGGAGTTCCTTTCTTCACAGGATCAAATAAAGTAATTTATTGGTAGTCAGTTGTTAGTTGTATTAAATCTAGGGTTCTGGCTTGGAAAGCAAGGTGGCTCTCACTCTCTGGTAGAATTCTCTTAATCAAAACTATTCTATCAGCCATTCCTAATTATTATTTTTCTGTGTTGCAAGCCCCAAAGTCAGTTCTTAGTCAAATTGATAAACTAATTTGGGAATTCCTTTGGACAACCAACATGATAGGAGAAAGGAAAATCCCACTTATTTCATTATCAAATATGTCATCCTCCTTATCTACTGGTGGTGTGGGTCTTCATAATTTGACATCTCATAATTTGGCCTTTGGTGGTAAGCTGGTTTGGAAATTATTTTCTCAACCTAACACTAAGTGGTGTCGTTTGAAGCAAGAAAAATACCTTGATAATTTAGACCCCTCTAGAATTATTTATGTTCTTGATCCTCCAAAAGGTTCGGCCATCTGGAACTTTATGATAAAAGCTAGGCATATTATTACCTCTTTTGTGTCTTGGGAAGTCCATAATGGCGATTCAGTCAATTTCTAGCTTGATTTATGGAATGGTTTGCCTCCATTATACAATCTTCATCCTTTCTTAGATATTTGGGAAGTGGCTTCTTTGCATTGGGGTCCCAAACTAATTAACTATGTATCTGTAGTTTACATTCATTCTAGATTAGTCATATGGAATGACTTTTCCCTTCTTCCTATAGATCCTCAGGCTACCATTTCTGCTAATCAATTTCTCTCTAAACAATCCATTGTCTTTTCTAGGGCCTCTGATCATCTTTTTTGGGTTCCATCCCCGGATGGAAACTAAACAGTTAATTTAGGATATGAGATGGCTCAATCTTGTCAAAATAACAAGATAAAGCAGACGACCTTTCTTTTTTGTTGGCATAATTTAGTTTTACCTAAGGCAGGCTATTTCTCCTGGCTTGTACTGAGGAATCACGTCCTTACAAATGAAAGATTGTCTAGACTCAATATTGCTAATGCATTTCAATGTGTGTTGTGTAATCAGGCTCAAGAGTCCATTGATCACCTTTTCCTCAATTGCCCCTTTGCCCAAAAATGTTGGCTTTTTGTTCTGGAGAAGTTGGAATTTTCTATGCCTCTCCCATTGTCTATATGGGACCTCTTTCAATCTTGGCCAGTATTGTTTCCTAAATCTATGTTTGCTTGCATTTGGATTTGTTCTCCATCTTTGATCTTGTGGTCTATCTAGTGGGAAAGGAATAAACAAATCTTTTGCAATTGTACCTCTTCCCTTGATGCTATTCTTAATAGGCTCCATCATTCCATTGTTGAGGTTACCAATGCCTATACCTGTAAGTTTAAGGGGAATCGAGGCTTCTCCTCTTGGGATGGTATTACCTCTAAGAAGTGGAAGGGTTTTATATTTACTTCCCTTCCTTTCCCTCTCTTCCCTAAAGATAGTTGCAATCTAGAGAATCAATTAAATGGTCTCCTCCCCAACCTAGTTTTATTCAACTTAATTTTGATGGTTCTTCAAAGGGCAATCCGGGTAAGTCTGGGGTTGGTTTTGTTCTTCGTGCTTGTCATGGCTCTATTATTTACTTTGAGGCTCACCCTATCCCGCCAACAAAAAATAATTTGGCGGAAGCCTATGATTTGTTGCATGGTCTTTCTGCTGCTAAGAATCTGAATATCAAATTCCTTCATGTTGAAGGTGACTCCTCGGTGATTATCAATGCGTGTGTTAAGAGATGCTCTTTTTCAAGACACATCCAATATGTTTTGTCTCAGATTTGGTCCCTTCTTGATTCATTTTCAGATTGCTTCTTAACCCACACCTTTAGAGAAGGTAATAATTTAGCAGATTTTATTGCTAATCTAGGTGCTGATGACTTTCATCTCTCTTATCCCTCCATTTTAGTATCCCCGGCTTCCCACCCTACTATCTTTAATTTGATTCAAAATGAGACTGCCTAATCTGCTATTTGTTACCTTTTTCAATTAGTACTTCTTCTTTGTTTACTTTGCCTTGCCCCCATATGATTCTTTATTTATTGTCGAGGATCCCGCTTGTATTATGAGATCTTTGTTCTATATGAATCCTTAAGATTTTCATTAATTATTCTTGTGTGTGTATTCTCTCCTTTCGTACTTATCACTTGGTGATCTAATTATTACTCTGCAGGGTGGCTCAATTTCATCATTGTTTGATTGTCTTCTGATGGTTCTTGATTTTCATTAATTATTCTTGTGTGTGTATTCTCTCCTTTGGTACTTATCATTTGATGATCTAATTATTAGTCTGCAGGGTGGCTTAGTTACGTCATTGTTTGATTATTTTTTGATGGATCTTGCACGAGTGGCAGTGGCTGGCACTTTAAGTTTCTATCATCCTTCAGAATTTTTTGTATGTTTAGATTCAAATGGTTGCTGTCTTTCAATCATATTTTTAATTGGGAAGTTGTTTCTCATGATGGCTTTTCTTTTTGTTATATATTTTTCTTGCCCCTCTTTTCCTCTGCATTATATAGTCCTTCTAGCTTCTAGTCCTCTGCTCAATCTTTCTACTATGGCTGTCAATAGATATTCCGATGAGTTTAGGCCCTTTAATCTTTGAGTTTGTCTCTCTTCTCCTGTTCTTGAAATTCCCTTTGAAGGTAATGTTTCTGATGCTTCCCCGTCTTCCATGTTTGTTATTCATTTCCTAAAATGTTCTAGGTGTATTCGGAGGCTAATTGGAGAGTCAGTTTTATCTCCCCGGTTTAAAAGAATTATCTTCCCGTCCCAAATTATTTCCATCTTTTGCTCTAATCTGCTAGACTTTTCTTAGTCCTGGTCTCTATTGCTTACTATTATGAATTGGGTCATTTCCCCCCAATTTCTCCAAGATAATGGTTTACTGTTGGCAGTTCAAAATTACAATCTTTGGCAAGGTGATGCTCATATAGGTGGTATATTTCTGTGCCACCTTCTTTTCAATTTGGATAAGTTCACCATGATGTTAGCAGTGATAAAGGATTATCTTTCCTCATCTTCTATTATGCCTCTTGATCACATCCTTAATAGGACTCCCTTTGATGCAGGTTACAAGGGCAAGGCTTTTGCGAAAATATATGCCCTACTTGGTCTGATGTCCCATTCTCGTGCCTCCATTTTGGTCTCAGGGTCTTCTTTTGTGGGAGATAATCTATCTCCACACAGTGGTCTTGCTCCTTTGGTTACTCCTAAACATGCCTCAAATCCTTCTATAGACGAATCTTCTTCTTCTCCTGTTGCATCTCATGGTGCCTCAAGTTCGGAAGGTTGTCTGCATTTTGAAGCTGTCAAATTGTGGAGCTCCTTGTTTTTATCACCTCCATCATAGTTTGGTAGTGGGGGCTTTGTTTTGTGATGTTTAATGTGCCCTGTTTATGATTTTTTTCTGGGCTAATATTTTGATGCAGGTATTTGACACTATACTCTTTCTCCTATGATACTGAGCAATTTCCATGTCAGGTGGATAGTGTGTTTTTGACTATTATATGAATATGAATGTCCTCTTTTTCTCTTTGGTGGGCTTTTTTGTGGCTTCTTTTTTCCAAGAAGGTTTTCTGCTCTAGTTTTGGTTTCACCGACCTATCTACATGTATATTTGCACATTATGTTGTGCTTTAAAGACGTAAATGGGTGCTGGGTTATTCTTATTGTAATTGGACCTACATTTGGCTTTGGGTGCCAGGCAATTTAGGTTTCGATATATGTTATTCTCTCTTTTGTAATTGTGACAAATGCAGATGTGCATTTCCATTATGTATTGGGGTTTTATTATGTAGGTTCTAATCATGTCTATTTGTGGCCTTGGGTTTTGTGTAGTCTAGGTATTATTTAGATGATCAAATGTTGATCTTTGTATTATGACGGGTTATGAACAAAGTTTTTCTTTCCTGGTTCTTTTCTCCGGGAGCCCTTTTTGAATTAGTTGATTAATACTAATATAAATATAAATTTTTGCCAAAAAAAATTAAAAAATTAATCCTAATATATTATATAATGAACTTATAATTTTGTAGTTCCATTTCTATTTGATGTATGATTTTTTCTAATTTAAAATATTTTTAATATATTATTTATTAAATTATTTTAAACATATAATATAACATAATCTTAAATATTAAAATATATTAAAGTTCCATTTCTGTATGTTTTTTTCTAATTTAAAATATTTTTAATATATTATTTATTAAATTATTTTTAACATATAATATAACATAATCTTAAATATTAAAATATATTAAATTGGTGTTGAAAAAAGTTAGCGGTATGATGGCTTTGCAACTGAGAGGACGCTGATGTCCTCGACCATCGGCCGATTGACGAGCAATCAATGCGCCCCTATACCCTGTGAGTACCCTACTTCAATGGCAACACATTCTCTTAGACAGGTTGAAGGAGTGCAAGGAAAAACCTTCAAGCAAGCGCTCAACAAAGAGGAAGTTTTTCCACCAGATGCCAAGTTCGTGCTCGATGGAGACTCTCCTATGAAAGGAAATGGAGGAGCCAATGCTAGAGGTGACGATTCTATGCCCTCTAATGTATGTGTTGTCAAACCTAATGCCCAGATGGCCCTAGTTATTGAGAAGGAAAAAGATTCACTTAGAAACTCTGCTATTTTCTTGGCTGCTTAGGATCTTAATAAGCTTCCTTCTAGAACTTTTCTTAATGAATGGCTTCGTAATATTTGGGGTAAAAAGTATGGTTATCATTTTTCTTTCCTGCAAATGATTCAGAAAGGTCTCTTTCTTATTTTTCTTAAAAACAATAAATCCCAAAAGGAAATTATTGCCAGACAGTTTTGGAAAATAAGAACCACCAACTTTAGAGCCCTCCCATGGTCGCCAGATGTTGTTCATAATGAGGTTCTTGCCTTATCAAGCTTGAGATGGATTACCCTAGGTAGTGTCCCTCCTTATTTATGGAAAATGATTCCTCAAGCCCTAGAGCCCTTCAACTCGACACTTCGTGTTGATAAAACTGATGTGCTTTTACCTCACACTGATGCCAAGATTTTGATCAACCTCAACCCAGGTATTGACCTCCCAGGAGGTATCCATTTCAAACTCGGTGACACCTGTCATTTTTGCCCTGTTTCCTTTTTAGGAGGTCTCAACTCCTATTTTGTATGCAAAAGGGAGGGCCACCAAAGGCATGGCTGTCCCCTAATTCTAAAAAAGAACCCCAAACTGAGGTCCAAAGGTGGAAAGAATCCTAACCCCAAGGTTGCCAATGGTAGAAATATTCCTAATTTCAAGGATAAATCGAACCCCGATAAAAATCTAAAGGTTCCTATTCCTCAGACATCGGAAGCCCTTGCAGATACTCTAGAGTCTCTCAAGGATACCTTCAACAATAATAATGGGCACATTCCCCATACAAGCCCCTGCTTCGAAGAGGTTGCTAAATTACCTACTGTTGAGAGTTTAGACTTTGGTTTGAAGTCAATTAAACCAGATCCCCATATTAGTAAACCTAATGCTCAATAAATAGTCCTTAGTAGGATCAAAAGGATAGCAGCCCTCAGAAAGAAGGATCCCAATGCTTCACATTTTGGCCTCAGAAATGAGGACCCTCAAGAAAATCGGTCATCTAGTGCCCTCGATGCCATTAGAGAGGCATACGATAAGGAGGAGAGACTTAATAACTTCGCTCTCACTGTTATACCAGCTCCTCAGAACCCAAAGGAATCCCTTCGATGTCCCTCTCCCCAGATTGAGGAGCCTCATTCTGATAATAGAGAGCAACCTACTCCTTCCCCTGATGTGCCGAAAGAAGATTTGGAAGAAGGATAAGTTGTTGGGATGGAGTTAGTTGTGAGTGGTGCAATGCAAGGGGCACCCCATGAGTTTGTCTTTCATGCTAAGAAGAAGACTAGGAAACCTATTGTTAGGGAATCAGACTCGGATGGTAAGTTGGATATGGTTGTGCAGTAGGATGGTGGTGAGTCCCCCCTGATTAGGAGAAAGAGAGGTAGACCTCCTAATCACACCTCCACTATCAAGCCTTTGAAGATCCAAAAGAGACCCCTCCCCAATTGCTTTAATAGCTTTAAAGCTCCTATGGAACAAGATTCCTAATTTAGGAATGGAATCTAAACTGGCATCTTGGAATGTGAGGGGACTAGAATCCCCTGACAGAAAATATGTAGTTAAAAGGTTCATTAGGATGCAAAAAGGATTTAATTTCCTTCTGCTGCAGGAGATCAAAGCAGTAGGATTTTCCTTAGAGGTTTCTTTTAAATGCATTTGGCCGGAAGCGAGGAGTGTCTTCACCCATCACCCAAGAGGCAAAGGGGGGAGTGCCATTCTAGTTCATCCCAAGTGGGCCAACCTTATCTCTAGATGGGGCTCCTCCCCATGTAACAGAGCAGTTTGGGTGAGCTATAAGGATGGAGATACAAGGTTTGGTATTTGTTTAGTCTATGCGTCTAATGACCATTATGACAGAATTCAACTATGGGAGTGGATGAGTAAATTGAAGGATATCCCCTGGGTTGTGGTAAGAGATTTCAATATGATTGAGTCTCCCCAGGACAAGGGAGGAGGGACTAGGATGGAATGGAAAGGTAATGAAAAGTTTTTTTGGTCTAAAATGATCAATAAGCTCAGTCTATTTGACCCAATGGTAGGACATAAGAAAGATCATATAGGGATCTGGCATACCTGGTCTAACTATTAGAAGGGCAATAGGAGGATTTACTACACATTGGATAGAATTTATGCTAATAGAGATTTCTTCAGTTTCAGGAAAGAGAATGGAGGAGGGAGCATCAAGGTGATACCTTATTCCCTTTCAGATCACCATCCAATAACTGCATCCTTGTTCCAACTAGGAAGATGCCCAACTCCTAGGAGAGGTGACAAGGCTTTTTCCCTTAACACTTCCCTGCTGAAGAGAGGGCATATCTGAGATGCCACCTGACTGATTAGGGAATTCAATCATGGAGTGGCTAAGCACCAAAGTGCAATTGGATGCTGGAACCAATGCACAAGTAGTTGGAAAACTCTGTTCCAAATAGTTGGAAGGAAGAGGGCTAAGGATGCTAGGAGAGCTGAATCAGAGCTACAGAAGGATCCATATACCGCAGAGTTGAGAAGTCAGAATTGCCCCGAGGATGAGGAAGCTAGCAAAAGTCTAGCATGGGTTAGGGACTCACTTAGGAGGTTGCAACAATATAAGATCAATGAAGCCAATGTTAGGGCTAGGGCTAATTGGATCAAAGAAGGAGATAGAGGTTCCAAATTCTTTTTTCAGCTGCTTAAAACTAAGGAGGTTAAGAAAAATATCAGCCATATTTGCCAAAATGGGGATACCCTATCCTCTCAAGAGGACATTTTGCATGCTTTTATAGAATACTACTCCACCCTATTCACATCAGAGGACATAGGTTCAAGTATGAGAGAAATGAGAAACAAAGTGAAAAATATTATTCTGCCCACTCTTTCAGTAGAGGATGCAGAAACCCTGAGTAGACCCCTAAATGTTGAAGAGATAGTTCAAGCCATTGGGCATATGAGCAATGACAAAGCCCCAGGGCTTGATGGATTGCCGGTTGAGTTTTACAAACACAATATAGAATGGATTGCTCAAGATCTACTGATGGTATACAATGAGGCTATTGATAAAGGTAACCTAGGAATAGAGATTAATATTGAGTGCATTAAGCTTATCCCCAAAGAAGGAGGTAAAACTCTGATTAAGAATTGGCAACCCATCGCCCTGTTAAAAGTCTCTTATAAGATCATGGCTAAAGTACTAGCAAGAAGATTGGTAGATATCCTCCCTAAGATTATCAGTCCCTCTCAAACTGGTTTTGTTAAAGGGAGATACATATTGGAAAATCCCATCACATGTTGGGAGACTATGGATTGGGCAAGATGAGCTAGCCAATAGGCTAGCATGCTGCTGATAGATTATGAGAAGGCCTATGACAGAATTGAGTGGCAATTCATAATTACCATGTTGGAAACCATGGGATTCCCTAAAGAATATAACAAGATGGTCTGGACTCTAATGAATGGAGCCACCACTATGGTGGAATTAAATGGAGAGAGATCTACCCCATTCCATCTAACCAGGTCAATACGACAAGGTTGCCCACTGGCACCAACCCTGTTTGTGATTGCAACTGATTCCCTACATCATATTTTAAGGGATAACACTCTATCCCCAAAAGTCAGAGGGATTGAACTACCTAATGGAGAAGAACTAATTAACATCCAGTTTGCTGATGACACAACCCTCATGGTGGAGATGGGTGAAGCTAACTTCAAGCATCTCATGGGAAAGTTGGATATGTTTTGCCTAGCCTCAGGCAGCAAGGTATCCATTGCTAAGTCAACCCTGATGGGGTGGGAAGATTCACCTCCAGATTGGTGTATTCAGTTTGGGTTCACTTGGGGAGGCCCACTTCATCAAGTTAGATATCTTGGAATTCCATTCTCGATTAAACCAGACCTTAGAAGCATATGGAGTTGGGTGAAGGGGAATATTGATGTGAAACTAAAAAAATGGAACAACAGATACCTGTCTCTGGCAGGAAGGATTCAAGTCTGCCAAAAAATCTTGGCAGCCTATCCCATATACTACTCTTCAGCCTGACTTTTTAACCAAGGACAAATTGGTTACATTCAGAAAGCAATTAGGAACTATCTTTGGTGAGATGGTAAAGGTAATAAGAAGGCTCATGCTATGAGATGGGATTGGTGCACAAGAGCCAAGGAGCAAGGAGGTCTTGGATTGAAAGATCTAAGATGGCAAGGCAATGCACTTGCAGTTAAGTGGGTAGCCAAAACTACATAGGGCAACGAACCTTGGAAGATTCTAGTAAGGCACAATATCACCAAAGGATCCCCTTCTTGGGCTAGGCATTGGATGAATCTACCATTTATTGATCTGATGACGAGGAAGTTCAGAGTTTCAGTGGCAGGTTCTGAGGTTTTTCAGTCTATTTGGAGAGGATGGGAAGAAGTTAGAAACTGCCTAGCTGACAGTAACCTTTTGGATCAATCGCTCAACATCTATGGGGAAAGATCCATATGGTGGAACCTATATAAAGGAAGTAAACCTCTTGCTCAACTATGGGGATGTTCAACAAAGAAATGGAATTCCCTAGGAATTAGTTACCTCTCGGACATCATTGAGGAGGAGAACCTATTACCATGGGAGGAGTTGGCATCTAGGTTTAACCTCCCCTCCTCACATTGGAGAACATACACCACAGTTATAGATGCTTGCTCTCTCCTTAACCTTCCCAGAGACACCTCAGTGGACTCGGATAGGGTGGAGCTCATCAAGTGGAAGGATGGGACCCCCTTACTTCAAACTAAAGTTAAGACTATATATACAATGCTCACCAATACATAAGATATCTTTGACCATCTAAATTCTAAGTGGCGCCTTAACCTTGAACCCAGTATTTGGAGTAAAGCTTTGACTAAGCTCTGGCGCACCCCTGCTGAACCCAAGATCCTCTATTTTTTGTGGTGCCTCCTTCTGCATAGATTACCAGTCATAGACCCCTCCGGTGTCCCTTTCCCTTGCTCCTTTTGCTCTAACCCTGAGACCATTCCTCATATTTTTTTTGAATGCCACTTTGCATCTGGTCTGTGGAACCTTTTCAGATTAATTTTGGGACACAATTTCCATGTTTATGATGTTATTTCTGGCTCCTTGCCAGGTCTGAGCAAAGGTTTTAATCAATTTTTGGCTTCTCTTTCCTATCATATACTATGGCATATCTAGAAACTTAGGAATGACAATATATTCAATAGTAGGCATTGTTCTCTCACTAAGTCTCTACGGAGGCTCATCATTTACAATGTCTCCATGTAGGTCACCATGGTGTTGCAAGTTAAGGAGCACAAAGCACTAAGGGTTATCAGAGGCATTAGAGAGTTGTTAGACAAAAACCAGGTTGTCTACAATATAAATATCAAGGCAGACATGGAATTTGACTTTGATATCACCATTAGATAGATGCTGGAGCATATCAAGGAGCAGAGAAGGTTAACAGATACATGGTCTGCTACAGGAACCTTAGTAGAGGAAGAGGAGCCAATCCAATATGCAGGGACAAGAAAGGAACAAGGTTTCATAGAGATGGCTGTTCAGGAGACAACTGAAGATGCAGAGTAGGACAACTCCAACAGTGGACCAGCTGGGTCACTACTAGAGGACCAACCGACTGTATATTAGCCTACCAGAGCGGACTCCATGTATATTCCACCTATAGATGCTTTGCCTCCGCTGCCATGGGAGGCTTATTTTTCTAATCCATACAATATTATCTTTCATGGTGACCTGTGCCTCAAGTGGGCTGATCATTAGAGACCATGGACGGCCTAGTTCCCCATATAGCTTTGCTTATGTAGTACTGGTGATTTACTATTTTGTTCTAAAGGCTCTTGTAATATGTAAACTTTGTATTTAGGACTATCTCTACGTATAAGTGGAACTCTGTAATTTTGTAAGAATATACTGCTCTGAACACTCGATGTAAGTATCCTTCTTGTTTAATATAAATTATGGTTAATATAAAAAATAAAAATTAAATTATATATTATTATAAATTATTATAAATAAAAATATAATATTAAAAGATGGGTGGATAAAAAATAACTTTTTAAACTACCATTTGTAAATTAAAAATTTAGATCTAAAAAGTGCTAAATCTTAATTTGTTAAAATGTTGCACCATAATACATAAAATACTATAATTCATTATACATAAAATAATATAATAAAATTCTAAAATAATTTATAATTTAATTTTTTTATACAAAATAAGTGCCCCAAAACTAATAATAGACGTGTTTTCTTTTTGCTACATGGGGCTCAAGAAGTCTTAAACCCAAGATCTCCCAAATGACAGACTTGCAACTTACTGCGGTGTTCCCCATATTTCTTTAAATTATTACTAATACATAAATATACAATTAAAATTATAAATAGATAAAAATATGACAACTATTTTTTTTAATATTAATATTAATATTTTACTTATTATTAAAATTTAAGATAAATTTGTTACCATATTTATAGCATTTCAATTTGATTATTTTATTTTAGTTAAATATTAATATCATGTTTATTATTTAATAGTATTATTTGATATTGAATAATTTTTTTTTAGCATGTTCATACTATTACACTCCACACAAAATGTTAAAATGTCTCTTAACAATTCTATTTAAAAATATTATTTACTGTCAAAATCATATACAATATTCATAATACTATATTATAAAAGTAATCTATATACCATAAAAAATATTCAATTATTTTATATTTAAACCTATAATAAATGAACTTAAAAAATCAATTCTTTTAAATAATCTAGATAAAATATAAAAATTTCTTTTATACAATCTTTTCTAATAAAAACTAAAAGAATTTTTTTTTGCAATTAGATCTACAGCTTGATAAGAATTAGAAAATAAACTATCATCAATAATGTTCAATGTGAATTGATATTATGAATATCTATATACAATGCACAAAATACTTCTCACAAAATGCAAAAATATTTTAACCAAAAAAATTATTGAATTACAAGTACCAAATAATGTTTAGTACCAGTATATATTAAATGTAATAATCCGAGTGAAAATCAAAAGATAATACATAAGATAAATGGTCAAATTTGCTAGAAGACCGTGATCAAAATGATATTGCCATTGAATCTGAAGGGGTTTAATTTTTATCAAAATTGAAGTCTACGATGACCTCACCAAATCTGCATGCTAAGAAATCAATAAGCATTTTTGTACCTTATACCACAAGTATTAATGACAATTATGGCATATTTTTTTGTTTTCTTTTGAATGCAACTATAAATGCATCTGATACTCCTCCTATTCCATGCCTCCAAGCCTTAAATTTCTGACATGACTATATTAGAACAATCAATGTTGATTCTATTTCTTAAGAGAATCCCAAGATGGTCATTAAATGTTTAGTAGAAAAATTCAGTAGCCCAAATGACCCATCCATAGCATATATTTGAACTTGATGATCTAAGGTTCTAATTAGTTACGAGTGTCAAGTTTCTAATTTAAGATTATTCTTAGAAGACAATTATAATAACTATTAAGTTTATAATCATATATTTTTATAATCATATATTTGATGCATGTTAAATTTATATAAATATATATAGTTACAAAAAAATCATTATATTTTTATCTTGAAAACATTATAATTTATAGGTAATTTAATTTGATAGTTTTATTTTGAATTTTTTTTTTTGTTCTTGTTATGTAAGATTATATTTTATTAATATATTTAAAATCATTATATCATATATGTTTTGCATACAGTCTTTAACATCAAAGTGCTTCTACCCCCTACATCACCTTCAACCTATCCAAACTATTCCCTCCTTACATATTCAGCTATTTAGAAGAGTATTACATTAGAAATTTTCCCAACCTTCCTCTATTTCTAATTCCTTTGACCCCACCATGATCTGTCATTGCACTCAACCCAAAAATAATTTATTTTGAACTCTATTTTCAATTATAGGCTTTTTTTAATAGTTGGATTTTACACTTAAGTCTAATCTGAATCATTAGTATTTTTTGTTGAATTAAAATTAATTTATGTAGCAATATGCAAGTTAGATTAATAATGAAAGGCATATGACTAATAGTCCTCACAATATGACTACGAAAGTTGTAATTGCCATGCTCATCAATGAAATGTTTAATTCGTTGGCAAGTGGGAGAGAGTCATGCCACTATTATGTTTATTAAGTTGTCATAATTTCTCAAAGAAAAATATTATAGATAATGCTTTGATGATACATGAAATAATGCCATGATAAGAAATTAAAGTAGCGATATAGGTTTCATAATTAAACATTAAAGAACACAAAGTAGTTCAATTAGACACTTGAAGTGTAGTTGATGAAATGGTAATAGAGGAATGTTGGAGCCATATGAACAAACCAAAGGAGAATGAAGAGTAGCTAAGGCACATTCATTGCTCAATTATTGTAGGCACTATATTATTGAAAACTATGGCTAAATTTATAGATGTAAATCTTAGGGGTATAGTTTGATATAAAATGAAAATGCTATTTTATTATGGTTGTGATACCCCACCAATTCACTCAATACATTAGTGGTAAACAAATACATGAATAATTATTTGCAATTGCTAAAATGTGAACATTTTCACTTCATACTTTCTCCCAAGGAAGGTGCAAGGGTCTTAAAGATTCTCAACACCAAATAAGAAATCAAAAGCTATATTTGAACATCAAATAATAGGAAACAAGGTCATGGGACTAGAACATGTGAATTTGGCTAGGCCTATGCAAGCCAAACAACATTGCATCCAATAAGGCATAATTCACACATTTCAGGTGCTATTTGTAAACCACTAAGACCATACACTTTCAATACGTCTAAGGTCCATTTAGGAATATTAAACAATCATGAATTGCACTAATAATGCAAGAGTAATATTGCATCACCAAATAATTTTTTCTTTTAATTTTTGTTTGTTTACAATTTTCATTTATATTCTAGTTATTTATAGTCATCAAAGATATTTTTGTAGTTTACTAGACTTGTATGTTTTTAATTCACAATTCAGAACATATAGTCTCACTATAGCCTACATTAATCCATCGATGGTATATTCAAATTTTAGGATATTTTTACAATTATAAAGGCATAATTTGATGCTTGATCTTCTACCAAGATTAATAATTTTATACTCAATTACATTGTTCATGGTTTGTGGTAGCTTTCAAGAACTTGCATAAGTAAAGACACACATATTGAGGCACATTGAACCGAGGAGTTAGTATGAGGTGAATCACATAAAGATTCATCAATCTTCCATCATCACATTCAAATGGGAGATTCATCCACATGTTAGGTCAACTACATTTTGACTAACTACGATCATTCATGAGGTTTGAGGTTAATACATAAGTATTGGTTATGCCAGTTTGAAACTAGTTTAGTTAAAGAGAGATGATGAAGAATCAATTTCAAGCATGGTATCATAATGTCATTTAAATTGTATCATCTTAAAGTGGGGGCTTAATGTATCGTCTTAAAATGTAAGCACTCCCATGTTAAGAGCATTTATCCCTCTGAGTAAGTGGTCTGGGGTCATGTCAAGTGCCTTGAATTGGTTTTTGCTCAGATTTGGCTTTCTCCTCCCATTCTGCTTCTCTCTCCACCTATTTTCACCTTTATTTTTGCATTTACTAGCATTCTGGATTGAGGTCTTGAGGTTTTTGACCTCAAGGTCAAAGACGACCTTGAGGGTCAAGGATGACCTAGACCCTGACCTAGGTCAGGGATGACCTTGACCCTGACCTAGGGTGGGGTCTACCTCATCCTTGACCCAGGGTTCAAATTTCAAGGTCCCATGATTCCTGGATGTCGAGTTTCAGAAAGAATTATTTTTTCACTTTCGGGTCAATTGTTTTTGTCTCCGAAATGGTAAACTCTTAAATTATATTTAATTTAGGTCCATTCCTAAAGGGTTGAGGCCTAATTGGAATTTAATTCCCCTATGTGGCCCCTCTAGAGGTTTGTGCCCTAGATCACTATAAAAGGAAGCCTTCCTCTCTCATTTTCAGATCCATGATTCACCAAGCAACTTCATGATCAAGAGCTCTCAAGGAGATTTTCACAAGCCATCAAGTTCTCTCTCAAGCACCAGTACCAAAGAATGTTTAGTACCAGTATATATTAAATGTAATAATATATACTGGTACTAATACATTAGTGGTAAATAAATACATGAATAATTATTTACAATTGTAATACTTATATATCATAATCACAATCTCATGCTTAGAGTTGTCACAGAACAACAAATAATGGTCATATCACAAAGTTATTGCACAAAACATGGTTGCACAAGTAGAACATCTAAGATCACAATCATCACCACTTAAAAATAAAAGGAATATGGGGCGAGTGATAAAATGTGTATATCCTCCAACCAAACTTCCCTTAGGTTCACTCATTTTAGAGGTAGGACGATCAAGAGATCCAAAATATCACTAAGTCACACAAAGAACTACCTATTCTTACATAAAGGAATGAATTTGAACATAAAATAAGGAATAAATAACAAGGTACAACAAGAATGACAAAACAAAGTGGATAGGAAGTCAAGGTAGACTCGAAGAATCAACCTTCATTTAGGATACGTTTCTAAAAATGACAATAATCCACTATTTTCATTCACCCCTTTTAGGAAGCATTCACTACCTTTACTAGGGGTGAATTTGACCTAGGGTGAAATTCCATTCGACACCTTCTATAAAAATGGGTGAACTAAATAGTGGAAGTACAAAACATTACTAAAAAGGGAACAATTTCACTTCATACTGTCTCCCAAGGAAGGTGCAAGGGTCTTAAAGATTCTCAACACCAAATAAGAAATCAAAAGCTATATTTGAACATCAAATATTTCGAAACAAGGTCATGAGACTAGAACATGTGAGTTTGGCTACACCTATGCAAGCCAAATAAAATTGCATCCAATAATGCATAATTCACACATTCTAGGGGCTATTTGTAAACCACTACGACCAT
Organism: Chamaecyparis obtusa; assembly: GCA_027943335.1. Lineage (NCBI taxonomy): Eukaryota > Viridiplantae > Streptophyta > Pinopsida > Cupressales > Cupressaceae > Chamaecyparis > Chamaecyparis obtusa. The sequence goes on along the minus strand of BSBK01000781.1, from coordinate 982,270 downwards.
ACAATTTCAATATGTCTAAGGTCCATTTAGGAACATTAAACAATCATGAATTGCACTAATGATGCAAGAGTAATCTTGCATCACCAAATAATATTGTCTTTTAATTTTTTGTTTGTTTGTAGTTCATTTATATTCTAGGTATTTATAGTCATCAAAGATATTATTGTAGTTTACTACAATTGTATGTTTTTACTTCACAATTTAGAACATATAGTCTCACTATAGCCTACACAAATCCATCAATGGTATACTCAAATTTTAGGATATTTTTAGAATTATAAAGGCATAATTTGATGCTTGATCTTCTACTAAGATTAACAATTTTATACTCAATTACATTGTTCATGGTTTGTGATATCTTTCAAGAGCTTGCATAAGTAAAGACATACATATCAAGGCACATTGAACCAAGGAGTTATTATGAGGTGAATCACATAAAGATTCATCAATCTTCCATCATCACATTCAAATGGGAGATTCATCCACATGTTAGGTCAACTACATTTTGACTAACTAAGATCATTCATGAGGCTTGAGGTTAATACATAAGAATTGGTTATGCCAGTTTGAAACTAGTTCAGTTAAGAGAGATGGTGAAGAATCAATTTCAAGCATGATATCATAATGTCATTTGAATTGTATAATTTAGGTATGTTTATTTTATGCATACAAATAAAATAAACATAATAGCATTAAAACTAAATAATGAAATACTCAAAACCAACACATGCAAACCTAAAATTGAGTGTATTGTGAAGCTTTTCTCATTTTGGAATGTGGGTGTTCAATTTGAAAGCATAACCTTAGCATTATTTGGATATCACACTCATAGATCTTGATTATGAAAATAAATGCCTTGTCAAATGATTAGAAATGTATTTGATTTATAGACTTTCAAGGGAATTAAATAAATGACTAGGATACAATATAGAGTCTTAGATTTGATCCATGATTTGGGGTACTAATGAAGATATCTCAAAAACACTAAATAGTTGAGATTTATTTCAATTTAATTAAAACTATTATTACTTATCAAATAAAACTATATAAGGAGTTAACAAATCTAATTGATGAGTTAATTGATTGATTGGAGGAGTTGATTGAGTGTGAGAAATGGATAGTTGACTATTTGCATGGATAAGTGAACTAAATTTGATCAATAAGTGGGATTGAAAGTAACTTCGAGTGAGCTTGGTAGTCAACTAGGTGAGGTGAAGTTTGATAATTTAATAATCAATTAATTGAATTATTGGTGAAAATGAGGTGGAAATTAATATTAATTAATTATTAATAGATAATATATATATAAGTGAATACATAATTTGATAAATAAATAGTTAAATTATTGAATGGATGAATAATATTGGCCAGGACGATTAAATAATTATGAATTATTTTATTAAATGGTTAGGTGTTAGGCGTTCTTGGTGATAAGGCGATGAATGGATGATAAGAGGTCTTGGATGATGAATACATGATCAGGTGATGTGGTGAATGATAATACAACACTATTTAGGTGTCTATATTTTCCCCTTTTTGAGATGACGTTTGAAAGAAAAAAGCAAAGTAGTTAGGATGATATATAAATAAATTAATAATATGCCCTTGTCATGTGGAGAGAGTGATGAAATATTGAATCACTAGATCATGATTCCCCCTCAAGAGGTAATTTGTGCAAAAAATGGCATGATTGAGTTGTCAAAAGATAAATGGTGGACTGACCAATGATGAAATAATATTAAGAGGAGATGCAAGAAAAGTAAATTGATGAAATGAAGACAATAGATGATGAGATATGAAAAAATGTTTATATGAATTTCTTTATTATGCTAGCATATGGAGAGAAAAATTATTTTTATATAGAACTTGGTGTTATTCACTAAGGTATATATGACCAAATTAATAATGTGTCTAGTGCATATACTTACGCTTGAGAAGAAAACAAAAAATAAGATGTCCCAAAACTCTCAAGGTGGTTGAAACTCTTGGTGTGTACATGTAGAGACAAATATTACACATAGAGAGGAGTTTAAATAAAATTTCAAGGTGATTGACTTTTGTGGGTACTATAATAGAACATCCAACATATATGACACACAAAAATGATAGACCATGCCCCAAATATACTGTAAAGGTGGTAAAAATGTAGGGGTACAATATTTACCCTTTAAAAAATATTGTTATATCTATGTGAGGAATGGGGGAAATATAATATCTACCCCTAATCCAAATTCCCAAGAAGAGAGATCCAAATTGATGAATCACAAAGCAGTGATCAATACACAAATGAATCAAACTATGGAGAATATGAAGAAAGGAGAAAATCTTATACTTTGCTATAGAAATTATGTGCTTAAAATCTTAAATGAATAGAAGATAAATACTAACCTAAAAATAGGGAAAATCTAGAAAATGCTGATTTATGATGTCTGTGCACAGTTTTTGGGAATTCTGCGACCTGCTTCGGACTGGAAATGTCAAGACAGAGAAAACCCAGAATTTTTTTTGTCTTTTAGAGTTAGGTCAACTTTGACCCAGATAGCGGGGCACAATCTTACCCTGGGGAACAATCTTACCCCTCACTGAAGGTCATCCATGACCTGAAATAGCTCCGACAGAAATTCTGTTCATAGATCCTGAAAGTTCACTGAAAAGGGTATCCAGATATGAACTGAAATTCATTGTCCTATAGTTGTACCTGCAAGAAAAATGGTTTTTATTGTTTGGATGGGAGGTTTTCCTTGGTCAAACCCCAATTTGGAATCAACCTTGAAATGTAATTTAAATTGCAATATATAAACAAAGTAAATGGAATTATTCACCTTGCTTATGTTGAAATCCTTGTGGAGGATTTGAATCCTTGAATCCACAAGTAGGGATGCTCCAAATGAATATAGAATTGTGTGTAGGATGTCTCAAATCAATGGCATTAGATATTCAACACCAATATTGAATGGATCTTAGCATAGAAAGAGGCTTGGATGGACATGGATGGAGAAATCTTCAATAAGAGGGCTCCATAGAGATTGAATCCTTCAATGGCTAACAATGGATCTCCTTGATGAATTGGATCTTGAATGCTCAAAGGTGGATGAATGCTTGAATTCTTTCCTTCTCCTTCTTACTTTCTTCTTGATTTATTTATTTCACTTGAGAGCTAGATGTCTTGATCATGAAATTGCTTGGTGATCGTGGATGTCAAAATGAGAGAGGAAGGCTTCCTTTTATAGTGATCTAGGGCACAAACTTCTAGAGAGGTCAAAATTAGAGAATAAAATCCCAATTAACCTTAACCCCTAGAAATGGACCTAGATTAAATGCAATTTAAGGGTTTAGCATTTTGAAATTCAAAACAACCGACCCAGAAGCGGGAAAATAAAACTTTCCAAAGCCCGATATCCTAAAACCTCCGGAACTTAAAAATTGGACCTAGGGTCAGGGTCAAGGTCGACTCTACCCTAGGTCAGAGTTGAGGTCGACTCTGCCCTAGGTCAAGGTTGAGGTTGACCTTGACCCAGGAGGTCGACCTTGACCCTGAGGTCTCATATCTTAAGTTCTTAGGACCAGGTGCCAGAAAAAGCTGGAAATAGGTGGGGAGAGAAGTAGAACGGGGGGAAAAAGCCAGATCCATGCAAAGACCTATTCAAGGTGCTTGACATGACCCCAAACCACTTACTCAGAGTTATAAACCTTCTTATCATGGAAGTGCTTCCATTTTAAGACAATACATATACCAATCAAAGAATTCTGTGATGTACAATGATCATGAAAAGTATGAGTAGCTATAGTTTGGGTCAAAATATTTATTAAAATATAAAAAAGATGAATCAAAAGATGAACATGATAAATCAAATATAAATGATAAATTAGAGATTAAAAGACAAATGAAAGATCAATAAAACTATTAAACAATCAATAATAAACTAACAGGCAACAATATAACCTCTTGTTAAGGTGGTACTATGATAATTGGATGATGAATATGCCGAATTTAGGGAACTATACAAACCTTAAAGGTAAATGGGATGGAACACCTAAAGTTTTGACAATGATAAATGTTATAATAATTGTATGTTATTAAGGTTGATATTTAGGCCTTGATTTTATATTAAAGTAGAATTGTGTAGTATGTTGTGATGTAGATGTAGATGTTTCTATTTTATATTTGTTAATAAAAAAATAGAATGATATTCATGGGGAGAAAAATTTATTAATGTGATGGATGGAAGTGTGCTAATGGAATAGAGAAGAAATGCATGAATCTCATTTATTATGAAATGTATCTGAATCCTTAAGTGCCAAATGACACATCTTGATATTAAATCAAAGCCAAGAATTAATCACACGCCTCTAGTGTAAAAAAAGAAATGAAACACTTAATAGATATGGGTGGATGATAATGATAGGAATGGGTGGATGAAGTAGATGTATGGATGAGTAGTAGAAAAGGACTCGAAAGATGTAAAATTTTGGTCTATTACACATGGTCCTTGTAAGAAATTTTTCACTATGGTACTTGTCTAAAGCATCATCAAAAGTAGTTTTCACCAAAGTGTGATTTTTTATATTTACTATTTTTACTTTTTTCAAGACTTTCTAATAGAATACTTCTCAGATTAAGCATATAAGTTCTTGAGGTAAATTATTTTGATGGGATCATCGAGTGAATCACCCTCAAGATTATCTAATTGATATGCTCCTAAAATATACTTGGAGATGACAACATGGTCCTAATCAATTAGACCCAATTATACCCTTATTATTTGTCATGTAATTATTTTAGTTTTCCTTAAGCACAAGATCATTAAACTGAAAACCACAAGCTATAAATCTCTTATTATAGTTGTGATAGAGAATATTTTGGTATGAATAAAAATATTTATGTGTGTTGAGGCACTACTCATCAAGAAGTTGAAGCTCATGTAAGAATGCAAATTGACACTCTTCAATGTTAATCAAACTTTCTAAGTAGATAAGAAATGATGGAAGTCTTATATTGATAGATAATATGGCTTTAGATCTTAAGACAAGTACATATTAATTTACACCAATTGTTGTGTAGATATTAGTGCAATAGGCCCAAAGGGTGGGTTAAGATAAATGCTCAAATCATCACTAGCATCATATACTATCTTTTTGGATAATTTTAAAGATGGTTTTATTAGAAACCTCTTCCTGATCATTTCTTGTGGGTAATATGTGTTGGACCAATGGTATTGGATATAGAGGAGCTCACAAAGAGTGTGGAATTCATTATTTTTGAATGACTTACCATTATCTAAGATAATGTAGGAAGGGATTTTTTTAATGAAATATTATGTAGTGCAATATGTAGTTGGAATATTTTTGGCTATTACATAGGTAAGGGAAATATATTTAACCCATTTGCTGAAGTATTTATGGTATTGATAATGATCTTATCACCATTTAAGGAGGATGGGTGAATATAAACAATAATATTAAGAAAATGACCAAGGAGTAGTGATGGGTTGTTCTGATTAATGGAAAAAAATAGGTTTTGAAGGGACCCGAAACCCTTTACAAAGAAAAAGCTTAATATAGAGCATTAGGAGTACACAAAAAACAATAGATTAGACAAAAAAAAAGGCCACCATCCCCATGAAACCACCCAAAAGAACTCAACCAAAGAAACACCCACATTGCTGCAAAAGATAAAACATTGGAAATCCGCAACAAAAGATACACTAACTATCTTTTTGTCCCCTTCAAATGAGATCGAAGGGTCATGTCAAAAGTCGGGGAGGATTTCTTATAATTTTTGCCTTTAATTGTAATCTAGCCTTCTTCAACACTAGCATCCTTATTCTACTAGCACAATGATTCTAGAGATTGAAAACCAACCCCCAAAAGTGGAGTTGAGTCACTTGGAGAAACAACTAGTGTAGAGCCACCATTAGATCTAGCCAAAGGGAGATCAAGATATGGAGTAGTAATTTCAGATCCAACATCTAATAAAATATCATCCTTTCCAAAAAATCCATCACCCACCAAATCAATAGAAAATCTGGTATCACCTAGCATAGAAAGAGAAGGTTCAGGCCCAACAACTGGGACAGTGATAGAGCCAATAACACCGATAGATCCTTCAAGAACATTAATATCAGGACATAAGCCAACCTTCTCACCAACATGCAGAGGATTTCCAGTATTAGGAGAAGCCTCCATCTCAGGGTGGGATGAGCTTTTCAAGATAGTGTAATGTTGGGTAGAAGCACCCTTCCACTAAGAAGGAGAATATTTCTTGGGTTGAGTAGTGACAGGTTGTTATACCCATGGTGGTGAATGAATTAAATCTTTGTGTTACTTATAGGCCAAAATATTTTCATATATAAAAATGGGTATCTTATTTCATAATGATAGAATTGTAAAATTTTCTCTAGATACTTTTATCCAGGACCATACCACTAGTGTGGGCACAACATATACCATCTTGAGGCTCTTTAACAGTAAGATACTCCTATTCCAAGTTAACACACTTAAGTATATAACCATAAAATATCCTTTGGTAGAAGTGCTACCAATGATAGTGAAGTAGGAAGTGCATTGGATAAATGATTTGTGTCAATTACATTATAGATTGGGTGAGGGATACATAATGAAGGTATGTATATATGCCATGATACCAAGGAATTTTGGATCCAACTACTTCACCAATAAAGAGACATCATGTATAGGGACCAATAGGTTTGTGACAAACAATCATAATCAAGAATATCTTGTGGCCTATCTACTAGATCTCTAATGGTGGCCATGGCATCTACTACTTTATTTTTAAAATAAGGAACCTACTCAAATTGGATGAGGGTGAAGTATTCCTAGAAACTATCAACCAAGGTCCTTTGTAAGGGATAAGCTTTTCAATATTTATTTGATATTCATTATTTACTTGGATTATGATTAGTTGCAAGTCTCCATAAAATATGAGGTGTTTTATATTCCATCAGGATTCTATTTTGAAATATTGATAATAAAGTAATATAAAACAATATTGTTGATGCATGGAAAACAAATTAAATACTATTTAGGAAAGACTCACCTTGAGTGTCAAAAATATTCTTGAACCTAATTCTTTATGATAGTATGAACCATCAAAATTTAATTGATAAGTATGATCTACACTATCTAGAGTGAAGAAAGACTCATAAGGAAATTGTGTAATGACATTATGGTTATCTATAATATATGCTTTTGAAAGTTGATTTTTAATTATTAACTATCATTTAATTTATTTCTATATTCAATATAAATTCTTTTGGGAAACATTACCAATTTTTCTATAAGACCTATAAGATATGTCTCTGAAACAAGATACTTGATGTAAAATTGATGATCCAACCTCACAAGACAAGAATCATATGCAAGCACACCACCTACCACATAAGGGAGATCAAGAAAGACTAATTTTATTAATAAACTAAGAATTATGTATTGATACACACAATAATAAAATTATGAATTAATGACTAAATCATTATGAAAGTATGAATAAAACCCTAGACAAAAACTCTAAAAGAAGATTAAATTATCTAGTGCCAAATATCACAATCATAATGAATGAGACAACACAAGATAATATGAGCCAAATTTAAAAAAAGGAAAAAACACCTAAGTTTTTCTTAATTGAGTAAAGTAATTAAAGGATCTAATTAACTAAATAATTATATAATTTCCTAATTAACCTAACACCACCCTAAAGACTAACTTAGGGAGAGTATAAAAAGGATAAAGATGAATACAAATTTGCAAGCATGAATGGGTCTTGACAATGAGGCTTGATTAGGAACCCTTGTAGAAACCAATGCAAGTCTCACAAATGGAGAAAATGAGACAAACCTAGTGGGAGATAAATCCACTAGATAAAAGAGAACAAAATAAAGAGTACTTGCCACAAACCCCACAGATCCTAACCGAACATTCTTCAATGATCCCACATCAAGGATAATGCTACATCCTCATGGAAATTCCAAGCAAGAAGCCAATAAGAATACATTGAGGGAAACATAACTTGATGCAATCAAAGCTGACCTGTTATGAATAAGAAGACATCTCAGAGATAAATGGTATCCAAAATTGAAATTAAATTTCCAAATAAACCTCAAGAAGTACCCCTCTTTATGAATGCGATAAATCAAATGTGATGCAAAAAAGGTCAAATATGATATTCTGAGAGTCAAATGCAACACATAAAATGTCAAATGTGATGCACAATTGGTCAAATATGATGAAACATTGGTAAAATGCAATACACTAATTTATAAAAGTTGAAAACAAGTTTTAAGCTAAACTGAGAGGGCAATCTGGGATTTAACATTAGGAAGGCTTTTTGACACCAACATACATCTAAAATGCATGCTTACTCCACACCGGTGAGTACCGAAACAAAATATATCAAGTCCATAATCACTCAATTACATCAGTAAGATCATCAAATGAATACATGAAAGAAACTAAGCTAACTCAAGGTCATCAATGTATGTATACATGAACATAAGCATATTACAATGTTACCAGAAGGAATAAGGTACAAATGATCTCTCAAGCTCCAATTCCCTATAATTGGAGGAAGTCCATCACCTGTACATTGGTCTCCAACAATGGTAAAGTGAAATTCCACCCTACCATGTGGAACCATTAGGCCCACCCCACCATGCTCATAGAGATAGTAACTTGACCATAAAAAAAGGAGAACACACAAGCAAGGAGGCTACACTCACACTAATCAAAATGCAAGACTCAAGGAAAAAACCAAGGTCCAACCAATAAACACCATGAAAGTACATGAAACAAGTAGGACAAGGTCACTACTTTGATATATAAGGGTTCTAGTGAAGGGACTCAAGGTAGAGTGTCATTACTTGGCTCTTAGTAGCCCAAGTAGCATAGAGTCTCTAGTCAATGCCCTCATACAGATAGACATCAAAATCTATCTTAGGTCAACGCTTGTAGATGGAAAGATATACATCTACCTCAAGTCAATGCCAACAGATAGATAGGTAGCATAAGCTCTAATTTCCTTTACTAAGTATTTTACCCCAATTTATTGCTATTAAGTTATCACTTGTTAAGAAAACCCCTTCATGTGTACTGTATTGACCACTTGAGGGATGAGATCCATGTTGTTAGGCCCAAAAGGAGGGAAGACAAAATGAGATGGGGGAGGGGGAATTAGTTGTGTGTACCTAACTACATTAATTTCACTTTAGCCACTTAGATCTAAAAGATAAACAATAATGCAAGACCCACACCACAAAACACAGAACACAAATTTTTTCTCAAGGTAACTTGGTAAAGGGAAAACCCTGGTGGGATTAAAAAATAATAGATGCATGTAATCTATTAAAATTGCTACCCAATTAAGAGAAAAGTAGAGAAAAAATGATGCACTTGCAACCCAATCTATATGCTCACTTCCCAGAGCTCACTTCTCACAATACAATCTCAGATCTGGCCCTCAGTTGGGTTCACTGATCTAACTTCGATAAAAAATGGGTGGATATACAGTCCTTATAACCTAACGGAAAATTATAATCTCCTATGCCAATACATATCCAATGAAGTACAAACTCTACCTTAAGTGCATAACACATATACACAATCCTATCTCTCACACATTAATTGCAAAATGATCTCTCATTTGTACCAATTATAAATAATAATCAACCGATATGTCGACTAAGACCTAATACAATGAAAGATATAAACATTATGATCAATCCTCAATGTGATCCAGATCAAGTTGGCTAAGAATTAGATAGGACCCAAATCTTCATCCTTGAACACTCTATACCATTACCAATGTATCACCAAGAATCACAACATGTTACTCCATCAAGTCAGCAAAGACCTAAATGAAGAAATGCCAACACACTACCAAAGTAGAAAATCCAATCACCACAACCAATGCAAACACACAACATGATCATCACATCATCCAAGAACACAAAGTAGCATTAATACCATCCAGATCCTTCCTGTCATCTCTAATACAAAAACAAAACTCATCTTTAACTCTGAGCAATAGGAATACTAAAATATCAAACTTAGACATAACAAAAGATAACTTGCTGTACTCTGAATCATGAAAAACACTAGATGTGATCACAATGATAAGGGATCATACAATAACCAACTTCAAAACCTCTAAAACATCACATCCAACTCATACCAAACCAAATACACAACTATTGTTCATAGGAACACCGCAACACCAAAAAATTGATCACATCTTACTCAAACTATCAAACCAACCTCTGTGAACCTTTGTAGATGATCTACAGACATCCCAGAATAATACCTCACCATCACATCTCAAGATCTTTAGTATAAAATTTGAACAACTAAAATCCACCTTATCAAACATCCTGAACACACTATCTGTGATAACAACAAGTATGTTGACATCAATGACAAAACATTAATGTTATCACACCCAAATCCAAAAATATGCCATGCTCAACAATATTCCAATAATATCCCCCTTTGGAATTGATTTTTACTATAACCGATGGTGATGATGATGAAGATCGTCGATTGACCAAGATAAGAGGAATACAAGATAGCAGAAAGGTTAGATCAATTATTATCTTGTTATTGATGTCAAGAAATTGATATCTGATTTATATTGTGTTACCATATCTTTCAGAGTATGATATAAGTGTGAATGAGTTAAGGAGAAGAATAAATGAAATGATATGAGGTTGAAGAACTTGATTGGGAAACTAATACAGATCAAAAAATGCTAAGGTTATGTTTATATAATTTTTTCTACCTAAAATGTGATTATATCAAGTCGGTAAACAATGGTAATGAAGATTACTCAGTTCGGCAAGTTAAACTATTTTGGTTAATGAGAAGGAAAAGTCATTTGGTAAGAATAGGAAATGTCATTCGGTAAAAGAAGGAAAGTTTTGGTAAAGGAAAAGGAACTCAAGACACCAAGCATAAATATTTATACACCAAGTGAAGTTAACCTAAATTCAGAGTTATCCTTTGAGAAAGGAACACAAATTAAATACAAGGATCATAATGATATTTAATGATTAGCTATGATGATTTGGAAGATCATGATGATAAGGAAGAGTTAGTTAGAGAGATCTACGATCAAGAAAATTCAAGGTGATGATCTATGGCTTAGATCTAAATGGTGAAAAGAGAAGGAACAAGTTTCAAGAAAGTTCAAGTTCCTAGGTGATGAGAAAAAGTGTTATCAAGATCCATATTCAATGAATAAGTTTGTAAAATGAATTGGACAACTAAGATTAACCAAAGGAAAATGTAATAGAGGATATTAAGAGGTAAACTAATGTCTATATAAAGGATGGATTTGTATGAATAGATAGCTGGCGAATTGAAGAGTTGATAAGTCACTGACTGATGCAGTGAAGAAGGAACAGGTGAATTCTGAGTCAGTAAAGAAGGATTTGATGAAGTGTTGAAGCCAATGGAAAGTGAAGGATTGAAGTGAAGATAGTGAGTGCACAAAAGATCTGATTATGCAAAGATAGTTATGAATCTACATGTCAATATATTCACTATTGCTTATTAACATTTGTAAAAAAAAAATATCTTAACCGAGTGGAATTAACAGTCTTATTGTAAAATCCTTGTAAAAGGTAACATTCTAAAGGGTGTTTGAAGCCCTTTAACCATGCCACTCATAATAGGGTGAAGATCCTAATAGATCTGAGATAAATCCCTTGACCGGGTCACACCTAGTAGTGTATATTGTAATATTTAACTGGATTGGATCTTAACCGAGCATACTTCAAAAGAGTATTTTCTTTAGTGGGTGACAATTCCCACAGTGGTTTTTCTCAAAGCTAGGTTTCCACGTTAAATATTGGTGTTATATGTGTTGAAAGATTTATGTGTTTGATTTGGTGATTGCTAAAGTTTATTTACTTTTGTTGGTAAATGTTGAGTTGTGTTTTACTGAGTTAATCAGAGAAAATTTTTTAAGGTACAAAAAATTAAGGATTACTAATTCACTCCCCCTCTCCGTAATTTAGAAAGTGGTATTAGAGCTAAGTACTCCAGAGGGATAAGTTTGAAAGACTTGATTAAAAGATCTAAAGATGTATAGGAGATAAGTACCTAAGCTAAACAATGGAAGTTTATCAACATGGAAAAGTAGGATGAGATTGTAGCTATCTGGAATTGGAGAATCTGTATTGAATCTTTTAGATAATGACTATGCTCCACCACCTCTTGGACCCATGACAGTTGATCATATGAGAGAAAATAAGGAACACAACTTGGTAATGATTGAAATTTATTCTTCCTTGATCGATGCTAAATTCAATGATGTTAAGGACTGTAATACTTCAAAAGAAATGTGGCATATGATTACACTTATTTATGGAGGTGATCAACATGTACAAAAAGATAAGGTTGACAATCTCAGAGGAAAATATGATGAAATGAGAATGAAGGATGAAGATAACATTTCTCAATATGGTTTCATAATCAAGGAAGTTGTTAGTGCCATCAGAGGTGTTGGTGGAACATTTAAACCAATGAGAACTCTTTCATCTAAGTATGCTATTCGGGTATCTACTATTCAAAAATTTAGACCCATATCAAAAAATGTTGTTACTCTTGAAGCCTTGACAGGTAAGTTGACTGCATTTGAGCTAAGTAATTATGATAATAGTCTATCGACTATTGAAATTGCATTCAAATCATCTTTAAGCATTGGAAAATCATTTGATTTATTTTTAGGAAAACCTTCATCTTCTTGTTTCTACACTTCTTACCCATAGTATTCCTTCTACTAAGACCTACCCATGGCTGTTAAACCTGACACATGACACCTTGATTTGATACCACATGTTGGAATACTAGGATCACTGAGAGGGGGGGGGGGGGGGGGGGGGGGGGTGGTGAATCAGTGATCAATAAAATAAGTTTAAACTTTTAACTTTGAACCAATGGCATGTGCAAAGTTTATTTTAGCATTATTAAGTATACGTTCTTTAGATGGAAGATTAAATGAGAAATAAAATATATATACACATTTGGATCATAGACACCTTATTTATAGTGGAAAACCCCTAAGGGTAAAAAACCACTTTCTAAATATCCTTATTATGCCTTCTTGGCAAATGTTTAGAGCACCCACTCTAGAAAGCACCAACCCCCATTACATTTTAGAAACACCCATTCCAAGGAGTACCAAAACCCTACTTGATTTTGAATCACACACTTCAAGGAACACCCATCCCTTATAGTTATGAAGCACCCACTTCTTGTTTAGATACAAAATACAAATTTATTAGAGGGATTCTCTATTTCTATACATAGCATTTTATACAACTCATCAACTCATAGATCTTGTCTTAGTTCCATAAATATCCTCTTTGCAATCTACCCTTATCATCGATGATAAATGAGCTTAATATTAAGAAGGATAATCAAGATAACACATATCATTCCATTTCAATTCAACATACTCAAAGTAGTCATCCTACTTCTTTCCTGCACAACCAATGAAAAACATGCCAACATACTACTTCACAAATACATATATACTCTGCTTGCATTCACAAATTTGTCACATAACCTTTGCAACAAAAATCAAACTTGCAATAATAACATTATCAAAGATTTGTCAAAATACAAAACCTTTGCAAGAACACTACTATCAGCAATATGAAAACATAGAAATCCAAAACTGTATTCGAATTCAAATTTGCAATTATTTTGCCAACAATCACTTCCTGTCACTAGGAAGGCAGGAAACTACAATTTAAATCTACCAAACTTCCTATTACAATATTCTTTATGTCACTGTCAGATCTACAAACACTTTTCCAACTTCCAACTGATTATTAAAATTTGAAACTTGTGTGCAAAAATTGAGTATTAATCCTCAAAGAGACTGTAAATGAATATGATCAAATTATGAATTAAATCACCCTTAACATATATCAATATTTGATTAAAGTTCAACATTAAATCTGATCTATATATCCACTTTAATCATGTTACTATATATTCAAGGAGAAAGTAAATTTTTCATAAGCATTTGCAAATAAAATAATGTTTCAGATATACCTTCTAACTTTAGTCACCAAATTCTCATTTGATGTTATCATATATATACATAAGTCTGTTATCATATATTTTATGAAATCTTCTGTAAAATTCAATCATAGAACATTACTATCACTATTTGAAAAAGAATTGAACCTCATCACCATTTCAATCAACATCCATGTCTCTGCAATCTAAATTATTTCCTCTCATGTCTTCACCGATTCAATTCAATAGCATTAACTTTTGTTTCCACAACTTCATTACATCACCTCTAAATTATATAATGATTCTAATTAAAAAATGACACCAGGAAGAACCAAAGTATAATTGATCACATTAAATAATAAGATACTCTCAATATTTTACCAAAGATCATTATTTCTATTAATATCACCCGTATCAACTTCTCAAAGACATTTTTGAAGGAAAGATTATGGTTACTATCATAAGGAACTGATTAACTTCTTCTCTAGTCAGTTATAACCTGAACCATATCTTTATCAAATCCAGTTTTACACTTGTCAAGTTAATGAATTAGTTTTTGAAAACTATTTTCTTCTTACCAAAAAACCGATACCTTTTAGACTATTAATGGTTTTCATTAAAATAAGTTTTGTCTTCATTGGGTAATCTTTCCTTATACTATTCAATTTTAAAATAACAGATTTACACACCAATATTTTTTTGAGATAAATCAAATCAGTTTTTATTTTATATTTTTTTAAATTTATGCACATATATTTTCCTATCACCCAAATGATAGAAAGAGTTGATCCTTGTTTGTTTAGAAATTGTGACAACTAATTCTTAGACTTTTTATTTCTGCAAACCATTCTCATGTTCATATTTTCAATAGATTTGATATTAATACCAACTCTAAGTAATAATCAATTTCTTCTTGTTTGTCATTCATAACCATTTATCTTTGTCAACCAAAAAACCTATGTAGATATTTATAACCAAAACTTGAGCTCCTATTGCTGGAGTAATAGGAAGTCATTTCTACAAGGATGTCATGAAATGCAATATGAAGACTAAAGGTTAATATTGATCTATTTGCAATATCATCAAACATATAAAGATCACTCTGACATCATTTTTTTTGACATCAATGAAAAAAATTCCAAATATCAACAATGTTGTTGTTTGTAGGTAAAGCCCACAAAATAAACACATTTCTGGCGCTCATCGTGGGGCCTAGCCCCATATTTGTTCTATCAAATTTGAGTTATGTGCATGTTTTAACATTATGTTTTGCAGGGCATAGTCATTTCTGGGAAGAAGTGTTGCATCTTGGAAGAAGTTGTGCATTTGTCTAATTATTATCTGTAGGACACTTGACAAAGATTATGTATGTCAAAGGCTATGAATTGAAACAATGGTAACTACTAATGCTTGTATTGCAAGTTTCCTTGGATATCAACTCAAAATTTTAGTTTCATAATATTTATAGGCACTTAATTGGAATTTAAATTTGATTCTTAATCTGATTAGAGGATTATTCTCTTTTCCCATTGGGAAAATCACAAACTCAAAAGTTAGATTAAGTTGAAGTTTATGTTCTTGGTAAACAAACCTTTCTTGATGTGTTTGGGAAATGTGAAAAAGTAGATAAGTATGCTCTTCTTTGATTGGAATAATTGGAACCTTAGACCCTTGAATCCAATCCATTTTTATTGCTTTAACCTTTAGAGGGCCTTTCAGTTGAGGTAAAATCTCTTGGGAATGACCCAAGTGGGAACAAGTAGATACCAGCTCTTCCACTCACTATAAATAAATGCCTATTCGAGATTAAGGTCTTGGTGGCCATAACTAGATCTATTATGATTACTTCGACATACATAAGGAATGAAAACCTTAATCCTATTTATGAGACTATGCTATCTTGGTACTTGTAGGACATTTTTATGTTCCATCCTATTTATAGGACTATGAAAAAATATACTTTAGATATTCGTAGGGACGAGCGTCCTCAATCCTACTTGTGGGCCTATGTTGTCCAGAGTACTTGTAGGGCTATAGCCCTCAATATCACTTGTGAGACTACATGGAATAGTTATGAATATATGCATCAACTATGATCATTAGTTTATAAACCTCCTGGACCACCCTTGAAAGATTGGAAATCTAAGTGTAAGGAAAATACTAATTTCCCCAAGATACTCACCATATCAAGCCATCATTGGCATTACCACTCAGATAATATGATAGTCAATATCTATTGCATGTTATTGGCTTGTCATATTCTAAGGAGTCTTTGAGTGTGTTCCTAAGTCTGTGAGAAAATATTTTCATTCTCTACTAGTCACTTAGGGATACAAGCGTGTCTGATTCTACACCCATGTGTTTGATGTGCTTATTTTTCACTTAAAAATTGCAAGATATACTTAAACAAACATAAGACATATCAATAATTTCCAGAAAATCACTAAAGACAAGCCAATTTTTTGACAAAAAAAAAGGAGAAACTAATTATTGTGAAATATTTTGTGGTATGACAAAAAACCTTTTTAGCATTTCATCATATTCCTCTTGAATTTCTATTGTACAATTTCTGCCTTTCATCCTTTTTGTACCAAAATTTTATCGTACGATCCTATATATTACAAAAAATAGAGCTCAAAAACTACCATATGAAAACTCCAATTTGTTCTGCAAACCAGTGTGCTATTTAGCTTTTGGAATATCCTAAGCTGATAAATATACCTTGTTCTTTGTCACTACGGTCCTCTTGTCTTTTATCCTAGTTTTTTGAATGTCTGACTGTTCTGAAACCTCTTTGCATCAAAGTCAAAACTCTATCAAACTATTTCACAAGTATCAAACAATCAGACATTCAAGCCTCAACTCCAACATCTTGTAGCGAGTTTCATCTCATCTTCATCAATATTAAAACCTCATGAATCCTTCATCAAATTTTCTTAGATAAAGTCAACACTAGTTCAACCAGACATTGACAATAGTAACCTATTTTCCTTTGATACTTGGTCACATTCAATATTTCATGCTTGTACAAACCCGAAGACAAAAATTGAAATCTAATCTAAAAAATAAAACCATAGACAACCCTTTTTATTTATCAGCAACATCATCATCTTGAAGGTCCCAATATGCAAAGGCAACTCTGATGCAGAAAAATCCACCTGAATATTTGAAACATCATTCACCTAGTCAACAAAACACTGAACCAAACATGTCAGGATACAATTGGGGAAACAATCAAGATGACAAAATTTATGAAGAAGAAATAAAAAAGTGTCAACAAAACAAGCACTTCCAAAAGATGATACACATGCTTCTACAACTGGACAAAGACAAATAATTCACACATGTTGCTTCAAATGGATTGAAATTCCTTCAAAGATTTGACATAGAGAGACCCATACAACGTCAAGCAGAGCATACCATTATCATTCTTAAAAAAAAAACTACAATAGATGATGATTGAACTCATGCAAATGAAGAAGAGGAAGGACCAAACATCTGACAAGAACTCATTGGAGTCTATTTGTCCTCTCGCCTTTGATCAAAATTCCTAAGTATGATAAATATGATGGAAATGGTGACCCACAAGATCAATTAGAGAATTCTATGCTCTCAACATGGAATTTATGCATGAAAATACATATCTTATGAGACTCTTCCCTAGGATCCTCAAAGGAAAAGCCATGAAATGGTTCACAAAACTCATGCACTAGGTAGCCATATATTAGACAAATTGGTGAGAAGGTTCATCCAACAATATTCTTACAACATGCAACACATAGTTACCATGTTGGATCTATGCAACACCAAGTAATGAAGTGGAGAACCCTTTATCACATGCCTCTAGTGACGGAGAAAGATCTTTGCAAGATATTCTAGGTATATTTTATAAATGGATAAAATAGATATCTTCATCAACAATCTAGTACTGGAAATAAACTATGCACTTCAGATACAAACCCATTCAACTTTTAGTAAACTAGTGGAAAGTGCAATATGAATAGAAGATGTTCTTGTGAAGAAAGGTGAACTTACCTTGAACAAAGATTACAAATATTCTAATGGTTCCACCAAAAAAATTGGTAACAAAGATAAAAAAAAAATACTGGAACAAAAACAAGAATGTGATCATTGATGGAGTTGTTGACTTGTCAACTGTCAAACCCAAGGAACCTATCTTGAATCTCTCTAGTAGCATTTAGGCTGCTAAAAGTTACACAAATATCTCATCAAACCCAAGATCTAATAAAGAGACACACAAAGACAAACACCTTGGATTCCCAGTCCCAAACACAATTTCACTCCTCTGGGAGAACCTATTGATGTTTTCCTAAAGACATTATTGTAAACAAAAATCATCGAATTACTAGACAAATATAAACCATGGGAACCTGAGATCAATCGAAAGTGGTGGAACGATAACCTATACTATGACTATCACTGCAAAAAGGGTCACAAAACAACATAATGCATGAAACTCAAGCATGTCATTCAAGATCTCATTGACAATGACACCATAATGGTTGATGGCCATTAATATAAAGCTAATCATAAATTATACAAAGAATCCCTCCCTACGTATGAAAAAGGAGAATCTTCAAATTCCAAGGGTAGTGGAAAGGTTAATTACACCTATGCCAATAATGACAATGTCATAAACATGCTTGAACCTTGTGATCAATTGATTAATGTGGTCACCTTAAAAGGTAAAAAAGAATCAAAATATTCTAATGTAGTGACTCAAAATCAAGCTAAGGTCACTATCAAAGGGGTTGGCTCATCCTCCTCTTCAAAACAACCAAAAAACAATGACTCAGAATATTCTAACACTATCACAAGAAGACAAACCAAGGTCACTATGAAAAGAGTTGGCCCATCAAAATAATCAACTTCTCAAACATCCAAACCTCTCACATAAAAAAGTGTCCTCATCTTCAACAAAAAATTATAGCTTGATCGATCAGTTATGAAGAACATCAACACAAATCTCAATATTTGAGTTTCTCAAAATCTCTCCCACCCACAGAGAAATTATAGAGCAAGAATTGTTGGATACTAATGTACCTATGGATTTATATGTTGGTTGACTCTAGTCTATGGTAAGTCATTTGACCTTGCCACACTATTTGTCTTTCTCTAAGGAAGATGCCAAATCTTTGAGCCATCCTCACAATCAACCCTTACACATAGAGGTTCTTGTTCACAAACACCATGTCAAGCACATTTTGATAGATGGAGGCACTGGCTTAAACATCTGTACATACAATTTGACCAAATAGTTGGGTTTTTCTGAACATTCCATGGATCCACAAAAAAAAGATAACCATCAAGAAATATGGTGAAGAGGAAAGATCCTGCAAAGGACTAGTGGTGCTGCTAGTTAGGGTAGGACCTTGTGAAAGGGATGTAACATTCTGAGTCCTTGATTTTCCTTTGGCCTATAACATTTTTCTAGGACATCCATGGATACATGACATGCAGGTTATTCCTTCTACATATCACTAGTGTGCCAAAATTTATTATAATGGAGTTGCGGTTACTATCTCAACAAAATGCCAATTATTCATGTAATGCATTGAAATAATATACAAATACTCTTATTCCTCACAATAGGGAATCTTCTAAGATGCAACAGACTGAAAATCCCAAAGTTGCAATGTAAGATTTTGAAAGGAAGCTTAAAATCAAGGACACCAAAATGGGTGAATATAGAATCATTTTTATCTCTTCCTACATCCCCAAGATCATATGGGAAACCATCTAAAACTATGAGGCCTTCTACCTCACATACCCTAGCCATCCATGATGGTTCTTTTATTTAATCTAGTGTCTCCCTCAATAACAATAATGAGGAGAAATCTAATTTAGAATGGCTTTATAGAGGAGATGATGAAGAAAGAGATGTAAAAAATTGTGAGATATCCCCTAAACAATATGGTAAGGGATATGAACTAATAAAGAAGATGGGTTACAAAGGAAAAGGATCTCTAGGAAAAAACAAGATATGAGTAGTTGAACCAATTCATACAAAATTCAAGAATTCAAAAGATAAAACTAGCCTTGATTTTAAGGAAGCAAGGTTCCATCCTATAGGTGATAGGGGAGGACCCACATTTGATATAGAAAGTGAGGAAGAAGCTGAAATTGAAAACCTACCCTTCAAAAGGCTATTTCATATCCAAACAGATAATCCAAATAATCAAGGAGAACCATACATTCCAAGTTGGCCTAGAGGTCCAGTCAAACCAAATTAACCAACAAAAGAACCCTTGATAACTCAACAAGAACATGATCAAGAATCTAATCCAGAAGAGATTGAGTTGAACCAAGGATTGGGGAGAATATAAGATAATAGAAACCCTAACTGGGGTCAGCTAGTCATCATAGCTCATGTGCTTTATCTACCCCATTTTATTGATCCTAATGAAGCACCTGTATTAGTACAAGAAGATTAAATTTCAGTTTCTATGCAAAAAAGTAGATGACAAGAGGAAAATGATCTAGATAAAGAAGAAGAACCTCCCTTGACCCTCACATGATACCTCGGTAGGTCCAATGATAGCCATACCGATTCAAATGAGTATAAATGGAATGCCCTCTCAGATGCTACAATAGATATAGAAGTGAATGTAATACACAAATATGCAACTCAACTTGAACAAGGAGAAACTACAAATGCAAGGACTACAAAAAATCTTCCAGTAAGAATCAATGAGAACTTTGAAGAAGATGATGGGTATCTAGGCTTCCTACCACAAACAGTTCATTGAGTCTCTGACTTGGTGTTTCCAAATGCAAATAAAATGGACATGGGAACTCATGTGACTCAAGAGAAACTTGAGAGAACATTTTAAGGAAGAAAATTGGCCTTGAGAGATAATGGAAAAATTATTAACAATAGAATCATACCAGGGTATAGAACTTAAATAATCCCTCTTAGGACATGACTTGATCAAATAAATGAGGGAGATTCTAGGGATGTATGAGGAGGGAATCTAATTACCAATGGTAGACCAAATGATTTAGGTTTTCATGTAGTCAATATGAATTTTGATGAAAACGCTGAGATTCCTTTTAGTCTAAACACTCTATCACAAAGTGGTATCCTAGATCTTGACTTACAAGTTGTGAGTTATGATTAACATACCATGAATTTCCTAGAATCATCCAATGATCTATCGCTCATGCATCCTGAACTAATTGACTCGACACAAAAAAATGAGCCACTTGATATTCCTATCTTTCCAAATGAATATCATTGGCTTGTTATTTGAATGTTGTTGAACCTTTAACCTATTCCATTAGTGAACCTAGCATGAATATGATGGAGGAGGATATCAAGTACCTCAGTCTCAAAAATAAAATGGAAAATAATTAAGTGTTCTGATGGTGAAAACCACATTGTGGTAGTATCAAAACCAAAAAAAGTAAAAGAAAAGACAAATCTAAAGGTGAAAACCTCATTGAGGCACTTGAAGATAGGGTACTTGATATCTTGCCCAATCATTTCCAAGAAAGATCATCAATGTTGATTGAGCCTATGCAGATAGTCAATTTGGGAACAACTGAAAATGCTCAAATCATACACCTGGCACAATCTCTCTCAAAAGATGAGAGAGAACAATTCACATACTTCTTCAAAGAAAATAAAATTAACTTTGCATGGGCATATTCATATATGCCTAGGTTGGATCAAGACCTAATAATGCATCACTTATTCATTGCACTTGGTGTCAAACTTGTCAAGAAGAAAGTAAGAAAAATGCATCCTCATGTTACATTATTAATCAAAGATAAGTTGGAAAATTGTTGAAGGATGGATTCATCTGAGCTATTGATTACATAGAGTGGATATCAAACATTTTGCCTGTATCTAAAGAAGAAAAGTCAATTCAAGTGTAAAAAGACTTTGTATCTAAACAAGGCTTGTCCCAAAGATTATTTTCCACTACCCAACATTAACATGAGTGTTGATCTCATTGCAGGTTATAAGATGCACTCACTGATGGATGGATTTTCTAGTTATAATCAGATAAAAATTGTACCTGAAGACCAATAGAAAACTACCTTTACTTGTTCTTGGGGCATGTTTTGCTGGAACATCATGCCATTTGGTTTAAATATTGTAGGTTCCACATATAAAAGGGATATGACAACTGTCTTCCATGATATGATGCACAAAATATGGAAGATTATGTGGATGAAACTCTAGCCAAGTCAATGGAATGATCTACTCACTAGGAGGACCTCAAAAAAATCATGGACATAATGGAACAATTCAAACTTAGACTCAATCCTAAGAAATGTGCATTCAAGGTTACATAAGGAAAGATGCTTGGATACATCTTTTCAACAAAAGGTATCAAAGTGGACATTGCAAAATTGAAAGATATAATGAAAATAAATCCTCCTCAAAATATCAGTCAAATGTGATCTTTACAGGGAAATCTCCAATCTATCAGGTGATTCATATCTCAATTAGCAGACAAGGTTCAACCTTTCACAAAAACTCTACATAAAGGTATGGCATATAAATGAGATGAAACTTGTGATGATAAATTCAGGCAAATAAAGGAATACCTAGCTAATACACCAATACTTATGTCACCTATCCAAGGAAAACCTCTAATACTCTACATCTCGACAACATATACTTCTTTGGGAGATCTCCTAGCACAACATGATGGCATGAACAAAGAAAGAGCCATCTACTATATTAGTAGAACATTGGTGTCCTATGAGCTCAATTACAATAACATAGAGAAGGCTTGGCTAGCATAGTCTTTGCATCTCAGAAACTATGACATTATATGCTGGTAGACTCAATCAAAATAGTGGCTAAAATTGATAACTTAAAATATGTTTTTAAAAAGGCCACACTAACAAGAAGACTTGCCAAATGGATGATGATACTCAGTGAGTTTGAAATTGAGTATGTAGATAGAAAAGAAATCAAAGGATAGGTGATCGCAAACCAACTAGCTAACTCTCCTCTACAAGATGATCACCCTATTGACACATACAATTTTAATTTAATTATGACTTTAAGGACTTCTTTTTAGAGCCTTGATTCATTAGATTCTTGCATTTTCATCCTTGATTTTGATTCATGAAAATTTCCTTATAGTGTACATCTTTTATCATGAGAATAGTTATTGCTAGATTGTCTATGTGTAGGATTGAGTTAAAGGAAGAATATATCAATTGAAAAATCCACATGTGCTTGACTCTTGAAGACCAACCATCAAATGGGAAGCTCAAGGGTATTACTAAAATGAGACATGATGAATAAATTTATTTTTAAGTTAGAGGTTGTAGGAGAGGAATCTTATGAGATATTTCTAAGAGTGATGAATATAAAAGAACAATTGATCTCATACCTACAAAAGAAGTTCTGTTCAAATTTTCTACACCCACCAAGAAAATCATAAAAATTTGTATGTATAAGGAAAATAAAATGGCCATATTGATTGAAAATTGTATTATTGACAAAATTCAAACTGATGATAATACTTAAACATAGTGGTGACATGTGGTTAGTATAACATATACCGATGCAGAGATAGAGAAATAAGAAATAAATACATAGATATGAGTCATGAAAAATAGTAATAATTAAACAAAATAAATGCATCAAATCACTGTAGCATACATTGATGAACCCCATTGGCGAACAAGATTCTAGCGACATAAGGGAAATTTTATCTTGACGATAGTTGATGAGGTTATCGATGAGACATATCCCAATGACTATAAAAGATGGTCTATTGACATGTGTTATAGAATTAAAGGGAATCAATGTAGATATGGTGATTGGGATATGTCATTTTGGGTTTCCCTAATTCTCGATAAACACATCAATGAAACCTATGCCGATTGTGTATTAACATTAATATTTCAGAGGAAGAGAAAGGGATATTGGAAGAACCAATATTGATGGGTTCCATCAGAGTAGCTCAAAGCATCAGAGAAGGTATAAAGTGGTTGTGACGATCCCTGATGACATTATCAGGATATCCTATGGTGATAAAAATATAGGGGAACCTATGCTGATGAGGAACCATTGTTGTATTATTTCAAAATTCAAAACTAGAACGAAGGATTTCTATTAAATGCTTACATTAAGTAGATCCAAGGACTCACATGGGGGACATTTATGAAGTGTTTATCATTGTGAGTTGTCATTTTAATGTGTCAATCATATAATTGAGACTATTTCACACATAATTTTTCAAAAATGAAGTGAGTCTGTGAGAAACATACAAGAGATCACAGTTGAAAAAATAGAAGTGTCCAATTCCCTAGGGAAGAAAATGCCAACAAAAAGCACAAAGTCTAAGGAAAATAATTCAAAAATAGAATAAAGTGTTCCATTAAGAAAGATGAACCAAGATATGATTGACCAAATTTAGGCTCCATAACCCAAGTCAAGATGATCTAAGTAACATTTTCTAGGAAGAGATCAGTTGGAAGAAAATACAAAGAAGTCAGAGACGTCTGGACTAGGGTAAGAGGGTATGAGATTTTTTATTTTTCATTACTTAAGGAGAGACAAGGAGGTTCCATTGTGAAACCCATGGATGACCAATTTGGGTATGTTAATTTTCCCAAATGTCTTTGTGAATTTTGAAGTCTTGGAAATTTTGGTGAGAAATTATGATCCAGTTGAAAGATGCATTCGACACCCTAGTGGAAATATTTTCATTAGATTTTTTGTGGATACTCTGAATGAAGTGTTTAACCTAGATCCTAGCTGCAACAAGCCCTTGTATTTTATGGAATTGGAGGATGAGTATTATAGCATGGACACTAGATATACTAGTTGGAAACTAGTGGTTCATAAGAAAAAACTAGGAAAGCTTACAACACAGGATGGGTTGCCCTTCAATTTAAATATGTTTAGGCATTACTTTCAATACACATATATGTCTTGTGGATAATTGGGAGGTTAATAAGTACCCGATCTTATGAGTATTGGGCCTATGGTTCTAGCCTTAGACATTAAAATTTATGAGCCTAGACATTTCAAATATGCATCATATTTGGTGGAGAAAATCCATAAAGGTTTTATGAATCTTAGAGATAATGAATTCCCTAAATTCACACATTACTCTTTGTTGATGCATTTTGTTCTATTTTATGGACACAAAAAGGGTATGTGGCCAAGTGAATCAAGATTAAATGTCAAGAGAAGAGAAGGGGAAGAACAACCAGTATAGTTGTGGTCTTTAGTGTGGAATTCTAAGTAGATGAGGTCAAACTACATCAAGTTTGAAGAATTGATTGTGAAGCTAATGTAAGGGAGGATGGGGAGAGGGGCCAAAGGCACACCCTAACTAGGTCCACCTTGTGAAGATCACATGCGGAAGCAAAAAACACACAAGTGAGAGAGAGAATGCAGATCTCTTTCATATATTAACATCAATTTGATTCATACATGCCGGGCTGTAAGGCCTTCTTAGTTTAGGCTAGATATTACAATCAAGTACTGAAGTCCTCCAACATATGAGGATCTACCAATAATCTCTAATCTTCTAGCTTCTATCTTCTTACAAAAATTGACTCACTAAAATCTAACCAAACAACTACATTTATACAAGAGGCTACCGAACAAGTCGACCTTCAAATCCACCATCAATGGAAGGAATGACTAGATCTAGGTTCAAATACTTCCCAATGATAGATACCATCATTAAATCCATGACCAAATTAATTACAAGAGTTGACCTCAATAGGAATCCAAAATAAATAACTCAGTAAGCAAGGATAACCAAGTGCCAGACAAGCATCACCGAGCGCTAGGAAAATTCACTGAGCACCAAAGAGATAACTGCCAACATTGGTAAATAAAGGAAACTGAGAAACACCGAACCAACTCGGTCAAAGAAGGAACCAAGCAACACAGAGAAAATACAAACATGTTTTTGGTGACACAGGATTGCCAAGGACCTAAGATTCTCTTGCATGAGACACCTGGGGTTATTTGAAAATGATTCTTTGAATCATAAAATAGGTATGATCTGAGCTACATACAACTCAAATTGTGAAATCCATGAACTATCTTCAATTGGTCTATTCTTCCACTTTACCAGATATTCCATATATTATTTTCCTCTTTTATTTCTACCAATTCTTTGCTCCAAAATATGCTCAACTTCTTCTATTGGTTTCTTAGGATAATCATTCGGTACTGTCATCTCTTCATCTGACTCATGATACTCATATAAATAAGCAATGTTGAAAATAGGTGATATATCCATGTCATTAGGTAACTCAATCTCATTAGGATTACCACTATCAAATCTCTTCAAAATCTTACAAGGTCCAAACTTCTTCATTTTTAGCTTCCCATATGTTCAAACAGGAAATAAGCCTTTCTTCACATGAACCATTACTTAATCACCGACTGCAAAAGTCTTATGTCTTCTTGATCTATCAGCTCTATCTTTGTACTTCTAATTACTCATTTCTAGATTATGTTTCAAATCTTCATGCAATGTCTTCATGTACTCAAAAAAATTTACTCCAACACTTCTCTTTCTTTCATCAACAATGTCTCTCAAATCTAATATACCTCTCAGTTGTATGCCATTTACAATCTCAAAAGGTGTTTTTCCAGTACTCCTAGTCACTGAATTATTGTATGCAAAATCTACTTGTGCCAACATAAAATCCCAATTACTTGGTGTGTCTCCAACTAAACATCTCAAAAGATCTTCCAAACTTCTATCTGTCCATCGGTCTATGGGTGAAATGTAGAACTATATTTCGACTCGGTGCCAAATTTTCTCCAAAGGGTCTTCCAAAAGTATCCAACAAATTTACTCTCTCGGTTAGAGATAATACTCCTCGGTAATCCATGTAATTTGACAATTTCCTTAAAAGAAAAGATCTACTATATGTACTGCATCCAATGTCTTTCTACAAGGTATAAAATGTGCCATCTTAGAAAATCTATCCACAATAACAAATATAGAATCATTACCTCTTACTATCTTTGGTAAGCCAATAACAAAATCCATAATGATATCAATCCAAGGTTTCTCAGGAACAAAAATCAGTGTATACAATCCATTATTCTAACTTACTCCTTTTACAACTTGACAAATTCCACAACTTTTCACAAATTTCTGAACATCTTTATACAACTATGGCAAAAAATATTTCTCCTTAAGAAAATTCAATGTCTTTTCAATACCAAAATGTCTAGCCAAACCACTACTATATTTCTCTTTTATCAAATTAGTTCTCATTGGTCCTCTCGGTATACACAACTGAATACCTTTAAATAACATACCTTCTTGAATGAAATATTCTTCCCATTTAGTACTTGGTTGATCTTGAATAGGTGCTCTACACTTTCTCCACAGCTTAGAAAAATTAGGATCAAATTCATAAGAATCTCTCATGTCATCAAAGCCAAGAACTTCAATTTTCATCTCAGTCATCAAAGATCCTCTTCTACTCAATGCATCAGCAACTCGGTTAGTGACTCCACTCTTATGCTTTATCATAAATGTATAACTCTGCAAATACTCAACCCATTTCATATGTCTCTAATTTAACTTATTATGACTACCCAAATGCTGTAAAGCCTTATGATCAGTGTATAACACAAATTCACTTGATATCAATTAATGTCTCCATTTATTCAGTGCTTGAACAATAGCATAGAATTCTTGATCATACATAGAGTATTTACTTTTTGCATCATTTAAATTTTCACTAAAGAAAGTAACAGGTTTACCTTCTTGACTCAACACAGCTCCAATTATACTACCACTTGCATCACATTCCACTTGAAATACCTTATTGAAATCAAGCAATGCCAAAACAGGAAACTCAACAACCTTCTACTTCAGAGTCTCAAAAATTTTATCAACTCCATGTGTCCACTTGAATTCTCTTTTATCTCCTCTCATAGTCTCAGTCATAGCATTACAAATTGAATTGAAATTCCTAATGAACTTTTGGTAAAAACTTGCCAAACCATGAAATGATCTTACCTCACTAGCACTCTTAGGTGTAGGCCAATTCAAAATAACTTCAACTTTTTCAGGATTCATCTTCAAACCATCAACTGAAATCACAAATCCCAAATACACAATCTCCTCTTTCATGAATGAACATTTTTTCAGATTTATCAACAAATTTTCTTCTTTCAATCTTTTCAATACTTGTTTAACATGCAACAAATGTTCTTCTCTAGTCTTATTGAATATTAGAATATCATCTAGGTATACAATCACAAATTTACCTAAGAATTTCTTCAAAAATTCATTCATCAACATCATAAAAGTACTCAATGCATTAGTTAAACCAAAAGACATAACCAACCACTCATACAATCCTTCTTTTGTCTTGAAAGCAGTCTTCCAATCATCACCTTCTCTAATTCTGATCTGATGATACCCACTTTTCAAATCAATTTTGGTAAAATACTTTGCTCCAGTCAAACTGTTCATTATGTCATCCATTCTCGGTATAGGAAACTGATATTTCACTGAACTATCTTGTTGATTTCTTTGGAATCAGCACACATTCACCATTCTCCATTCTTCTTAGGTGCCAATATAATAGGTACTGCAAAAGGACTCAAACTTTCTCCGATCAAACCTTTTTGCAACAATTCTTGAATATGTCAGTTCAATTCTTGATTCTCTGTAGGTGTCAACCGATGTGGTGCCTTATTTGATAAATTAGCCCCAAGGATTAGATCCATGCAATGATAAATGCTTCTCTTCAGTGTCAAACCATCAGATACATTATAAGAAATAATTTCACTATACTCGATGAGTAACTTATCAATCTCCTTAGGGACACTATCTTCTATTTTCTTACTTAGTTTGGTAGGAATCACAACAAAACATACATCATTCTTCTTCAAATCCTTAACAAAATTTCTTCCTTCCATCAAGCAAACTTTCACAGATGTGCAAACATTACTAACAGGTTCTTCAATCAAAGGTAACACAATTTTTCTTCTTCCATTAGTCCAAATAGTATATTTATGTAATCTCCCATCATATATAGCATGACTATCATATTGCCAAGGTCTACAAAATATGACGAGAATCCATAGGCATGATATCACATTACACCTTATCATAGTACTTTCCAATTTTCAAATTCACATAACATTGTTCACTTACCAAGAGCGTATGCTCATCTTTGATCCATGAAATCTGATAGGGCTTCAGATGTTCCAACCTTTTCAACTGCAACTTTGTGACCATTTCATCAGATGCCAGATTATCCAAGCTACCACTATCAATGATTACCTTCTAAACTTCATCAGAAACTCTACATCTAGTCTTAAACAAACTTTTCCTTACCAGATCTTCCTTTTTACCTTCACTCCAAAGTGCTCTCCTTACCATCAAGTTATTTTCCTTCTCAGGTTCACTCAGTGACTCTTCTTGCACCAAGACATTTCTACTATTACTGACCTTCTTACTTGCATGTGTACACTCAAATGATCTATTTCCTTCTTCTCCACAATTGTAACAAGTTCCTCAGAAACCACCTCTATTATAACCACCTCGTTAGTTATTGCCTCTGCCTCTAGATGAACTTTCACCTTTCCACTCGGTCTTGCCTTTATCCAGATTTTTCTTTTCAGGTTTAGATCTACTATTTTCACCATAAGATCTACCTCTTCCTCTAGGGAATCTACCACCTCTACCTCTTTGTCTTTGCTCATGTCTCTTGTTCAATTTCTCCTCGGCCTTCAATGCAAATTTCTAAGCCTCTTCAATGTTCTTCAGTTTGACCAAACTGATTTCTTCTTGGATGGAAACTCTCAATCCATTCAAGTATCTAGAAATTCTTTCTACATCATCTTCATCATGTCCAGATCTGATATCTAATCTATAGAATTCCTCAGTATATTCTTTTACCGAGCTATCTTTCTATCTCAATCTTTGCATCCGCCTAACTAGGTTAATTTGATAATCACAAGGTAAGAACTTTCCTTTCAATTTATTCACCATTTTATTCCATACCTTAATTTTGTCTTTGCTTTTCCTCTTTCTGTCTAACTATAGATTTTCCCACCATAGGGATGCCTGACGCAAGGGAGAACCTAGATTCACAAACCTAGATCCAGATCTCACCTTGCTCTAATACCACCTGACGCAAGGGAGAATAGGGAGAGGGGCCAAAGGCACACCCTAACTAGGTCCACCTTATAGAGATCACACGTGGAAGCAACAAACACACAAGTGAGAGAGAGAATGTAGATCACTTTCATATATTAACTTCAATTTGATTCATACATGCTGGGCTATAAGGCCTTCCTGATTTAGGCCAAATATTATAATCAAGTACAAAAGTCCTCCAACATGCGAGGATCTACCAATAATCTCTAATCTTCTAGCTTCTATCTTCTTACAAAAATTGACTCCCTAAACTCTAACCAAATAGCTATAATTAAACAAGAGGCTACCAAACAAGTCAGCCTTTAGATCCACCATCAACAGAAGGAATGACCAGATCTAGGTCCACATGCTTCCCAATGATAAATACCATCATTAAATCCATGACCAAATTAATTGCAAGAGTTAGCCTCAACAGGAATCTAAAATAAACAACTCAGTAAGAAAGGATAACCGAGCACCAGAAAAGCATCATCGAGTACCAGACAAGCATCATCAAGTGCCAGGGAAATTCACCGAGTGCCAGAGAGATAACCAACCAACATTGGTAAATAAAGGAAACTGAGCAACACCGAACCAACTCGGTCAAAGAAGGAACTGAGCAACATAGAGAAAACAAAAACATGTTTTTGGTGACACATGATTTCCAAGGACCCAAGATGCTCCTACATCAGAAGCCAATGTATTAGATGTATTGGTTTCCTTGTGATATCTATTTCTAATGAGAATAATGCATTCTTGAGATTGAATGATTTTGAAAAAATAAAAATTGTGAACCATAATTGGGGAGATTGGTATGTGTACCAATATTTCACATATTTTAGGATCTATGGGTTTAAAGGAACCCTGTACATGTTATCAAAAGTTTTTCCAGATAGAATAGCTTATTTGGAGATAGTGAGGTAGCTAAGTATCTCAAATTCTAAGCATTTTGGGGATTTACATAAATATAGCTTCTTACCAGGAACTCTCAGGTTTGATGACTTCACCATTGTTTCAACCAAATCATATGAGGTAATTGAGAAGAAATTGATGGAGTAATTCAACCTGTTTCAACATTTCCCAAGGAAGAATTACAATCTTAAAGGTTATATCCACTCTTGTAGGAAGAAGAAAAGATTAGGAGATTACTTACATGAAGAAGTTGAGACAAAATATATATTCATGAGACTTGAGGATGGTGAGGCCCAAGAGGTTATTTAAAAATATAACATGGAGTTAGAGGAGAAAGTACAATAGTTGGAACAAATGGAGTCATAGGAGGAAGTAACATAAAATGTGCCAAATGAAAGAGAGGCTATTTTTAGACTGCAAGGAAAAGATGTTGAAGAAGAGTCGGGTAAAGATGAGCATATTGTGACCAAGTTAGAAATTTGCAAAGATACTAGATTTGATGAGCTCCAAAAAGAAAATCAAAGACTGGTTAAGAAAATACATAAGTGTGAGGAATGATACTACAATTTTTTATTTAAAAAAATGATTTGAGAAATAAAAAATTAATTTGGAAAACCTTTGGGAAGCATATAGAAAAAATATGGACAATGTTGTGGCCCATAACATGATAAAAAATAGAATCAATGTGAAGTTACATGAGAAAAACTTAGAGGGGGCAGATGCAAAACAGATTCAAGAGATCAATTAAGTAATAGAAAAACATGATAAGTTTGATAAAAAAATTGGAAGAAGACCATGAAGAGCTTAGAGATGCAACCAAACAGGGATTGGAAACATTTTCATATCAGAAGAGGGATCTTAAGGATAAAGACAAGTGGATAGAATAATGCCAAGGTTTTCTCACTACTTCCCTTGAAGCTATCTAGACTGATGGGATATAGTTAAAAAAGGCCACTACACAAATGGAATAGTTCATCATCCTGGAGATCATAGTCAAGGACATTATCCATGATGTGAGAACTTATACCTCTGAGAGATACCTAGATCATATCAAGAGATGTGGCAAATTGTTAGGGGATTAGCCTTTGTTTCTACACGTTCTTAAATTGTTATTTCCAAGATTCATTCTATTATGTCAGTTTGTTAGTTAGGATTAGTTGTGTCTCTTGGTGAAAGGGTATGCCCTTTCAAGTAAAACTAAATACTCATCTATATAGAGAGGACATTTTCTAGATAGAATATACAATCACATTTTACAGTTTTACACAATGCCTTTTGGTCTTGTCTCTTGAAGATGCACGACTAGAAAAGAAAAATTATAATGTTTGTATTCAATTGGATTTAATCATGTTTATTTCAATATAATTCCAATTTCCCTTTCATTTATGATGGTATTTGTATTATTTTATCTTGATCAATTCTCTGTGATAGTATATTTGATTTAGATGCTCCAATGTGCTATCTTATGCCATAATAATTTGAATTAGTTTCAGTTTGATCATCAATTTGGAGATTGGTTGTCAAGAATTAACTCTATCTTATTGGTCTTTCATAAAGAAGTTAAAATCCATAAGACTAAGTGTAACAACATATTCAAATTATTATACATATATATTCCTTTGGGGTGATGGTCTTACTTGAAAAGTAAGTTATTAAAACTGTCTCACAGGGTTATACATATGATAATTTTAAATTGAATTGATAATAATTTATAGAAGATCAAGACACTAGTTGATGAAGGGTTCTCCCCTTAATACCAAAAACACATAACAAAAACAGAGAAACAACAACAATATGCAAGAACAAAAAATTGGCTTCTTGTTATCTCCACAAATGTGGGATTACAAACTTTTAGAATTATAGTATGCAAAGACACATGGGCATTCCCTTACAATATTCTATAGGACAAAGCCTCACATCAATACCTAGATCTACTACCAGAACTACTCTAGACAACACTACGAGCCTTCTTTATATAGGCAATTTCCACTGCCCGAGAAGGTTCCAAAAATTTAGCCCTCAGGGGTGACGAAACTTAGAATTATTTTATTTTTCATTTTATTACATCAAATTCAGCTCAAAATAACTTTTGAAACCTAAACAAAAATTTTGAAGGAAAATTATTTTCTACCATTTCAGGTGGCCCGACTTTCGGAGACCATAAGTCATCACCAGTTGACCCGATTGACTATTATAACCCCATTTCGGAAAGGCCACGAAGCTCTCTACAGGCTTGACTCATGCAAGCACCTGTCACCCAAATTTTTGACCTCATATAGGGCCTCTAAATCCTTCAAAACTAAGTTCAAAGTTTCTGTACCCTACTGCCAATACTGAAAATCTTCAATATCTTCAAAACTAGACCTGATCTATCCATGAAACTTTACTGGCATGCTGATATGACTGAGATGAACCTCCACATGTAAAATCAAAACATTCTGAGATTTATGACCAAATTACTAAAAAAAAAAAGTTTCCATAAATAGTAGCTTTGCACAAGATAGCCCTTATTGAATACAAAAACATAAATATTTTTTTGGGTGATGCAAGATTGCTCTTACACCCAGGATGCTCCTGCATCAGACACCCGGGGTAATTTGAGAAGTGACCCTGTCACAACTCAGGTGTGCAGAGGAAAACCAAGATGGTTAACCTCCTCCTTTGTTAGCCATGATGAATCTTCAACAGGTCATCCTTTCCACTTGACCAGATATTCTTCATATGTCCTATTCCTTGTGCTTCTGCCAACATGAATATCCAGTATGTCTTCAATCTCCTTGATATCTGAACTGGTTGCTAGAATACTCCACTGTGCTGCTGTAACCTCATCTTCAACACCTCCCTCATGATACTCTATCAAATTTGAAATGTTAAACACTGGTGAAATATTCAGCTCAGTAGGCAATTCTACCTCATAGGCATTTCTTGAATCATGCTTCTTTAGTATCTTACATGGCCCAAACTTCTTCATTTTCAACTTGTTATATGTACCAAATGGAAATCTTTCCTTTCGCAAATGAACCATGACTTCATCTCCAACCTAAAATTCCTTATGCCTCCTTTTCTGATCTACCTTAGCCTTATACTATGCATTCATCTTGGTAATATGATTCCTCACCTCCTCATGGATGTTCCTCAAATGTTCTGCAAAATCTTCAGGTTCAACACTACTTATTTCTCCTTTATCTATCTTTCTCAATTCAGATGCATTTCTGGGACTACTCCCATATACAATTTGGAATGGTGATTTACCAGTGCTCCTATTGACAGAATTATTGTATGCAAATTTTGCCTATGGTAAAATCAAATCCCATCCTGTTGGCTTATCTCCAACCAAACATCTTAGCAAATTTCCCAAACTCCTATTCACCACCTCCATTTGTCCATTAGTCTGTGGATGATGTGATGAACTAAATTTCAAATCTATCTTTAGCTTCTTCCACAATGTTCACCAGAAATAGCCTACAAACTTGGTGTCTCGATCAGAAACTATGGTCTTTGGCAAACCATGTAATCTCACTACTTCTCTGAAAAACAATTCTGCTATGTGAACAACATCATTAGTCTTCTTGTAGGGAATAAAATGTGTCATCTTCAAAAATCTGTCAACTACCACAAAAATTGAATCATGTCCTCGCTGAGTCCTTGATAATCCAAGAACAAAGTCCATACTGATATCCTCCAAAAGCTTCTCTGGTATAGGTAATGGTTGATACAACCTAGTATTATACTTCACTCCTTTCACCACCTGACATACTCTGCAACTCTGTACAAACTTCTTGATATCTTGCTACAACTGTGGCCAATAATAATTCTCACTAACCAAAGCAAGGGTTTTATCTCGACCAAAATGTCCAGCCAATCCTCTGCTATGCTTCTCCTTGATGAGATTCTCCCTCATAGAACTTCTAGGAATGCACAACTGACTCCCTCTGAATAGCATATCATCCTAAATGATGAAATCCAACTACTTTGTTTTGTCTAGAGTAACAGGTTCTTTACAAGCTTTCCAAGCTTCACCAAAATCAGGATCCTCTGGATACAAATTATTGAGTTCCTTGAACCCAACCACCTCAATCTACATTTCTGTCAGCAATAGTTGCCTTCTGCTAAGAGCATCTGCAACCCTGTTAGACTTTCCACTCCTGTGTTTCAAAACAAATGTATAACTTTGCAAAAACTCAACCCATTTCAAATGCCTTTGATTCAACTTTTCTTGACTATTCAAATATTGCAAAGCTTGATGATCAGTATACAAAACAAACTCCTTAGGAAGCAGATAGTGTCTCCACTTCTTCAATGCTTGAACTATAACATAAAATTCTTGTCATAAATATAATATTTTCTCTTGGCATCATTTAACTTCTCACTGAAATAAGCAACAGGTTTGCCTTCTTGTCTCATAAAAACTCCTATTGCAGTACGACTAGCATCATAGTCTACTTGAAACACTTTATTAAAATCTGAAAGTGCTAAAACATGTTGTTTTGTAACTTTTTGTTTCAACAATTGAAAACTCTTTTCTGCCCCATTAGTCCACTCAAACTCTTTTCTATCCCCTATCATTGTTTCAGTCAAGGGACCACAAATACTGTTAAAATTTTTGATAAAATTTCTGTAAAAACTAGCTAGACCATGAAAAGCTCTTACCTCAGTAGCACTCCTTGGAGTAGGCCATTCAAGGATAGCCTGTACCTTCTCTGGGTCCATTTTTAGACCTTCTGCTGAAACTACAAATCCCAAATACACTAACTCTTTCTTCACAAAACTGCACTTCTTCAAATTAATCAATAATTTCTCATCTCTCAACTTCTCAAACACCATACGAATATGCATCATATGTTCCTCCAATGTCTTGCTAAAGATCAAAATATCATCTAGGTAAACAATGACAAACTTACCCAAAAATTCTTTCAGAACCTTGTTCATGAGCCGCATGAAAGTGCTTGGTGCATTGGTTAGCCCAAAAGGCATGACTAATCACTCATATAGTCCTTCCTTTGTCTTGAAGGTAGTCTTCCATTCATCTCCTTCTCTGATCAAAATCTGGTGATATCCACTTTTCATATCTATCTTTGAGAAATACACAGCTCCACTCAAACAGTCCATAATATCATCCATTCATGTCAATGGAAACCTATACTTGATTGTGATCTTATTTATTTCTCTGGAATCTATACACATCCTCCACTCTCCATTCTTCTTTGGTGCTAATACCACTGGTACATCACATGGACTCAGGATCTCCTGAATCAATCCCTTCTCTAACAACTCATGCACTTGTCTGTTCAACTCTTCAATTTTTGCTGGTGTCATTCTGTGTGCTTCCTTGTTTGGAAAATTGGCTCCTGGAATCAAATCCATCTGATGACTGATCTTCCTTACAAGTGGTAATCCATCAGGTACATTATTAGATACAATATCTTGAAACTCATTCAACAAATCTGCAACCTCTATAGGTACATCCTCTACTTCCTCTTTACCAACTTTTGGAATTAAAGAAAAACACATGTGATCATGCCTCATACCATCTAGAAATTTTCTTCCATCAACAAAAGTTATTCTCACATTACCACATACCTTTTCTTCAGTCTCTTTCAATGGCTTTAGCTTATGTCACACTCTATCCTTTGTCAAGGAATAGGTATTCGCACGACCATCGTGTATAACACATCTGTCAAATTGCCACGGTCTACCCAACAACATATGACATGCATCCATGGATATGATATCACATAGTACCTCATCTTGGTACCCACCAATCTTGAACTTTACCAGACACTATCCACTAACCATGACCTTGTGGTCATCCTGCACCCAGGCAATCCGATATGGATGTGGGTGTTTCTGTCTCTTGAGCTTCAACTTTGTCACCATCTCTTTTGAAACCAAATTTTCAGTGCTTCAACTATCAATAATCACATCACAACATTTACCCTCACACTTGCATCTAGTGTGAAATAGGCTCCTCCTCTGTGCAGGTTTATTCTCATCACTCAGCATGACTCTTCTATTAATCAACATTTCTCCTCTTTCAACATCTTCAAAACTTGAGGATCTGGCATCTTCATCTACATGTGCCACTCTGGCCTGGCCTTCATTCCTCCTATCCATCCTTCCTTGGCATTGAGGACATTCAAATGCCCTATGACCTTCTTCTCCACAGTGAAAATATGTTCCATGGAAGCCTCCTCTTCCTGAACCTTGTCCTCTTCCTCTTCCTCTCTGATCTCTATTGTTCTAATCTTGAAAATGATTAAAATTGTTTCCTCTCTGATTTTGACTGCTACTGGCCTCATCCTTCTTTTTCAAATCTTCATTTCAGCCTCCATATGACTATCCACCAGATCATCCACCGCGACCTCTTCCATTTTGTCTGCTCTCGAACTTCTTGTTAAACTTTTCCTCCACTTTTAGGGAAAATTGGTATGCCTCTTCAATACTGTTCATTCAAACCAAATTCAACTCCTCTTGAATGCTCGGCCTCAACCCATTAACATAACATGCAAATTTCTCCTTATTAGCTTCCGCATGGCCTATTCTAATGAGGATTTGATAGAACTCCTCTATATACTCCTGAACAGATCTTTGTTCTTGCTTCAAACTTTGCATCTTCTTCAGTAGGTCAAGCTCATAATCAACAGGAATGAACTACCACTTCAATTTATCCACCATCCAATCCCATCTTGTGATTTTATCTTTCCCTCTTCTATTTCACTCCAATTGAATCTCTTGCCATGGGATCTTTGCATGACCTTTCAGTCTAGCCTTCGCAAACCTGACCCGATCAGGATCCTCAATATCTTCATACTCAAAATATTCTTCACATTCATTGATCCAGTCGATCAATTCCTCTGGGTTAAGATTCCCTAAAAATGTAGGAACCTCGATCTTAGGTCTTTTCCTGATCTTGGAAATGGCCCAGAAAAGCCTTTCTTCCTCTTGATTCAAAACTTTGACTTCTCCTTCTTGATCTTCTTCTTCAGCTTCATCCTCACTTTCATCTCTGAGATTAAGATTAATTCCTCTGTGAATCTCCTCTTGCAATGCTCGCACTTGTCTCTACAGTTCCCTAACCTTAGGTGTTACAACACCAGCTCTTCCACCACATTCCCTTCGTGGAGGCATTTTTGTGATGCACGTTGAAACCCTAACCATAGTCCTCGTGCAAACTACCTCACAATCAGTGATCTGTTTACACACTTAGGAAAACCTGGCTCTGATACCACTTGATGAAGGGTGCTCCCCTTAATACCACAAACACATAACAAAAATAGAGAAACAACAACAATATGCAAGAACATAAAATTGGCTTCTTATTATCTCCACAAATGTGGGATTACAAACTTTCAGAATTATAGTATGCAAAGCCACATGGGAATTCCCTTACAATATTTGGTAGGACAAAGCCTCGAATCAATACCCAGATCTACTACTAGAACTGCTCTAGACAACACTACGAGCCTTCTTTATATAGGCAATTTCCACCGCCTGAGAAGGTTCCAGAAATTTAGCCCTAAGGGCCGACGAAACTTAGAATTATTTTATTTTTCATTTTATTACATCAAAGTCAACTCAAAATAACTTTTGAAACTTGAACAAAATTTTTGAAGGAAAATTATTTTCTGCCATTTCAGGTGGCCCAACTTCCGGAGACCATAAGTCATCACCAGTTGACCCAATTGACTATTATAACCCCATTTCAGAAAGGCCACGAAGTGCTCTATAGGCTTGACTCATGTAAACGCCTGTCACCCAAATTTTCAACCTCATTCGGGGCCTCTAAAGCCTTCAAAAATGAGTTCAAAGTTTTTGTACCCTACTGTCAATACTGAAAATCTTCAATATCTTCAAAACTAGACCTGATCTATCCATGAAACTTTACTGGCAGGCTGATATGACTGAGATGAACCTCCACATGTAAAATCAGAACATTCTAAGATTTATGACCAACTTACTAAAAACAACAAGTTTCCATAAATAGCAGCTCTGCACAAGATAGCCCTTATTGAATACAAAAATAGAAATATTTTTTTGGGTGATGCAAGATTGCTCTTACACCCAGGATGCTCCTGCATCAGACACCTGGGGTAATTTGAGAAGTGACCCTGTCCTGCATCACTAGTCTAATACTTATTTAAAGTGATTTAATCAAGCATCTTCAAGGCATTTACAATCAATAATTATATTTACATTTTATAATTCAAAGCATTCAATTTACAAAAGAAATATATTTTAAAGCATTCTTTCAAAAGAAATTATTAAATTGTTCTTACAACATTTAATTATTTAGTAGTTGTGATATTTACAATTCGATCTATCTCAAGGATTTATTTTCCATCTTGGGAGATATGTTAAGGTTTATAGGTATTTCTATCTACTATAAAAATCCTTGAACTAGGAAGTTTGGTTAAGGTATAGGCCTACTCACCTTGGTTCTGCAAAGCCTAAAGTGCAGGGGAGGAGGATTGTAATGCCCCGCCAGGGAACCCAAGAGAATTTAACGTAGAACATGTTTGCTATGTTTACAAAATATTTTTTAAAAATAAGTTAATTAGTAAAAAAATATTAATTGATTTTTTTACATGCGGGTTTTAATATTAATCTTTTCATTTATATTTATATTTAGAAAATTAATAACATTATTTTATTATTAAATACATGGTGTTTTGTTATGCATGGAAATTTTAGTTAA
This sequence comes from Chamaecyparis obtusa, assembly GCA_027943335.1. NCBI lineage: Eukaryota > Viridiplantae > Streptophyta > Pinopsida > Cupressales > Cupressaceae > Chamaecyparis > Chamaecyparis obtusa. Next base: position 942,481 of record BSBK01000781.1, on the reverse strand, counting down.
ATACTTATTTAAAAAGTATATATGCATGAGATTTTATTTTAAATAGATAGTTATGTATGAGACATTTATATGAATGTTTTTGTAGTCAACTTGACTTTAGTCAACAAGATGATTGCTTTAGTCAGCTATAATTTATAATTATATATGTTTAATTGCATGGTTATACAAAAATGCAAATATAGTCAAACTCGTTATGTTTTAAAATTAATTGGATTTCTTTAAGGGAATCGTGTTTTCTTGTAAGTATTTTAAGTTTTGATTTAAAGGATTTTTGTAATTTATAGAGTTCATTAAAAAGATAATTTAGAGAGTATGCCTCTCCTATGACTTGAACACCTGTTTAGGCTAAGGATGGGAATGGGATGATACTTAGAGATTAGGTATGATTAGAATTCCTCATGTTCTTGAGAGGGTATTCTATTTCCACGTGGGTCGTATTGAGGGTCTAAGGTCCAGTGTGACCAGTCTGGGGTAACTCAAGTACATGGACATGTGATGAAACTCCCATAGTATGTAGCCTATGTCTCCTCCGTAGTTTTTTGCATTTGCCTCTAGTGGTGGGTCTTTGTTATTTCAGTATTATTTGGTGATTTGTATTAGGTTAAATTAGCTTGGGTTCCCTAGTGAGGCATTACAAGGATCATAATTGATAACTCCTATTTGTTGGCCAAGTTAGTTGGAAAATCCCAAAATTGAGTAGGCAAGCTCATAGGATTTTCAATTAGTTGGTTTGGGAACCAATAGACTGGTGACTTTGTCGGGGAATTATTAAGAAGTTTTCTAGAATCTTCGGTGATGTAGTTGAGACTATACTGGAGATTAGAACCTAAAATAGTAAGTATTATTTTCCTCTAAGTGAGGTGGTAACTCTATGAATAATTTATGATTAACAGTCTATCCTGCAAGAGGGTCAGTAAAGATCCTAGACACTTGTTATTAAAGTACACGTGGGGTATAAGATCTCTCAGTAAAGGACATGAAAACCACATTTAGTTAAGTCCTAAAAGGAACTTGAAAAGAAAAAAAAATTCAACCTCAAAGATGTCATTTGTAGGATATAAGAGTTTCCCTAAAAGGGAAAGAAGAGTTTTAAACAATGAGGAAGTTCCCACACCAAGTCATCACAACCTAGAAGATAATGATGAAAATCATAATCCTTTTTTCAAAGTAGATGTGGAAGATCATGAGCCTCATTATGAAATAAATCATGAAGAAGCAGATGAATAAGAAGAGGATTAGCAATGGGATACCATTTTTTAGAAGATGGCTAATACAGGCTCAAAATATAAAAATATGGCTAGAGCTCTTGGAAGACAATTGGATGAAATATTAGAGAAATTAGGAATATAGAGAAGTGCACTCTCTTCACCAAAAGAACAATAAAATGGAGATGAAAGACCAAGAGAAGAGAGATGGAGATATGAGAGGATGAGAGAAGAAAGAATTGAAGAAGAGAGGACAAAAAGGGATGATAGAACATCTAGATACAATCCTCCTCATAAGAAAAATGGAGAGAAAGTTTTCAACACTAGTCATACCAATCCCTTGTTTGAACCAAACACCGAGGAAAAAAATGGAAATAACATTAATAAGTGAAATGGCTATTAGAGACAATTGAAAAATGGGGAAAATCATGGCAACCCAAGGTAGAAAAATATTGGTAACTAGTATAATGGCGGTCAGAACCACAAAGGACACAATCAAGGAGGTGTGAACCATCAAAATCAGGGGCCAAGAATAAACAATCATGGTGGACATAGTTTTGGGTTGAGAGCACCTATAGTGATTGAAAGATACATGCAGTTGGATTTTAGTAGGATAGTAGGCTTTCCAAATCCTATTCAAAATGAATTAAGAATAGCTATTCCAAAGTTCAGTGGAAATTAGACTAATTCTACTAAACATGTTATTAATTTGAAGAACACAATTGAAGAGTTCAAAATTCATCATGACGATGTTTTCATGAAACTATTTGTGCAATCACTAATTTAAGATGCTGGAGAATGGTACAGAGGACTCCTTGATGGGTTGATTTATAGTTGGAAAGATTTTACAACATAAATCATTGATGATTTTGGTGATCATATCGATACTTCTTTTGCTCATGAATTAACCAGAATTAAGAAGAATTTTAATGAGTCAGTTGCAGAGTTCAATAAAAGGTTTAACAAATTGCTAAACTAGATACCAAGGGATATAAGGCATGTTGATTCATTTTTTATTGATTTCTACTTGAGTTCCTTTGATAGTAAGACACATTATGAAATCAAATCACATAGGCCAACAACATTACAACAAGCTTTTAAAATTTCTGCAACTATTGAAAACAATAAAAAAGGTTATGCCCAAGTAAATAAGAGAGATGATTCTAAGTTGTATAATCCCAAAGCTTCTAATAAATATAAATTGAAGGAAATAATGGAAATTATCAAAGATATAAAGGTAAGGAAGAATAGGAATGACAAATTACTAGCCTACAAAAATGATAGGCCTAGAATTCATGATATGCCATACAATACAAATTGGAAGGATGATATACCTAGAAAGCGTAATCACAACAAGGAGAATCCTGATCCTTTGAGAAGAAATAATCATTTGGTTGAAGATATTCCATGGTGTGATTCTTGTGGGTTTCCCCATGTGCCTAAAAATTATGTGATTGCTCAAAATTTGCTAGAGGATGAAAATCAAGATTATGATTAACAACCCATAGTGAATGCTTTTTCATTTGAGCTATCATGGGGAAGAGATTATTAAAGTTCCTTTAATGATGAATACATATCATATAATGATTCAAAGAGGATATACCAAAAATGAAATACTCAATAAGTATTTTTAGATGATGAAACCTTACTTTGAGGAGAATGACAGATGAAGAAAAAAGGGCATGTATTGTTGCAGCCATAGAACAAGCAAGGAGAAATTACCAGTTAGGGAATAGGAAAGTGAATGTTGATCAAGGGAAAGCTACTGGAATATTGACCAAAGTTCTAAAATATAATAACATCCAGATGAGCACTTCAATGAAGAAAAAAGATGACACCCAAAAGCAAGAAGACCAGGTAGAAGCTCCAAAGGTAACCAAACTAGTGGACAAGCCAATGGTCAATAAAAATTATTTATTTAGAAATTCATTTATATCCAATGCATTATTATAGGTGAAAATTTCTATTCCTTTGCTTGAAATGATGAAAGTTTCAGAATATAAGAATGAAACCCTGAAAATATTGTCTGATGTAGGTAATGTTTCTAAAGAAGAACCTAATCAAGAACAAGTAATTGAAGTACCACTAGTTGTATATTTAGGCAAATCTCTTACTAAAAATGGAGCACAAGTAGATCTTTTTTTTTATTATCTTACATTGTTTATTAACAACAAGTTGGTTAAGAATTGTATGATAGATTCGTGAGCAATAGTAAATATCATGCCATTAGAAGTTATGAAGGATCTTGGAATGAAAGTTGATACTACTTATGAAAAATGTTATGCTATGGATAATAGATCTATTCCTATTGTTGAAATAATGAAGAATATATAATTTAAATTCCCTTCTTGTCCTAAAGTGTCATATATGATTGATATTACTTTGGTAGAAGTACCTTCTAATTATGGAATTCTTTTGTCTAGAAAATGGCCTAATTTAGTAGGTGGGCATATTCAATTAGATTTATCTTATGCTACTATTCCAGTGAATGGATGGGAAATAAAAATCCATAAGGAGCCTAGATCATCATATATAACTGAGGAGGTTGATCCAGAGTAGGTGAATTATTTCTGCCATACTGACATGGATAACTTCAAGGTAAGTATTACTAAAAATAAAATAAAAAATACTGAATAGATTGAGATTCATACAAAAGAAGATTAAGAAATGATGTGGCAAATGTATTTTGATGGTGCTTGTAGTAAAGAGGGGAATGGTGACAGAGTGGTTTTTATTTCTCTTACTAGAAAATCTTTTAAATTATCTTTCCTCTTATATTTTGAATGTACTAATAACATAGCTAAATATTAAGCACTCTTATTAGGGCTAAGAATTTATAATAAACATGGAATAAAAATACTAAATATTTTTGGAGATTCAGAGTTAATTGTGTCTCAAGTTAGAAATAAATTTATTACTAAAAATACCACCCTAAAATGTTATAGAAATGAAGTTTGGGATCAGTTGGAATTATCTAATGCATTTTCAATTAATTGGATTGATAGATCTAGAAATGTTCTACCAGATTTTATGGCTAACTTGGCTATCAAGCACAATGATATTCCTTTTGAAGACATAACCCAGGTTGAAACCAAGATAAGACCAACAATACCAAACAATATTCAAAATTGACAAGTATTTGAGGATGACCATGACATAAGGAAGTTTCTCACATGTGAAGATAAATATGAAGATGAGATTGTATTGGAATGCTTATGTGGAGAAAGAAGAAGGGAAAGAGGTTCTATTTGGAAAAGAAATAATATAGTTAAGACAAATAAAATTCCAAAAGGATTGGTTGCATTGGAGAGGATTTTTGACAATAAGGATAGGGTGGAGTTGAAGTCAATTCTTGCAAATAAGGATGATGCATAGAAAATAAATCTTGGAAATGAGAATATGTCCAAAGAGGTATACATTGGAAATAAGCTTACCCACAAGATCAGATCAAACTTAATTAATCTGTTGAGAAAATATAGGCATGTTCTTGCTTGGTCACATGATGACCTTAAAGCATATAGAGAAGATCTTTTTTAGCATGAAATACCTTTGAAGCTAGATGCAAAACCATTTAGGCAAAGACAATGACATATAAACCCAATGTTGGCTCCAAAAATGAAGGAAGAGTTAATGAAACTGAGAGATGTAGGGATCATCAAAATGATCAAGTATTCCACATGGGTGTCCAACTTAGTACCTATCATAAAAAAGAATGATGACAAAAGGCTTTATGTAGATTTCAGGAATTTAAACGTGTCATCAATAAAAGATAATTATGCCTTGCCTAACATGGAAGCATTATTAGAAAAGGTGACAGGGAATGAGTTACTCTCCATGATGGATGAATTTTCTGGATATAATTAAGTGAAGGTTAAAGAAGAAGAGTAATATAAGAAAATCTTTAAAAATCCATGGGGAACATATGTCTATGTGTGAATGCCATTTGGACTTAGAAATGATAGACCTACTTTCTAGAGGGTGATGGATGTAGCCTTTTATGGTTTAGTTGATTTCATTTTGGTTTTTTATCAAGACAATTTGATAGCATACTCTAAGAAAGAAAAAGAACATTGTAACCATCTTGAAATTTTTTTCTTAAGAGCCTTAGAATATGGTATATCAATCAATCCTAAGAAATGTCATTTTGGAGTTACATAAAGTAAATTATTAGGACATGTTGTTTCAAAATATGGGGTAAGAATAGATCATAAATTAAGCTGCAATAGATAAGATTCAAATACCTAAGAATGTTAATGCTATTTAATCATTCTTTGGTCAGATTAATTTTGTTAGAAAATGTGTGTCTAATTTTTTTGAAATTGTTAAGCCAGTTGCTAGAATGCTCAAGAAAGGAGCAGAGGTTAAGTGGACCAATGATGCCCTAGAAGTATTTGCAAATATAAAAAAGGCAATAAAAGAAGCCCCTATTATTAAGTCTCTATATTTTTCAAATCCTTTTCAAGTTTTCTCTTTTGCTTCTTATCACACAATAGAAGATGTCATGTTATAGAAGAATGATGAAGGTTATGAGTAGCCTATGGATATTTTAGCAAGACTTTACAAGTAGTAGAATTGAACTATGACATCAATGAAAAAAAAGCGTATGCATTGGTAAAGGAAGTAAAATCTTTTAGGCCTTATCTGGTTGAAGAAAGTGTGATAGCTTATGTGCCAAATGCTATAGTAAAAGATATATTTAGAAAAGAAGAAATTACTGGCCATAGATGTAGATGGATAAATCAAATTCAGGAGTTCAATATTGATATCTAGGTCACCAAATTGGTAAGGGGTCAAGGCCTTGCAAAACTTATGGCAGATTCAAATCTAGAAGCAACTCAAGTAAACCAAGTAGAGTTGGAGCATTCAGAGGTAAGTATTGAACAATGTCCATGGTATAATAATATTGTTTATTATTTAAGACATATGAAGCTCCATGAAGGTTGTAATGATAACCAAAAGAGAACCATAAAAATCCAAGCAACCAAGTATGTATTAATCCAAGGAGATATATATTGGAAAAATAGAGATGGTGTCTTATTATTTTGTTTATATATGTATCAGGAAGCTTCAATCCCAAAATAGTTACATGGAGTATGTGGGGGACACTTCTCAACAAATAATACAACACATAAGATCTTAATGCCGGATAATATTGGCCTCAACTTTTCAAATATTGTCATTCATATGTCAGAAAATGTGAGCCATGTCAAAAGTTTTTAGGAAAGCTAAATTATGATGGGGCTTTACCTCTCATACTTTACATACCAAGGAGCCTTTTCAAATGTAGGGTGATGATTTCATTGGTGAGATTATTTTTAAATCAAGTGGAGGTCATAGATGGATCTTGGTGGCAAAAAAGTACTTTACCAAATGGGTTGAAGCAATACCAACCAGACAAGCTATAGGTAATGTGGTAATCAAATTCCTAATGGAGAACATTCTAACTAGGTTTGGGGTTCCTTATAATCTTATAGTAGACAATGGGATGTGTTTTAGATCAAAAGAGTATTTTGATTTTTGTGAATCATATGTTATTGTTTTATCCTACTCTTCACCTTACAATCCCCAAGGAAATGGTCATACAAAGTCTAGTAATAAGAACATATTGAAGATAATCAAGATAATGTTAGATAATAATAAAAGAGCATGGGATTAAAAGTTAAATCTAGCATTGTGGGCATATAGAATCACTGTCCAAAAATCTATAGGATTTTCTCCATATGAATTAGTCTATGGGAAGGAGGCTAGACTGCCTTTGAATAATTTACTTCCACTATACAAGTTTTTCACAAAGGAACAAATGGAGGACATAAAATTTATGGATGAAAGGATGAAACAATTGATAGAATTAGATGAGAACATAAGAAAAGCTCAAGAAAGGAATATCATGAAGCAAAAGCAAGTGACGTTGTTGCATGACAAGAAAGCACACAACAAGATTTTCAAAGTTGGCGAGTGGGTGCTAAAGTGGAATGCTAAAGATCAAGACAAAGGGAAGCATGAAAGGTTTGAAGCATTATGGATGGGACCTTATATTATTGTGGAGAAAGGAGGAGAAAACTAGATTATTTCTTACAGAATACTGAAGGAGAAGTCCAAGGATTTATAGTGCACACAGAGTACCTTAAAAACTTCTTGTCTTAGAAGAAACATGAAGTATCTCTTAGAATATAATGTTTAATACTTTTGTTTTTGTTTTTATTTTTCTTATGTTGTTTCCTTTTTAATTTTTGGTCTGCTCTCCAGAGATAAATAGGATCTCACTATGTCCATGTATGAACATATGTCCCTAGAAAGATCCACTATTGGCACATAAATTTTCAATTTAACTATGCCTTTAAGGACTTCTTTTTAGAGTTTTGATTCATTAGAGTCTTTCATTTTAATCCTTGATTTTGATTCATGAAAATATCCTTATAGTGTACATCTTTTATCATGAGAATAGTTACTGCTGGATTGTCCATGTGCATGATTGAGTCAAAGGAAGTAGATATCAATTGAACAATCAATATGTGCTTGAATCTTGAAGACCAACCATCAGCTGGGAAGCTCAAGTGTAGTACTAAAATGACACAGGATGAATAAATTTATTTTCAAGTTGGAGGTTGCAAGAGAGGAATCTTATCAGATATTTTTGAGAGTGATGAATAGAAAAGAACAATTGATCTCATACTTCAAAATAAGTTTTGTTCAAATCATCTAAACCCACCAAGAAGATTATAAGAATTTGTATGTATAAGGAAAAAGCAAAGGGCTATACCGATTGAAAATTTCATTGTTGACAAAAGTCAACCCGATGATAATACTTAAACATAGTGGCGACATGTGGTCAGGATAATATATACTGATGGAGAGATAGGACGATAAGAAATAAATACATTGAGTTGAGTTATGCTGACAAGTAAAAATTAAAAAAAAGAAATGCATCAAATTAGTGTAACATACACCGATGAACCCCATCAGCGAAGCAGACACTAGCGCATAATGGAAATCTTGTCTTGCCGATAGTCGATGAGGTTATTAGTAAGACATATCTAGATGAATATAAAAGATGGTCTATTGATAGGTGTTATAGTGATAAAGGACATTGGCGTAGTGATGGTGATCGAGATATGTCATTTTGGGTTTCCCTGATACCCAATGAACACATCGATTAAACCTATGCCGATTGAAAAGTAACATTAAGATTTTCAGAGAAAGAGAAAGGGATATTGATAGAACCAGTACTAATGGGTTCCATCAGAGTAGCTCAAAGCATCAAAGAAGGTATAAAGTGGTTGTGCTGATCCCCAATGACATTATAATGATATCCTATGGTGATAAAACTATAGGGGAACCTATGCCGATGTGGAACTATTATCGAATCAGTTTGAAATTTAAAACTAAAACAAAGGATTTCTATTAAATGCTTGCATCAGGTAGATCTAGGTATTAACATGGGGAAAATTTATGAAGTGTTTATCATTACGAGTTGTCACTTTAATGCATTCATCATATAATTGAGACTACCCAGCATAGAATTTTGAAAAAACAAAAGGAGTCTGCAAGAAATAGACAAGAGATTAGTTGAAGAAATGGAAGCATCTAGTTACTCAGGAAAAAAAAGGCCAGCAAAAAGAACATAGTCTAAGGAAAAGAAGTCAAAAATAGAGGAAAGTGTTCTAGTAAGAAAGTTGAACCAAGATGTGATTGACCAAATGCACGCTCTAGGCATAAATTTACTAATGTTACACATTGACAATGTTTAAGTGATTTAAAAGTTCATATTAACATGATGTTGCTGGGTAAACCAAATTTTAATAAGGACTAATTGGATTAAGGTTGAGAGGGAGATCAAGGGGAATCATGGCAAGTGTAGACCGACTTGTCAACATCCTCGATCGGGTATAACATCAAGGTCTAACCAAGGTCTACAACTGGTTGGGTCAAATTATTTAATTCTAGCCAAAATTTACTTATTAAAGTTCACTTAATATTTTAATGATATCCTCCTAAGGAAATTTCTATGATTACCCTAGCTACCTAATTATTTAGAAATTTAACTCACAACATAATTAAAAGCATCTTTAAGATTAACCCCCCCTTTTTTAGGTTTAATTAATTAAATTAGGTAATTAAAATCTTCTAATAAATCCATCTTTACAAGCCAATTAATTAATTAATAATTTAACCCCTAAATAAATTTCTTTTAACATTTTAATTCCTAACATTCAATTTATAACGTTAATAAATTCATTTTCACGACTAAGCATTAAAACCTTTAAAGGTCAAAATTAAATTGTTTAAGAATAAAAAGGTTTATTTATACCTATTTTCATAAATCTGGCCAACAATTAGTTAATAGTTTCAAAGTCTAACTAATAAAATTTCAATGAAAAGAACCATTAAAATACATTGCTAAAATAAAATCATCAAATACAAATTTAAAAGAAATCAAACTTACTCAAATAAACCCCTTTTAAAAATCAATTTAGGAAAAAACATAATCTTTATATAATAAAATAGAGAGGGTGACCCTAATTAGGGCATGACCCAAGTGGAAAGAAAATTTATTTTGAATTTTATTTTCCCCTCCCATTTCTCTCTCTCCCATATAAGTTCTCCTAACCCTAACCCAAAACTAGGGTTAGGGCTCATTTTCTTTCTTCTTCCCTTCTCTTCTTATCCTTTATCTCCCCTTTTGTTGCAGGTTTAATGGTGGAAAAATGGGAGAAGAGGATCTTCTCCAACCACATGCAAAATATCTATTTTTCTTTTGTTTTGTATGCATCTACTTTTTTTTTTTACAATATATTTCTTGCTAACAAAGAAAAAAACTAAAAAAAAATTATTTTTAATTTGTGGGGGAGACTGTGAACTCCCCCCACCTTCACTGGTGATGCCACTAGGGACAAAGCCCCTGCCCCTGTGGCTCCCCATTGAAGGGAGGCCACGGTGGGGAAGGGGTTGTCCCCCCCACTAGCCATGGAAAAAATTGACAGTGTTTTTTTTTAAAATTTTTATTTTGTATTTTGTATTTTTATTTTTAAGTTTTATATTTTTTATTTCTTTAAAAAAAATAAAACTAATGAAAATAAGATATAGTATATATATATATAAGTATATGTATATATTTATGTATATATACATGAAATCATTATATATATAAACATTAATTTATAAACACACACACATATAATCAAATATTTATGTATGAGCACTTAAAAAAACTACTATAAGCATAAAATAAATCCTTTTTTTATAATAGAAAATCTTACATGAATAAAATATATAAATATATAAATATTCTCATATATATATATAGGAATACATATATGTACATATATATACATATATTTATATCCCGACCCCCTTTTTATTTGAAAAAATATATATGACATAGAACACTATTATTATTTTTTTGGTACATAGATGAACAAAATATCAAATATATATTTAAATGTTTTTTTTAAAAAATTTCCTTTCTAATCTTTCATCCAAAATTTCCCATTAAAACTACGTTAACAAAATAAGGACACAATTTAACCAAGGCACTTGTGAGGCAAAAATTAGTTTTTTTTTTTAACAAAACAATAGTACTAACTTAAATAAAACTTCAAAATACATTTTTTTTATTTCACATCTACAATGAAGGCACTACTATAAAAAAATAGACTTTTACAATTCCTTTATCCAAACTTACAAATACACATTTCCTTCCATTTTCTCATACAAAACTCCAACTTCTATTTTTTGAAAAACTACTTGAAGTTTACATAACTTCAATATTTAAATAATGAAGTATTCTTTGTTTCCACTTTGCAACTTGAACAATGAAAATTTTCTTTTCTTTTATCCTTTTATCCATATGCATAAACTACAATAAAAATTTACATTTAACCACATAGGCTCACCTCCCAACCTAGGCCTCTAAGAGACCACCCCGAGCTTGGGGAACCAAGGATAGATGGGTTACACAGAACCAAAAATAGCTAGAATAATACAACAATAAACAACAATAAACTCCCAACCATGGCTTCACAATAGGTCTCCAAATGACCCAAAACATGGGGTGAAGGTGGACCAAGTACCCATAAGGAGAAAGCCAAGAAAATCAAGTAAACACAATGCCTTCATAAGGCCTCAAAAAAAACTTTGAAAATTCCTTCATATGCACAAAAAAAATAACCCTTATGACCCCCAAGACATCAAGCAAAAATACTCCCCTTATGACCCCCAAAGCTCAAATCAAAACATGGCATCATGGAGTCCATACTCTATGTTTTATCCCTCTCCTTCATGAGGAGAGACTCTACACTCAAGTTTTGTCCAAAAAATCTCTTCACCCCCAAGGTTACTCTTCCCTCCCAAGGGTGAGTGTGCCTTGAGACTCCCATGGACATAATACAACACAAAAAAACTTCACATTACAACAAAGAAAAAAACTTGAATACCACATTGCAAACTCATACAAACTTACACTACCATTTCCTTCACTTTCATTCATTTTCAACATGTAAGAACAAAAAAATGAGTGATTCCACCAACCTAAGTCCAAGCTTATGACAATGAAATTTAATAGGAGCTTCCCTTTTGTCCAAACCCTTCTTCTAAGATCCTCACTAACTCTAGCAGTTTCTAAAGATAGAGAGTGTGTGATTAGCCCAAAAATTCCCCAAACTTCCTACTAAAAGAATTCCTACTAACCTCCTAACCAAATGTCATAAATAGGGTATGGTTCAAGGAGTATTTTTCTCCATTCTTGTCTCCCCTCATAAATGATATGGAGACTAAAAATAGGGAAAGAGGATGAGCTTGTTCTCTTTTCTGAAACCCAAAATTCGTCACTTGACTTGAGAGACAATTTAGATGGGTTATAAATGAGTTATGGGCTCTATTTTTACCAAATTATAACCCCCAACCCATAGTATACCAAGTGGGGTAGTTAAAATTGACCCAAACTACATTCTAGGGGATCATTTAACCCTCGAAAAACCTCCTTGAAGTTTGCATATGAGTTCAACAAGATTTGACCCAATTTATGACTTTTAACAAAGGGGTCTACATGGGAACCCTACAAGTTATCCTTAGGGTAAGTGTCACACTCCATCCTACTCACAAGGTCTTGTTATGCAAACACAAAACATATTACAAATGTCAAGTGACACTACAAAATTGCACGACACATATACACATGTAAAGACCATTAGGATAAACACATATTTACAATTTACTATTAATAAAATCATACAATATCACAATTATGAACCAAAATATATAACAACGAGGTTTCATGTATTCATTAGACACAACCTTGGCTTTTACTGATTTCATAATTGTCTAACCTTGGTTCCCCGATCAATTTCTATGGTCAAATTTTCCGCACAACTAAATCCAAATATTAGTAGTCCAAGAAAACCATACATAAAAATAATCTACATAATTGACAACATCTAAGAACATATCCTTTTCAATTGCATTTACATATTTCACCATTAGTCAAAATAATATTGCAATACAATTTCTACATGAAATACATTCACTACAACTTTTGGGGTCGAATTTTGACATGAATTCGCAATGAAAATACCATTTATGTGTGATTGTTTTTGGCAAGTACCCCCAATGCTGTCGTAATAGCGACGGTTTTGTCATAATTGCGACACCCGTGTGACTATAAACAAAAAAAAAGAAAAAGAAAGGCTCATTTCTAATTTTCGTAGATCGAGCTGTGTGCACAAAGAGGGCCCTAAATGTGGTAAAATTGGAAAGCAATATACATGACAAGGATTTGAAGGTCGAGCTCGATTTGGAAGCTTGGCATATGGTAGCCATGACTGGAGGTAGGCATTCGAGCTTTGTCTTCTCATCTTCTCAATTTCATTTTGAGTGCATTTGTTGATTTAATGACACAATATGAATGTTAATACTGGCATCATTTCTATTACCTCCAAGGCATTGCATACGTGAAGTGTTTGATCTCTCTTTATTTGTTTTTTTGTTGATATTCACTATGTGGGAAATGTCTTGATGACTCACGGGCTGCAGGCTAGGGCATCATGCATTGTTTATGGCTCATGGGATGCAAGCTAGGACATCATCCATTATTTATGAGCTTATTGTTTATGTATTTGATATATGCTGATATTGATGCTCACTGATTTTTCCATGCCCATGAGCTGTTTGCATCATTGATTAGCATTATTTTATTACTAATTTATGCTGATATTGATGCTCACTGATTTTGCCATGCCCGTGAGTTGTTTGCATCATGCATTGATGTTTATGGCTCACGGGATGCAAGCTAGGGCATCATGCATTATTTATGATCTTATTGTTTATGCATTTGATTTATGCTAATATTGATGCTCACTAATTTTTCCATGCCCGTGAGTAGTTTGCATCATTAATTGGCATTATTTTATTATCGATGTCCCTATTTGATTGGCACCATATTCATGTTGTTTTGATGTTTTCTGAATCTTAAACTAGGGCATCATATATGATTCAGGGATTCATTTAGCATGATCATTAGGGCCTGTCTTATGATCCACTGTAATAAAATATACATCAAAATTAATATGCATTTTTACCCCTTCAAAGTCCAAACTCTCTATATAAAATTTAGGATCATGTTTCATGACTATTGATGAGCTTGAAAATCTACATCTTTTAAAGTATTTTGGGTTAGTTTTATATTGTTTTATAAGATTTTATTAAGAGTAAATATACAATGTAAACTCATAATGATACTTTATATATATAATACAATGGTATGTAGTATAATCTATACATTTGTGAGATGTGATTAATTCCAGTTATATGATGTTTTGGGATTAAATTGATGTGTTTGTATACTTTCTCCATTTCAAACTAACCTATGACTTCAAAGGAGGAATTATGCAATATAGTTGTAGGTAGTTATCTCTTCTATAATGATGGAGGAGTCAAATGTAATGACAATGAGGTTTCTCTCACAAAAAATGACTATGCCTTTGCTACTTCTAATGCACACAAAGATGTAGATTTTATGCATTGACAATGGTAATCCGTTGGGTGACAATTTTGTTCCTATAAAATTAAAAGATCTATGATGGAATGTTTGAGTTCTACTTGGACTCCATGTTTGTAGCTTTGTTAATTAGTTGTTTAATTTTTATAATAAGTCATATATTGTTAAAGAATGACATGTGGGCAATAGAGAGTCAATGACATTTATGATCACTGCTTCTAAGATTTCCTATAAAATCCAAGAAAGTCTTAACAGTTTTGGTTCAAATGTTCTCAAATATTTTTTTAGATTATAATAATTAATATATACTATTGCTATTATAATGTCTAGTACTATTAATGCAAGGGTACGATTATCTTCAATTGATTAAAGTTCTGAATTGATTCAAGGTTATGAATCCTTATGCAAGGGCTGCTTGAGGTGACGTATTCCCCTAGTTAGATTAGATTAATAAGTAGTTTCATTTATTACATTTCTTCATAGTGGTAATATGTTTAATTGATTATTAGTTACTTTAGATGATAGTTTTACTCACTTAATAATAAGAAGTTAAACTAGTTTAGCATAGATTTAGTTAGTCTCAATATAAAAAGAATTTTATTATAAGTTAATTTATTATTATTTCACTAGTTTATTCAATTGCAACCATCCTTATGTGGTCACACTCATAACCACTACCATGTGACTAGAACCAATGTTAGATTTTTTTTATCATTGTTGTTTCCTTTATAAATTATTACTATTGTATGCATTAAAGTAGAAGCTAGAGATAATCTACTGCACATACAATGGTAGTGTCATCTAAGTATATACATCCCCAGTCAATAATTAAATGAGTTTCCCCTAAGATAAAAGGTTACTTAATTGAGGAATAGTTGCTTTGTTAGGATCATGCATAGATTTTTATACACCAACTAATTATCCATAATGGAAGCCAATCATTGCTAGGGATGGTGTTAAGGCTTAGGAATTATCTAGCATAGATTTGATTTCTTATTATTTTCTTTCATAGTATAATTGTTATATTTTCCAATTCTACAATTTAGTTAGTATAATATTTGTTTAAAACAATCTAAGAACAAGTCTATGAAGATAATTATAAGCTCAAGATACCTATGGAATGCAATGGGAGAGAGATGCATTAGCAATATGTCTTCCCTATTCTAAGTGAAAAGATATACTAGAAACACATATTAACTTAGTGGACCCATTAAGTAAGATATGAGAACAAGAGGAAGATCATACATTAATACATTAACTTAGTGAACCCGGTGCTCTCTTTGTTATATTTATGCTATTAGATCATACATTAATACACTTACTATTTTTAATTTGAGCTCGGGCATCTTGCAATGTTATTGCTATCATTTCATGCTTGTTGCTATTGTGCACCATATATTGTTTTATACATTGTTTATTTCATTGAGATCGTGAGCTTGGCATTTGTAATGTATTTTTTGTTATTGGATCAATGTTGCCATGTTGTTGAGGTTGTAGATGCATTGAATCACCATTTCCATTCTATTTTGATAGCATGCTAGCTTGAAGATCTTGTGAGGTTAGAGATGTGAACCATTGTATCACTGTCATCTAGGCTTAATGATCTTGCATACTATTTTATCAAGATGTCCTTTTACTGATCTTGTATAAACAACATACCATGTTGACTCACAACACATGAGCTATTTCTTGATAACACATTTTACATCATACTTTTTGCTCCATTTTGGTCTTAATTTACTCACTTCATGCACATGTTTCCTGAGTACACATGTTCTGTAGCATAGTTCCTTTTAGAAGTGTATGGATTGACTATGTGCATGCATAATTATAGATGAGGATCAGTAATAGGGTGCTAGGAATTTCTTAGATCCTTTGGATCTAACCCCATCCTTTCCTTCCTTCTAGGTTTTGGATCATACATGAGCATACTGGATTCAACCCTGGATCAAAACTTCATTAATTTAGGCAATGTCTGGTACCTTCATTATTTATGTTCATCCACTTATGTATGTTTTCATTCATTCATATTCTTCTAAAATTTGGCTATGCTCATAGCATGTGTGAGCCTAGATGATATTATCTTTCACTTCCTTTCTTTGTATAGTACATACAAGATATTTGGTGTATATATATATATATATATATATATATATATATATATATATATATATATATATACACACACACACACACACACATATACATGTAATCTTTAGATGCATAAATTTCTTTTCCCTTTCATGTATCTTTTCTCATGAAATGAACACAAATTTAAACAAGATCATCTAATAATGCAAACTAGGGTACTGTAGTCTCTCATCTAGTAATTAGGTTACCAATCTAAAATGAATATAAAAATTATGGTAACAATATTACCATGAATCCCTACTAGACTAATTGTTAGATGTGTTGAGGTATTACACTATCCTATCCCTATTGTTTTTGTGTATGAGTGACTTATCCAATCACATACCCATGCCTTAACTCCAACATGGCTTGATTCAGAGAATTTTTCTTTAGTACTTGTCTTGAATTTGTTTTTGAAATCTTTGAACACATGGTATTTGTCTTTTCCAAATGACATAGGGAAAGGTTTGTGATGCAATCAAATGACAAGGGAACAACTTGGTGCAAGGGCACTCTTGTTCCTATGAGATATATTTTTTGGGTTTTGTATTGTTTTGAGTTATGTTATATAAATAAGGTCAATTTTGACCATTAGTGACCATATATGACCATTCTTGATGTTTTTGGGTCATTTGATGAAAAGATGTAAAACTTTCTTAAAAGTTGTCATGTTGTCATGACAACATTTTCATTTGTAATGAATTTTTTTTGCAAATTGGTTGCAATTTGGTTTTGGTCATTTTGGAGGTTGAGGAATGATTATACATCCATAAATTTCCCTATGTAGAAGACTTCAATTGAAAACAAATTGGAAGAAATCACCTTATAGAAGACAAAAAAAGGTTGATCCATTTAATGTGTGGTGGTAGAGGGATTTGTAGGGTCTTTAAGAGTCCAAATCAATTTATTGGAAGCCATTTTAGTAAGGGTCATTGATTGTCCTAAAAGGAAAAAATGTAATAGTCATAACTCGGAAAGATTTTGTATTCAAAGATGATGTCTTGATGGGATGTTTGGATGATAAATCCTTAGTAGACAAGTCATAGTTTTTGGGAATAGTCCCCATGTCATATTCCTCATGTCCTTAGGAACTTAATTTTATAGTTGTACTTTGTTCCATATTTTCCAATTATAGATGCATTTACTGCAACTTATTTCCCTCCTGGATCCCAAAGTTTCTTTTTTTGTTGTTTTCTTTCCTTTCTATTCTAAACATGTTCGACAAATTTCATTATGGCATCAAACCTTTTTATTAACCTTGTCTTCTTCATCTCTTGATATGTTGCTGCTCTTCTCAATCTTCCACATTTCCATACTCTACTTTGCAATACTCCACGTTCCCTACCAATGTAATCTCTTGAGATCAATTTGATTTCTATGTTGGATTGTCTTCTTCACTTTAGTATGTCTCCTCTTCAGAAATTTGTTCATCAGTATACATAACTTATCAATCTCATTACCTAGCATACTCCTTCTCTAGTCCATGCTTATGATATTGGTCCACTACATCTCTGTTTCAATATTTAAAAATTTTATGGCCTCCATTTCCATTTAATTATTCAACTTCTATTCTTCATCACCACATTTTTTCACAAATGTTTAAGGCACTTTTTTGCCTCCTCCATGACTGTTTTATGAAAAATTGAGTTTCATATTCCAAAGTATCGTGTTTACTTGCATCTACACATGAAATAAATTTATTATAATAATGAATAAATATCCAAAAATTACCATCCAACATAAGAATGATTGCTTCCTTCTTTCACTGACATCTAAAAATATGTAGTTCATTATCCATCCATATACAATTGTCTCTCTTTGAACCTCCGATTCCTCTTTTATAGTTTGTTGGTGCCATTTGTTTCTTTCTTCTTGGAAGTCCACATCTCTTTCCTCTTGCATATGAATTTCATCTACAATTCCATTAATTGGAATTTTCTTGGTATTTCCTTCATGAGGAAAATCTTCATCATCTACACCTGCATGACCTGCATGAACATGAAACTTATTAGTTTTGAAAACATGAGATTCTTGAATCTCGTCATCAGCTCCTTCATCCTCATCTTTACCAAGGATAGATCCTTGTTCTGGTTCACAATAGTGAACTTCTTCTTCCACAAATTCAGGTGCCCTAAATCCTTCTTTGATGTAGAGGTAAGGGTGGTGGGTGAATAAACAAGGAAAGTTTATGAATTTTGGTTAACAAAGCCACTATTTTCCCAAAGCCTCAAATGCTTCCCAAGTACTCAAACTTGTCTAGACCTTTTACAAGGTTCCAAAATGATATAGATGGTGTCTAAGGCTTGTATGTAAATGGATTTGATAGGTTTTATGCTTCTTGGAAATACCAAACATACCCAACTCTCCAATCTTTCCCGAACTATCCAGAGACCTAATTGCTCTGCTTAGTAGCCATGCAGTGAAGGAAAATGCCACTTATCTTTGAAACTTTCCAAAGGACTAATAAAAAAAATCACTATTTTGAGCACCCTTTTCTTAGTAAATTATCACATCAAAAGGTTTGATAGGGTTTTTTTGGAGCATGTACTGTTGCTCACCCCCTATGGCTCCCAAAAGGCATAAAAATGACCAATTTAACAAAGGAAATATATGAAATAATTACTTCCAAGGCCCCAACTCCTGGAAAATGTCTTATTATGCATGTAAATGGTCAAATCCAAAAGGAATTAGATTCAATCCTCCTGCAACACCAAAAGCCCCAATTTGGTGTCCCCAAACCCTTGTTTCTAGGGCTTTGTAAATCCACACCTTCCCAAAACTTCTATAATCAATTGGTGATTGATTCACCTTTTCTTCAACATCCTAAGACTATTCAAATCATAAAATGTCCCTACTCTTCAACCCTATCTCTCATTGTTGTAGCATACCCACTCATTTCAAGGCCGTTTCCCTGTTTCAAGCATTGGTGATCACCTTAACTCTTGATTATCTGCACATTCCACATTAGATTTCTATGATACATGTTATATAGTTATCATCCCATGAATTCAAGGTCTTAGGAGTTCATGGGATGACTTTTTATCATAAGGAAATCAAAATAACAATAAAAATTTGCTGACTGTGATTGTCAAAACAACATTATCGTAAATGAAAATGAATAAAATGATCCTCAGAGCATTCAATTAGTGTAAGTGAATGTATGGGATCCTTCCTTATTTCATTTGAACTTAGTATCACCACAAACAAGAAACTAACAATATAAGAGAATTAAAAAAATGCAGAAAAACTATATTTTTACTAATTCTCTGTTACAACCTCTTTGTTTTTCCCCTCCTATTCTTTGTACTTTCTTTGCCGATTGTTCATTTTCTTGTCTTTTTGTTTTTTCAGATGGGCACTGGGGGGGCTCTCCCCCCCACAGTTGTCCCCTTTTTATGTATCTTTTAGCTTGTCTACCTCCCATTCCTTCTTCTCTACCAAGAATCACTAACCGTATGAAGGTAAGGGCACCTCCCAAGAGGGGACCTTACCTGAAGAAGGGAAGCCTGGAATGAAAATGTTATAGTTTAAAATTTGAATATTTAAACATTGGAAATTTACTTAAAACTTATTAAACTTGAACAATAAAAACTCCTAAAGGTTTGTAAACACCTAGGAAACTTATTCCAAACACTTGTAAGCCCCTAACTACCCTTGGACTCCTTTGGACACTAATGGTCCATTTACAAGTAATTTTGGGCCTTTAGGCCATTAAAAAATGCCTTACATTGCAATGTCATTTCATGACATTAAAAGACATTATAGGCTTCAGTAGGTTATAGTTGATGCTCATAGGTTCCCTCTCTATCTTCCATGCCCTGTAGTTCTCATTGAATGCCTTCAAGGTCTTCATGTTTGCATTGGATGTCTTCATGGCTTGACTGATTCTTCTTGGTGCCCCTGCACCATTCTTCCTTCAACCAAGAACTTAACATGTGTCACAAATTCTTCCTCAACTTTCTTGTAAATAATTCTTTAATAGGCCATGTACTCCGCTACGTGCGTGAAGAGGGCCATAAGTGTGGTAAAATTGGAAAGTTCCCACTTTGCACTGCTCTTGATCTATTGTGAAGGTCGAGCTCAACTTGGAAGCTTGGCATATGGCAGCCATGACTTGAGGTAGGCATTCAAGCGTTGTCTTCTCATTAACTAAATTTCATTTTGAGTGCATTTGTTGATTTAATGGCAAAATATGAATGTTAATATTGGCATCATTGCTATTACCTTCAAGGAATTACGTGAAGTGTTTGATCTCTCTTTATTTGTTTTGCTATTGATATTCACTATGTGGGAAATGTCTTGATGGCTCGCGGGATGCAAGCTAGGGCATCATGCATTGTTTATGGCTCACAGGCTGCAAGCTAGGGCATCATGCATTGTTTATGCCTCATGGGATGAAAGCTAGGGCATCATGCATTGTTTATGAGCTTATTGTTTATACATTTTATTTATGCTGATATTGATGCTCATTGATTTTTCCATGTCCGTGAGCTGTTTGGATCACTGATTGGCATTATTTTATTACCGATGTCCCTATTTGATTAGCACCATATTCATGCTATTTTGATATTTTTTGAATCTTAAACTAGGGCATCATAAGTTTGATTTGGTACTCCATTCATTCTCGCTACTCATCATGGGCATCATGCAATGTTATTGCTGTCATTGCATGCTTGTTGCTGTTGTGCACCATACATTGTTTATTTCATTGAGACCATGAGCTTGGCATTTTTAATGTATTTGTTGTTATTGGATCATTGTTTCCATGTTTTTGAGTCTGTAGATGCATTGAATCACCACTGCCATTCTATTTTGATAGCATGCTAGCTTGAAGATCTTGTGAGGTTCAAGATGTGAACCATTGTATTACTGTCATCTAGGCTTAATAATCTTGCATACTATTTTATCAAGATGTTTGTCATGCCCAAAAAGTGAGCAAAACACAACTATAATTTTTTTCTAAAACCTACTAACCAACTAAAACAAACACACTTACACAACTAGGAAGGGAAGCACTAACTGGCACAAGACTCTACATGCAGGCAAAATGGTACTGAGAGAAAACATATGACTGGAAGTATCGAAGTGTCTAAAAACACCACAAGGGTCAAACTATAGAAGTTTGAACAAGTTTGACCAAGTTTGACCAAGTTTGACTAAAATTCAAACTTCCTCAAACAACTCAAAAACTATACCACAGTGGGGTATGTGCAATATCATGAGGGGCCAAACTATGCACTTAAGTGGCAATGAAAAATCAGCAAATCAGGGTTAGTCAACTTGACTTGAAAATTTCAACTAGCTATCAACCTAATATCAAAAAGTTGTAAGAATAAAATCTATAGAAAATTGAATGTAGTTTCTAAACTACTAGGCCTTTTTTGAAAAAAAGTTAGTATGATTGGTGAAAAGTATAGATTTCAATGCAGTAGTAAAAAAATTTCTGGAAAAAAATAAGTAGGTGTATGTCTGACCACCTTAATTATAATCAAATGATAATATTTTATTATAAGATTTTATATATAAGTAGTAGACTCATGCCCAGATGTGACACATATTTTTGTAATTTTATTCTAAAAAAATAATTAATTATGAATTTTCTGCTAAAACATTTTCAGAATAAAAAAACTCTCGTGTCTGACCACCTTAACTCATTCAAAACTAGACAAAATTCAAATTTTTTTTTTCCTTATAGTAGGCAAATCATAGAATGTGACACATTTTTCAGATTTCAAAAATGTTATACCGTCTGAAAGTTATAGTCATTTTTCAATCAGTATATAAATCAACACTTTAGAGGTAACTCAATTAGAAACTAACTAATAATTACTTACCAAATTCAAAATTTGACAGCAATTATATCGACAGAAAGCTGATAATCTCCTTAAGATACCCTTTTCATTTCATCAAATTCGGGTAAAAAAAAGTCATCAGCTACATGGTCGAAGTCTGGAACTCAGAGAAACAGGGGAAAAAACACATTTTTGAGACATTTCAATAGTTGACCATGTAGGTTTGGTGCACAAAGTGATACCGAGCCTAATCGGGTACCCGATATTTTTGTGTACCTGATATTTTTGTGTACTCAATATTTTTGGGTACCTGAAAAGGCCAACAAAATTTTCATTTTTCACTTTTCCCTCCCCTTTCTCCCTCCCATTTCTCCATCCTTCATATGATTATATATATTAGATTATATCAAAAACTATATATTAGATTATATATCAAAAACTATATATTATATCAAAAACTATATATTAGATTATATATCAAAAACTATATATTATATCAAAAACTATATATTAGATTATATATTATATATATTAAATATTATATATATTAAATATTATATAATATACATTTTACAATAAATATTATTTAATATATATTAATATCAAATGTTACATTATATATCATATATTATATATTATTTTATATGTATCATATATTAATATGTATTTTACAACTATGTATGAAAGGTTGGAAGATTGCAGAAAAATCATGGATGGCCATTGAAAGAAGCAAAGGAAATTAATCAACCATTTAAAAAATTCATGGGCAACCATTGAGGAAGAGAGAGAGTGAGAAGGTGGTGGGGGGCAGAGAGAGAGAGAGAGAGAAGGGGAATGGGAAGGGGATAGAATAGGAGAGAGAGAGAAGGGGAAGGGGGGGAGAGAGAGAGAGAGAGAGAGAGAGAGAGAGAGAGAGAGAGAGAGAGAGAGAGAGAGAGAGAGAGAGAGTAGGAGAGAGAGAGAAGGGGATGGGGAGAGAGTAGTAGAGAGAGAGAAGGGGAAGGGGAGAGAGTAGGAGTGATAGAGAGAAGGGGAAGGGGAGAGAGTAGGAGAGAGAGAAGGGGAAGGAGAGAGAGTAGGAGAGAGAGAGAAGGGGAAGGGGAGAGAGTATGAGAGAGAGAGAAGGGGAAGGGGAGAGAGTAGGAGAGAGAGAGAAGGGGAAGGAGAGAGAGAGAGAGAGAGAGAGAGAGAGAGAGAGAGAGAGAGAGAGAGAGAAGGGGAAGGATAACCAATTAATTACAATATTAATCAGTAAGGAGCAAGGCAAACTTAAATAATATCACAACATGCATTAGAAATCCAAATTCTAATTAGGAGTTTTAAGCAAAGTGAGTAAGGTCCTGGATAGGGACATTATAGATCCACACATTGTTCAGTAGATACCTCCAAGAACCCACATAGACAAGAGTAGGTTTGAAGTAAGACTAAGATTGTTTATCGGTTCAAAAATATTACTGTGTTATACTTTTGATTAACATCCAATGATTGGATGTGAAATTCACAAATTTGATTATATTACCACTGGTTCTATTTCAAATTATGGAAAAAATGGATATTTGACATATGTTCATAAATTTTAGTCAACACCATTTTAAAATGACACATCAGTTTATTTTTACACATTGAGAATATCATCAATAGGAATTGAACTGAAATTGACATAGGTAATAGGAAATAAATGCCCTAGCTATTTGTTGTCTTCTGCATTTTGAGTTTCTTATTACAATTAGGAGAAGAATATTACTCTCCAAATGGTTTTGGATAGTAACATTTGTACTTCCTCTTCACAAATATTTCTTCCCTCATATTGTTGCCTATTGATACTGACAAAGTGAATCTAGGGATTTCTACCATGTAATGGGAGAAAAATGGTTTCCTAATTGATATGTGTCTAAATAATACATGCAAGAACCTTTTTCTTGATATTTCTCACTAACCCTTTACAATAGAAAATGTTTACAAAAATTGGCATGTACTTGCATGAGGACATTATATATTACAAAAATCTCGCACAGAAGCAGTTGGCAAGCTGCTCAAAAAGTAGTAACTGATAGCAAGTGGGATAATGAAGATGCTTTAATAAACCACTATCTTCTTTACTGAAACAACATATGGTTCATCTACTCGACTGGGCCATGTTTGGGAACAAACAGTCTCCATTTAAACTCAAGTCTCTGGAAGTAGTTATAATTGTCAGTGGAGGAGATACACCCATTGGATTTGCAATAACTTTATGCTCACTAGAATTTCCATTTCTCTTCAATTGGGATACTCTTAAAAAAATTTCATCTACCCTTTTAACAATTTGGAAAATCAATGGGTCTATTTGTGGACCTCCAAGGAGTTGGTCACCTAAATGAGAACCTTGAGATGAATCAGGAACTTCTCTATGAAAGAGATCAGTACCTTGAGAAGCTCTCCACTTGTCAGTTGAATTAAAACCTTGGACTATAGATGGCTGCCCTTTGTTGTAAAATGAGGAGTGAGACTATCTTGCCAAAGGTGGCAATAAACTTACATTTGAGGGATAATGCCCAACATGAGTAACCTGGTTTCCCAAGTCCCGTAAATGCAAGGCCATTGACGAATAGGTGGTTCTAATAGAAATATTTGTGGTGCTCGAATGAAGTGCATGACCAAATTATTTTCCTGCTAATGAGCCAATTTGAGGCTTCATTTCACATTGCTTTGTGGATAATTCCATAGCACTTGTTACTTCTCTATCTGAATTTTTTGTGTCAGTGTACATGTGCACTAAAGAGCTTCTGTCACTACTTGAGCTACTAGTAGATGGTGAGTACTCATCATCATCATCTGACATAGGCTCACACATATATCTTACTTCTTTCCTTTGCCACTTTCCCTTTCCTAGCTCTTCCTCCGTATCTGTAACTTCTATCATGGGTCCAAGAAGCTCTTCCCACTCTTTCCCATTAATATGCAAACATTTTTGTTCATAATAGTATTTTCTACATTTATTATAATATTGATCCGATTTGATGCAACTTCACTATTTGATCCATACTTTTCTTTCATTTTACTTGCTTTGCTAATTTTGCACGTCATAGGCCAGGATTTGACAATGGGTATGACCTTGGTACTACCGACGTTAATGATAAGTTTTACCTTTTAGCTATTAATTTTTTGTCATTTTTCATGTATGATGCTTTTATATATGAATTGTGGATATTCTCTGGGAAAATTTTCATTTTTTCCTATAGGATGCCTTTGTATACAAATTTTGGAGAATCTCTGTTAAAGAGTAGGTAAGGATGGCTAAGCTGAGTGTAGCGGAGAGGGAGAGGACTAAATTGAGAGAGTAGAGGCAATGAGCGATAATGACAAAAATTTTTAGGGCTTGCAAAAATATGGAAATTATAATCTTCCTCCTAGAGTAGACATTAATGAAGTTCTCCATGCCTTAGCAGAGGAAGCCGACTGGATTGTTGAAGCTGACAGTACTACATACAAAAATGCGGTATGTATTTTTGGCCTAAATTTTATTTTTCATTTCTTTTAGGTCTTTAAAGGAAGCTGGCTAAATATTTGTATTAAATGTCATAGAATGCATGAAAATAATATGATTTCGAGCACGAGCATGAGTCCCTACAAGGGCATAGTTGTGCCTTTTACAGGCATCGTAAACCCTAGCTACATAGAAATGGAGGCTTTGAAGAATAGTTCACACTTGGAATGCTCAAGTGTGTCCTAAGGGGTCCTACGACCCCTTTGAAAACACTTGAGTGATCAAATATGTCAAAAGGGGTCATGGGGACTTCCTAGGGGTCCTAGTATGCCTTATCATGCATTAGGAGCCCTAGGAAGTCCCTATGATCCCTTTTGACACATTGGAACCCTCAAGTGTGTCCTAAGGGGTCCTACAACCACTTCAAACACACTTGAGCATTAAAATGTATCAAAATGGGTCATGGGGACTTCCTAGGGGTCCTAGTACACCTTATCATCCGTTAGGACCCCTAGCAAGTCCCCATGACCCCTTTTGACACATTGGAATGCTCAAGTGTGTCCTAAGGGGACCTAAAACCCCTTCAAACACACTTGAGCATTAAAATATGTCAAAAGGGGTCATGAGGACTTCCTAGGGGTCCTAGTATGCCTTATCACATGTTAGGACCCTTAGGAAGTCCCCACGACCCCTATGGACACATTGGAATGCTCAAGTGTGTTGTAAGGGGTCCTATGACCCCTTTAGACACACTTGAGCATTCAAATGTGTCAAAAGGGGTCATGGAGACTTCCTAGGGGTCCTAGTACACCTTATCATGCCTTAGGACCCCTAGGAAGTCCCCATGATCCCTATGGACACATTGAAATGCTCAAGTGTGTCCCAAGGGGTCCTACAACCCCTTCGGACACACTTGAGCATTCAAATGTGTCAAAAGGGGTCATGGGAACTTCTTAGGGGTGCTAGTACACTTTATCACATGTTAGGACCCCTAGGAAGTCCCCATGACCCCTTTTGACACATTTGAATGCTCAAGTGTGTTTGAAGGGGTTGTAGAGTCCCCATGACCCCTTTTGACACATTGGAATGCTCAAGTGTGTTTGAAGGGGTCCTACGACCCCTTCAGACACACTTGAACATTCAAATGTGTCAAAAGGGGTCACGAGGACTTCCTAGGGGTTCTAGTATGCTTTATCACACATTAGGACCCATAGGAAGTCCCCATGACCCCTATGGACACATTGGAATGCTCAAGTGTGTCCTAAGGGGTCCTATGACCCCTTCAGACACACTTGAGCATTCAAATGTGTCAAAAGGGGTCATGTGGACTTCCTAGGAGTCCTAGTACACCTTATCACATGTTAGGACACCTAGGAAGTCCCCATGACCCCTTTCTACACATTGGAACCCTCAAGTGTGTCTTAAGGGTCCTACGACCCCTTTGGACACACTTGAGCATTCAAATGTGTCAAAAGGGGTCATGGGGACTTCCTAGGGGTCCTAGTACACCTTATCATGTGTTAGGAGCCCTAGGAAGTTCCTATGACCCCTATGGACACATTGGAATCCTCAAGTGTGTCCTAATGGGTCCTAGGAAGTCCCCATGACCCCTATGGACACATTGGAATCCTCAAGTTTCTTAAGGGGTTCTACGACCCCTTCAAACACACTTGAGCATTCAAATGTGTCAAAATGGGTCATGGGGACTTCCTAGGGGTCCTAGTACCTCTTATCATGTGTTAGGACCCCTAGGAACTCCCCATGACCCCTTTTGACACATTGGAATGCTATATTTTGTCCTAAGGGGTCCTAAAACCCCTTCAGACACACTTGACCATTCAAATGTGTCAAAAGGGGTTATGGGGACAATGTACCTTAAATGTTCTTACATCAATTTTTATGCCAATGTTAGTTTCTAGAACAGATGATGACATCTACTTATTTATTATAGTCAGAACACCAAAATTACAAGGAGTTTGTAGAAAAATCCTGTGCTAGATACTTTCAAGAGGCCTTGGGCTAAAACTGTCTATCATCAAATCAACTGTGCAGGTATTATTTTGAATACATTATATATATATAATATGTATTATATATATATATATATATTATATACATTAGTATATATATTATATAGATTAATATATAATACATTATATATATGATATACATTAGTATATATATAATATATTAGATACATTAGTATATAATACATTATTATATATATAATATACATTATATATATTATATACCTCTTTTTATTTATAAAAGTTCAATTTTTTCATTTACCCCCGCCATTTTTTCATGTACCTAAAAATATCAGGTACTTGATAAAATGGAGTATCCGATTATTGCCTGGTATAACTTTGACCAAAATATTCCCTGTCCCCATAGACTAGAGAATCACGGGATTTCAAACTTTTTTCACTAGTTGCAGGAAAAAAAAATGTGATTTGGGGCCCATGTTTTATTTTTTGTCAACTTGTGGTCTCACCATGGGAAGCAGTAGTTGTCGAAAGGCTAAACGCATGAGGAAGGTGACAGATGAATAAATTCAAGCATATAGGGAAAAATATAGGAAAAATCACTGAAGAAGGAGAGAAGGTATGTTAAACATTAATCAAGGTGACCCCTTAAATGTAGTTGCAAGTGAAGAGGATGTTGAATTTGAAAATAATATGGAAATTAATTTTGTGAATAACAATGTATGGAGTGAAGATGAAAATGTAGAGATGGAGAATGGAAATGTAGACTTGGGGAATGAAAAAGTAGATTTGGGGAATGAAAATGAATGGAATGAAGATGAAAATGTATAGATGGAGATTGAAAATGTAGACTTGGGGAATGAAAATGTTGCACAAGAACCACATGAACGTTACACATCTCCAAATTATATGCAAAATGAAGTCCCTTGCAATAAAGATACGAGATCATGTTTTAGAGGCTATGGGATCATGTTTTTGAGGTCTACAATAACCTCTCTCAGTTTTGGGTGATTCGACTTCATTTGCATTTGGCAAGGTGATCTCAGTCAAGGCCAAAACTTATAGTGAGGGTCAATTTAAAGTAGCTCAACAATGTATCTTTCAAACTGTCTATCTTGGCATTGAACCATTTGCTCCACCAGCTTTAGTTGGCTGGGTAAATGCCAGTGACAACCTTGTTCTACCCATGAAGTCACTGGAACGCTCGCAACCATGCTCGACCCAAGTGACCCCAAGATGCACTAAGCATGATTAGGCAATGATCTTCTGAGGCTCATATCTTAGACCTCATGAGAGGTATCAACATACCATTAGGGGCTATGAGATTGTGATTTTGAGGTCTACAATAACCTCTCTCAATTTTGGGCAATTTGACTTCATTTTCATTTGGCAAGGCGATCTTAGTTGATGCCAAAACTTGCAATGAGGGTCAGTTAAAAGTAGCTCAATAGCGTATCTTTCAAACCATCCATCTTGGCATCAAACCATTTGCTCCATCAGCTTTGATTAGCTAGGTAAATTCTAGTGACAACCCCATTTCAACCACAAAGTCACTAGAACGCTCGCAACCATGCTCGACCCAAGTGACCCCAAGGTGCACTAAGCACGATTAGGCAATGATCTTCTGAGGCTTGTATATCAGACCTTGTGAGAGGTATTGAGAAACCATCAGGGTCTACTAGATCATGATTTCAAGGTCTACAATAACCTCTCTCAGTTTTGGGTGATTCGACTTCATTTGCATTTGGAAAGGTGATCTTAGTTGATGCCAAAACTTGTAGTGAGGGTCAGTTGAAAATAGCTCAGCAGCGTATCTTTCAAACCATCTATCCTGACATCAAACCATTTACTCCATCAACTCTGATTGGCCAAATAAATGCTAGTGACAACCCCGTTCCACCCACGGAGTCACTGGAACGCTCGCCACCACGCTTAAACCAAGTGACCCCAAGGTGCACTAACCACAATTAGGCAACAATCTTCTGAGGCTCATATCTTAGATATCATGAGAGGTATAGAAAAAAATTCAGGGGCTACAAGATCATGTTTCTGAGGTCTACAATAACCTCTCTCAATTTTGGGTGATTTGACCTTGTTTGCATTTGGCAAGGTGATCTTAGTCGATGCCAAAACTTGCAGTGAGGGTCAGTTGAAAGTAGCTCAGTAGTGTATCTTTCAAACCATCCATCCTGGCATCAAACTGTCTACTCCATTAGCTCTAGTTGGCTAGGTAAATGCTAGTGAAAACCCTATTCCACCCACGGAGGCATTGGAACGCTCGCCACCATGCTCAACTGAAGTGACCCCAAGATGCACTAAGCATGATTAGGCAACAATCTTCTGAGGCTCATTCTCAGACCTTGTGAGAGGTATCAAAAAAATATTAGGGGCTATGTGATCATGATTTTGAGGTCTATAATAACCTCTCTTGGTTTTGGGTGATTCAACTTCATTTACATTTGGCAAGGTGATCTCAGTTGATGCTAAAACTTGCAGTGAGGGTCAGTTGAAAGTAGCTCAACAACGTATCTTTTAAACCATCCATCCTAGCATCAAACCATCTACTCCATCGGCTCTGGTTGGCTGGGTAAATGCCAGTGACAAACCCATTCTACCCATGGAGTCACTGGAACACTCGTGACCACGTTCGACCCAAGTGACCCCAAGGTGCACTAAGCATGATTGGGCAGTGATCTTCTGAGGCTTGTATCTTGGACCTTGTGAGAGGTATTGAAAAACCATTAAGGGATATGGGATCATGATTCTGAGGTCTACAATAACCTCTCTTGATTTTTGGTGATTTGACTTCATTTGCATTTGGAAAGGTGATCTCAGTCGATGCCAAAACTTGCAGTGAGGGTCAGTTGAAAGTAGCTCAGTAGTGTATCTTTCAAACCATCTATCCTAACATCAAACTATCTACTCCATCAACTTCAGTTGGTTGGGTAAATGCCAGTGACAACCTTGTTCTGCCCACAGAGTCACTAGAACACTCACGACCACGCTTGACCCAAGTGACCCCAAGGTGCACTAAGCATGATTGGGTAGTGATCTTCCAAGGCTCATATCTCAGACCTTGTGAGAGGTATCAACAAACCATTAGGGGCTATGAGATTTTGATTCTGAGGTCTACAATAACCTCTCTCAGTTTTGGGCAATTCGACTTCATTTTCATTTGGAAGGGCGATCTCAGTCGATGCCAAAACTTGCAGTGAGGGTCAGTTGAAAGTAGCTCAGTAGTGTATCTTTCAAACCATCTATCCTAGCATCAAACTATCTACTCCATCAGCTCTGGTTGGCCGGGTAAATGCCAGTGACAACCCCATTCTACCCATGGAGTCACTGGAACACTCGCGACCACACTCGACCCAAGTGACCTAACAACACAAGTGCTACATTTCTCTGTGGATTTAGTAAACCCCAATATGATGAGTTATATACATAGTGAGTATATACATAGTATTGAAATAATGTAGTACTAAGTGGCTTAAGTGGGATTACAAGTTGGGTTAAGGGTCGTGGGATCTGTGATGTAGTAGAGTGGGTATATAGAGTAGAATATCAACACTTGTCTTTGTAATGTAAATTCAAAAAGATATAATTTAAATCATAATGATAATCATAGTCAAGATATAACTTCACCATTCAATTCCATAAACATGAATAATAAATATGTATATAAAAGATGATGCAAATATAACATAAAAATGAGCATGTTATAAATATAGAAAGTATCAAATGTATCAAAAGTATCTCCATATGCAAATATGGAACATGACATTTCAAAATGTCTACAAAATCAATGTTTCAAGTTGTACAATGTGGCATATATACCATCTCAAAATGTTCCAAGTATCATCTCTAAATGACCACAAAACTAAAACTACATCTTATGCCGTAGGGGGATAATCAAAATGTCACCTCTTTGAAGAAGTGTTTAGCTTTGATTGATCCTGCATAAAAAATGAGTTCAAACCCAAGTTAAATTGCTTAATTTATATGATTTGTACATATATATATATATATAAAATTCATAATTCAAACACTAATTTAATTAAAATTATAATTGAATACAAACATTTGTACCTGGCCTCTCGGTCGCCTACCATGATCAGGTGTCCTAACATAAGTCTTTGGTAGCGAAGGGACAATGCCACCATAACCAACTCTGACCTATAAATATATATTTGCAATAATGAGATTAGTAGAGTGGTGCAACATAGAGTAATAAATCTACAAAATAGGATGATAGCATAATAAAATTACAAATTGATTGAACTAAAATTAAAACTTACATCCACTGATCCCTCCTCTGGAATAGTGGGTTGGGTCAACAAAGATACGAAGGATTCTCGTGGGCCCTCCCTCACACTGGGAGTAACCTATGAGAGTAAAAGTATTGTCAATTATATATAAATGTACTTCATAACAACCCTAGTTACAAAATACAAATAACAATATGTAAAATTCTACGTACAATCAGGTTATCACTTTGAATCGAGATGCCTGTCAGCCTAGGCTCCCGAACTTGTGTCGGGACATCATCAAGAAATCAATAAAAGGAGATAAATAACTTGTGTGTAACAAAAAAATAATTTATGCACTTTTATTTTTTTGAATTTTTTTAAGAAAAATTCCTAAGTACATAATTTTTTTCTCAAAATTTCTAAGTAAAAGTAAATTTTCTAGAATTATTTAAATCCTAAAACATATCTAAATAGATTTCATTTACAAGACGAACGCATGATAAATTTAAATTTGACTTGATTTTCAATAAGAAACGCTAAGTGAAAATAATAGGATTTACCACATATTTCATTTCAATCTATTTTTTTTTCAAATACATAACATATGAAAGTCCAAATTGAAAATTACATGCATAATTACTAATTTCCCAATAGTTTAAGCATAAAACTATTACATTTAAGTTTGATGGACATTTCCAATTATCATAAGGATCTCATTCTTCCCAAATAATAATATTTTCGAATGTATTACAAAATCCCAAGTGTATAAAAGGTGAGGAATCCCTGATTTTGAGTTTAATTTTACATATGGAACATAAGTTTACAACAAATTTTCAAACTAAAATCTACCAAGTCCACAAATCCAATAGATCCTGTGTCCGACTAGGTACCTGTTAATGCGAGGTTGACCACAGAGGTCACCTCCCAACCTAGGCCTTTTCAAGGCCACCCCCGAGCTAGGGGATCTAATAAGGAATGAGATACAATAAAAAAAGTCCCAAACATGAAGGAAACAATCAACATGAAAACACTTCAACAAATTTTTCCCAATGGGTTTTAACAAGAGGAAGGTCTCCAAGAGGCCTTCCTGAAAATAGGGTAGAGGTGGACTACCAGGAGGAGAAAGCCATAGTATAAATATAAATTTCTCAAGCCACACATGGACTTGGGAAGACCATCTTCAAAAAGATGTGGTCTAACTCTCGTTATGCCCCCCAGGTGCCCGTAGGCCATACTTGGCATCATGGGTATCATGGAACCCCATGTTTATCCCTCCACACATGGGAGACTCTGCACATCCTAGGTCTTCTTCCTACTACCCCCTTCAAGGTTACTCCACCCTCCCTAAGGTGAGTAAACCTTAAAGAATCCCATCCCAAATTGAATACACAAAGGAAAAACAACATTTTACAAAACATAAATCTCAAAACATAAACCTTAAAAAGCCACAGACTCCATTAATGGAGCTCCAAGCTTAAACACATGCAAGGAATGCAAAAAATAGCACATGAGCCTACCTTTATCTAAGAAAAGGTTTGAATATCTGAAATTGAAACTCCTTCCAAGATAGTCCTTCCTAAGATCCTTCCAATGTGAGTGGTCTCTAAAACTAGAGAGTGGGTGAACACTCAAACCCTTCCCAAGCTTTCCCTAAATAGGAAAACCTCCTAAAATCTAGGAATGTATCACAAGAGGGGAAAAAAGTTCCATTCCGTTCTTACCACTTGCCTTCTTTCCCATTCATGGAGTTGAAAGCAAATTTGGGAAGAAGAGAGAGGTTAACCAAAACCTTACAATTCTTCAAATTCGCCCAACTTTGAAATCTTGACTTTAGGGGAGTCATAAATGAGTTTTAAGGCTCTTAATGGGCTGAAAATGACCCCTAACCCCTAAGGTACCAACCTGGGTAGCTAAAATTGACCCTAATTAACCCATGTGAGCCCAAATGATGCTCCTAAACTCCACCTAAAGTTTACACACGGATTTCCAAGTCAAGGTTGACTATCTAGAAACTTCCCAACCCAAGGTAAGTTGATTCTACCATAAGGTTAACCCCTAGTCAAACCCTTGACCCAACCAAATATAATTTACTAACCATGCCAAAACTTATGCCACAATTTGCCAAATTTGGCACATTAATTAAAATAAATGACATGGTTAAATCACATATACATTAACTAAATTAAATACACACATGAAAACCACATTCACGAAATAAAGACTATACAATGAGGTCCACATTTCTTTATTCAAAGAGGACCTTGGAATTCATGGTATAAACATAGGTTCCAATACTGGATCCTTGCATTTAGATCCATGGTCAACTAATCCTACACATTCATTGCACTCATTAGTGGGTCCATATCACATGATATAAAATAAGATACCTCATCAATACTGCATGTTATAAAACTATGTCTATGAATGAAATAACTAGCATAACATCAGTTTCCTAAATGAACTTTTCATTGCAATAGTATATAACATTGTATTAAATCATATGTGACATCATCATAAACTGAAACTAAATCAAAACATATAGTATCTCGAGTGTACCCTGATTACATAATTAGGTACCAAACATATAACATAGGATTCAACAGATCCTCAAATACATAAGTGTCTCAAATAGTCAAGTATGTCTATGAAATAAGTAATAAAAGCATAAAAAACAAAGCAGTATAAATATGACTGCTAGGTAGGTCTCACAATTTCCTTTTACTAATCTTGTATAAACAACATACCATGTTGACTCACAACCCATGAGCTGTTGCTTGATAACACATTTGGCATCATACTTTTTTCTCCATTTTGGTCTTGATTTACTCACTGCATGTAGATTTAACACACTTCATAGATGACTTTGACCTCCGATTTGACCTTGATAATGTCCCCTCCATTGATTATCCTTGATCATGACTACCTTGTGTTGATGGGCATGGTGGGTTACTACTATGGATGCATCATTTGGAAATGATGCCATAACAACACCAAATGGAATAACAACATCTGGTGTTGCTGTTGCATTTTTTGGATGTTGCAATCATAATAGTGATTTACCAGGTGTTCATAGAGACATAAATGCAACCACTTACTTCTTCTTTCAGTGTTGATCTCATTTCTATGCTTCCATGCTTTCTGTATTTGCTATTTTGTCTTCATGGTATGAATTCTCATGTTCCTGAGTGCACATGTTCTATAGAATAGTTCCTTTTAGAAGTGTATGGCTTGAATATGCACATGCATAATTGCAGATGAGGATTAGTAATAGGGTGCTAGGCATTGCTTAGATCCTTTGGATCTAACCCCATCTTTTCCTTCCTTGTAGGTTCTGGATCATACAGGAGCCTACTGGATTCAACCCCAGGTTAACACTTCATTACTTCAAGCAATGTCTGGTACCTTCATTGTTTATGTTCATCCACTTATGTATGTTTTCATTCATTCATATTCTTTTGAAAGTTGGCTATACTCATATTCTTCTTGTGTCCCAGTCTTCCAACTATGATCAATTTAATGCTGTAAATCTTAACATAGAATTCGATATCAACCTGTCATATATCTATTCCAAATGATATTTGAAGTATAATTCATTCAGAAATCTAATGAGATTATTATCAACATTTCAGATATAAGAAAATTGAATTCTTATGGTGTTACAAAACACTACTGAAACTACATTTGAATAAACATACATGCCAACCATTTGACAAAATATCCATATGAAATCTAGAGCAATACATTAATGAAAGGAGGCATCTCTAACAAGAATTTCCCTTTTGAGAGTATATGAGATAGATGTAGGGAAGTTGAAGAACATATATGTACAGTTATAAAACCTAAATTTAAATTTACATGTCTATTTTTTTTGTAGATATATACATTAAGGATCATGTTAGATAATAAAAGGGAATTCAATCAAAATAGGGAGACAATCACTAGATTGTTGTGTAACTTTGAAAGAGAAGATTGTTATTACCTAAAACTACAGATGATCAAAACTTAATTAGAAAAACTCTGATACTTAACTCTTGTAGTCCTAATAGATACATCTATCAATAATAAACACTAAGGTATTAAGGATATGGATCCTTCTTGACTTTGAGATCTGAACTACATGTGGGTATACCTGTCAGATTTAATTCTCCAAAATCACAATAGTTATTTGTATGCTTGATACAGACATAAACATATAACTTTTGACAAAACTTTAAAATAAATTGTTATTCATTTTGATTGATGGTGAAAAATATGTAACTTAAGAAATGGCTAGTGCCAAATCTTAGGGCATCAGAGTCGACTAAAACACACATCTGTAGAAAACCCTCAAGTCAAATAACCCCAAAACCTAGATAAGATGCCTTACACATTATCTTCTCATTTATATATATTGTCATCAAATTCTTGTACAATTTATGAATTCTCTGAGACCTCACTCAAGACTTACCCTTCCCTTGAAAGAAACTTGAGATTTAACCCCACTATCTACCTTGTAGATGATGCATCACAAATGCCTTGTAGATTAAATACATAAAGAACTCAAAATTCATACATGAAGAAAACAAAACATATACAAGGAATTTCAGTATATTTTCATTAATAATCTTCTGTATCAGTACATTCATAAACTAAGATTCTCAAAATTCAAACACTAATGCAAAAACTTCTATTACAATAAGTTTTTCACCACCTCTAAAAATCAAAGAGAATTAACTATATATACACTAGCTATATTGGAATCCTTAAGAAAAGGATGCAACAAGCTTCAGATGGCTAGGATAGTGACTTGCACTAGAATACAAAACATATTTAAACTTGAACAGAAAAAGGGGAAATGGTGCCAGAAAACTGTTTCTTCTCATAGTGAATCCCTTTGAGTGGCACCTTTGTCTGTTGGTATTTAGAGTAACTACAAAAAGTTGTGTGAATGATGACTATCATCTGGCTAACCTATTGGAAATATAATTGGGAAATGTGATATTAAGAGGGGGGGGGGGGGGGTGAATCAGAGATCACCTACTAAACCATTCTTTTAGAAATAAATTTTTTTCATAGCATCAACAATACTTGATCATAATCAAATAACTAACAAACTAAACATCATCCATGTAAGCATTCATAACAAAAATATTTTGGTTACCTAGAAACCCTTGAAAGGTAAAACTGGGGTGGGGATGACACCCACAAATCTTCACTACTACAGTAATAAATTTGCCTGTTAGGGCTTACAAAAATTTGATCAAAACTTGATCTACCCTGTTAAAAGCTAAAGACTTGTACAATCTACCTTGTTAAAGGATTTGAAACTTACAAAAAAGTAAGCACTCGGTTAAGAGATTACAAAAATTCTATTAGGACCACTCGGTTAAGAGATTTACGTTGATAAACTGGCTAAAATGTCTCAGTACCTGATCTTTCAGTTTGCACTATATGCAGATTAAAGATCTTCTCTTTACTGTATGATGTTGATCTCATCTATCAAATTTATCTCTTTTTTGTGCTTTCACTACTTAGCTCAGTCACTGAACTCTGTCTGAATACTTCTCTTCACTGAATCATACCTATATGCTTATTCCCTTCACATTCGCTATCCCTTGGTACTTCCTTTTAGGGTTTAGATCTTGACCTTATATAATCAATAAAACATCTTTTTGCTTCAAGATCTATGGTTCAGATTAATTCCTTTTGCCGCTTAAACCTTACTAATTTCTGATTGGTTCTAGGTATTGCATAGGGATTAATGATTGCTAAGTAGATGCGTAATTACCTCCGCAATTATCTCAACAAACAAAATACAAAACATGAATGTTAGCCAAAACTATTTACCTTGATCACTGTGCCAAAACAAAATCTTATGTCATTCTCTAGCTTACTCAGAAAATGCAGTTCCTGATACTCGACATTCACTGTACTCGACATATGTTGATAACTCTGGTGCTCGAAAATCATTGCATATAGGACTCGACAGAACTAGACTCGGTATACTACAAAAAATACATAGTGACCATAAGTTTACTCGGTAGTACTAATGCTTGGTAAGTAAACATTACATAGCTCAGCGTTTACATAATGACTCGGTCGCAGTGATGACAGACCATCATTGCCTAGATAAATGGCTAAGTGTGGATCACTAATAGTCAACAAAACTATAGAGATCTACAATGTCCCCCTTTGACATTAGTGGCAAAAACACTTTGTCATGACATTACATTTCCCTTTACAAAAATATGTAGTATAAGTAAAATACTCCCCCTGAGATATATATACATTAAAAAATCTTCAAAAATTTGGTTACCTCCCTCTTTGGTATGTCATGTCATTTTACTTCCCCCTTGATTTTGACACAACAAATGTCATCTGGAGTGGGGATCTCAAAATGCTTCTCCAGAAATGTTTTTTGAAGCATCATAACCATGTGTAGTGCAGTTTACCATCCTTCAGCAGCAACAGTTAAAACTTCAGACTACACTTCTAGCTTCGCAGCTAGATTGATTAGGCTCTCGATAGTAGACAAATTTAGATCCCTCTGAGTTAATTCCTTAGCCTTGACTAACTTTCTCTATAATGCCTCTAGGTGAGGTGTTAAAATTGTTTGCATAGAAAGTAGGCGAGACCTAATCTTTCCATCATTAGCTATCAACTCAACTATCTTTCCTTGAGTATGCATGATCTCGACATAATGGTTGGAATTGTGTTCTGGATCAACACTTAAGGACTGACTAGTGGATTTTAGTTCTTGCTGTAGTTGATTGATCAATCGTTGGTTCTCCTCAGTGAACTATTCTATATTGCATAGTTTGGTGAGAAGAGAGTTTGCATTTATAATTACTTCTTCGGTCTCTACTACCAAAGTAGAAAGTGCGACCTATTTAACTGCAATCTCAGCAGATACTTTCTCCAACATTTTGGTCTCGAACTTTCTTTCTGACAACTCAAACAATTTATCACTAGCACTACTTGCTTCATTATTTACCTTCTGAACAATATGTACAAGTTGTTCCAATATGGGAGTGAAACTATTTACATCTAACAACTCATAAACATCATTAAATATATCTTTGATTTCATACAAAACCTGTTTCTGCTGATTTTCTCTTCTCAATTCTTGTTGTCTACTTTTCCTTGACAATAAATCTTTCAATACCTATATTTTCTCATAGGATAAGTTATCAGTATCCCATTTAGGAATAACAATAACTTCATCAATGGTTACCTCTAGTGAAAAGACTTTTATTTTCTACTTGAGTGCCTTCTTCAGTGTGCTCCCACTCAACATCTGTATAAGAGCTTGTATTGCTTCTTGTTCTGTAGGCTCTTGTACCTCAGTAGCTTTGTCATTTCCTTCTTTTCCCTCAGTTTCCTTATCCTCCACATGAGGACTAGTAGCTTTTTCTTCTAACTTCTCTTTTTCTTGGTGGATCTACTCGGCAGATGTGGGTAGAATAATTGGTTTCAGCTTCTCTGGTTCCTCGGTAGTACTTATACTGGCTAAAAAATCAACTGTAAAAACTTTAGATTTGGTGGGGGTAGTGGTACCAGTTGATGTCACATCAATTGTCAGATAAGATTTGACTTGTAAAAGTACTATGTTACTACCTGGCAAAGATGTGTCTTTTTCTTTCTCGGCCTGTATGTCTTCCTTGGTTAATACTAGATTCTTAACTGATGTATCCTCTATGATATCTACAATGTGTACTTCAGGTTCCTTTTGAATTTCCTCTACCTTGGGAGCTTCTATCTCCAAAATGGGTGATTCCATTACACTTTGTTCTATTTTAGGCTCGACATCCTTAGATGTACTAGCACCAATATCTCCATCTTTGTCAATCAACAATCCATACACTATCTTCCAAATCTTGACACTTTCCTATACAACATCCTCAACCTTGTGTTGAAGGATTAGATAGGCTCTCAGATTAGGATCAAATTTGGGTCAGTATTTCTGCATAGTTTTTTTGATGTTGGCAAGGGTGAGACTTGATTCCACTTGTGCTAAGGTGCTCTCCCTTATTTTTTTTTCAGTATTAAGGGCATATTCTCATTTAGGTGCAACCCTGTTGCTCAGCTCCTTTTGGATTCAATTCTCCAACTGAATAGGCAACATCTTGAAAGTGAAAAGCATTTCATGAATAACATCTTCAACTTTTTCCTTCTCTCCTATACTCAAACTTCCAAACTTTAACTCTTTCAAGTCATCCACTCTTGCAGAGTTTCTGATCTTGTGGCATATTTCATCCACAATAGTTTTAACATCCTGTAGTTCAATCTTCTTCTTCACCTCTTCATCACTTTTAGTTTCCTCATCATCTTCTTGTGCCAACACAAGTTTTCTTCTAGGCCTTTTGTTTCCCTTACTTGGCACTACCTTAGGTTGTGTAGGTTTTCACTTATTGGATGCAGGGGACACCTTAGGAGTTTCAATAGTTGCTCCCCTTGTTCTAGGCCTTAGCACAGGTGTGGAAGACACTTTAGGTTTCAATATTCTTTTCTTGGTTGGGGGCTCGATAATTATTGGTTTCTTTCCTTTCTTCTCTTCTACTTGAGTTTCTTCTTCTTCTTCTTCTTGACTATCACTAGATTCACTTGGTTCATCTTCTCCCAACCCTTGGGTTAATTCTAGTGGAGAATTCTTATCCAATTCTTTCACATACTTCTCCACATTCTTTACTATCTTCTTTATTTTCCTCTCTAAAGTTGTAGCAGTTAAACCCATAGAGATTTTTGATTTCTCTTCTTCATAAGTTCCAAAGTAAGGTGCCTTGCTATCAATTTCTTTGGCTAAGAGGGCTATGATGGAAGTAGTAGCTTCATCTATATTAATTTCATAGGGTAGTGGCATGAGCCATGAAACCCTAGGAAGGACTACTTGTGCATGTGTGAAATCTATGTCAACTAGAAAGCATATATCATTACTGTACTTTTCAACTAATGACATAGGGATTCTACTCCTTTTCCTCATTTTCTTCTTAAACTCAACAAAATAGTTGTACATCACTCCATTAAAACTATCTCCTATCTAACCTATGAACTCACTGACTTGCATAGTAATGGGTTTCTTCTTATCCCATATCACACCTCCATGAGTAGGAAAACTCTTCTTTACATAAAAGAATAGACAGATTAGCAAAGAGCCAAACTTACACATTGAGTTCTTTGCAGTTTGGATAGAGTTGAGGTTCTTAGCAAGCTGAGTCAGCTAGAGCTCAGCAAGATCATATGTGTGCCCTTTCTTAATTATTTTCCATGCTTGGTCTACTTCCATACAGGGGACACTATCCAACTGACTGGATTGGTAGAACTTGTGTGAGATAACCCTAACAGAAAAGTCAATCTCTGGATCGGTAGTGGTAGAGATCATCATTCCTTGTTTGTTCCATACTACTTGTTTGTTTTCCTGAATTTCTTCTTTGCTTGAACACTTCATTGTCCTTTTTCCTTGAATCGTAGGATATCTAGTGACTCGTTGGATCATTTCCTTTGTTATTCTCACTGGTCCATCTTCCAGCCATAGTTGCATTTCATGTACACCACTCAACACTATTTTTATCCATTCAACCTTAAAATTCTATGGGAAATCCAGGGCATGCACTAACCCTTGTTTGGAAACTGATTTGTACTCTGGCTTCGACACTCCATTAACACATAACTTATCATACGCTTCCTTGATCTCATAATCTCTGATTTCCCCAATTTTGCACATATAACATGACCTAATGTCATTCATGATCAACACATTTTATGGAATTGAAGATAGGGCTTCGGTCAAATCTCCTTTAATCATGGATTCCAAAATTGTCTTAAAAATTCATGGCTTGCAAACTTCATTTCTTTCCAGTTGTGCATTGAAAACCTCCATCCCTTGTTTCTTCATTGTAGCAGATGATGATGCCATTTCAATTTAAAATTTTGAAAGGAAATGTATGCTCATTAATGTACCTTTTTCTCGTAAGTACCCTGTAGATGATTTTTGCCGATGACACACTGTAGAGATTCAGAATTATCTTTGATAAACTGATTGCTCACACTTTGAATCATTCAAAGAAATCTCAATTCGCTAGGTGAAATGAAATGAGTGGAAACTTTCCGCTTTACAGATTGTGAAAATTAAAATTAGAGACTCATAAATGCTTTGTACAAAATTTGTAAGTGGCATACAACTACCTCGGCAAACTCATGCTAACCTTGGCTAACACAAGCTTAGTTAAAATAACCATTATGACATAGCTTGGTACCTATAGCATCT
Organism: Chamaecyparis obtusa; assembly: GCA_027943335.1. Classification (NCBI taxonomy): domain Eukaryota; kingdom Viridiplantae; phylum Streptophyta; class Pinopsida; order Cupressales; family Cupressaceae; genus Chamaecyparis; species Chamaecyparis obtusa. The sequence goes on along the minus strand of BSBK01000781.1, from coordinate 900,422 downwards.
CGACCATAATAGGTGCTCAGCATACACTGATATCTCTATTAGAATACTATCACTCGGCATCAAAGATAAAGTTTTCTATTTCGCTCAGATATGTCCTAATGTATCTTTAACTATGTAGATTGGACTTCTACTCAATCGTTATGTTAGGAATTGATGTAAAATAAAGCTTTGTAAAATTCAGTTCTGAGCATTCCTTCTATGCTTAGTTAGAAGAAGTGTGATCACCTGATCCATCAGATTGGGTGACCTCAGATGTGCTAGCTTCACTAGTGCTTTCTTCTTCTTTCTTCTTCCATGTCTTGTCCATCTGATTTTCAAATTTTCATGGATATCTTCATTTTGATTCTAATCATTGCTCAGCATAGGTGATCTACAATCTTTCTTAAGATGACCTATCTTATTACATTTGTAACATACCATGCTTCCATTCATCCAAATTTTGGATCTACCTCTGAAATGAGTCTTCATGCAATTTGCTCCAATGTGTCCATATTTTCCATAATAGTAACAACTATACCATATGTTGTAGTCCCAATTGTATGAGTTTTTCTTCACAAGTGACTTAGACTATTCACTTGATGGCCATCTTGGTTTAGACCTACATTCAAATGCTCTATGCCCATACTTTTGATAGTTGAAACAATTGCCTTGAAACTTAGGTGAGGTAGGTGGGTTACTAACCTTAGACCTACATTCATGTTCCTGATGTCCATGTTTCTTATAGTTAAAGCAATGTCCATTGAACTTAGGTTTAGAATCAAACTTACAATGTTTACTTCTACATATGTTGACTGTATGTCCTGGCTTTCCACAATGATGGCATGTGGGCTTTTTGTTCTTTGGTTTTGCATTCTTCTATCCTCCATTCTTTGATGATTCTCCTTCTTCAGTAGATGAAGCATGTTCATTTAGTCCAAGTCCAGATCTATCATAAGATCTTCTAGGTGACCTTAACAGTTCTTCAAAATATTTTGTAGCTTTATTAGGTTTGTTCATCCTTTTAGTGTTGATCTCCTTTCTGTGCTTCCATGCTTTCTGTATTTTCTATTCTGTCTTCATGGTATGAATTCTCATGTTCCTGAGTGCACATGTTCTATAGCATAGTTGCTTTTAGAAGTGTATGGCTTGACTATGCACATGCATAATTGTAGATGAGGATCAGTAATAGGATGCTAGGCATTGCTTAGATCCTTTGGATCTAACCCCATCTTTTCCTTCCTTATAGGTTCTGGATCATACAAGAGCATACTGGATTCAACCCTGGGTTAACACTTCATTACTTCAAGCAATGTCTGGTACCTTCATTGTTTATGTTCATCCACTTATATATGTTTTCATTCATTCATATTCTTCTGAAAGTTGGCTATACTCATATTATTCTTGTGTCTCAGTCTTCGAATTATGATCAATTTAATGCTGTATATCTTGACATAGAATTCAATATCAACCTGTCATATATCCATTCCAAATGATATTTGAAGTATAATTTATTCAGAAATCTAATGAGATTATTATCAGCATTTTAGATCTAAGAAAATTGAATTCTTATGGTGTTACAAAACACTGCTGAAACTACATTTGAATAAACATACATGCCAACCATTTGACAAAATATCCATATGAAATCTAGAGCAATACATTAATGAAAGGATGCATCTCTAACAAGAATTTCCCTTTTGAGAGTATATGAGATGGATGGAGGGGAGTCGAAGAACATATATGTACAGTTATAAAACCTAAATTTAAATTTACATGTCTATTTTTTTTTGTAGATATATACATTAAGGATCATGTTAGATAATACAAGGGAATTCAATCAAAATAGGGAGACAATCACTAGATTATTGTCTAACTTTCAAAGAGAAGAATGTTAGTACCTAAAACTACAGATGATCAAAACTTAATCAAAAAAAAATTGATACTTAACTCTTGTAGTCCTAATAGATACATCTATCAATAATAAACACTAAGGTATTAAGGATATGGATCCTTCTTGACTTTAAGATCTCAGCTACAGGTGGGTATACCTATCATATTTAATTCTCCAAAATCACAATAGTTATTTGTATGCTTTATATAGACATAAACATATAACTTTTGACAAAACTTTAAAATAAATTGTTATTCATTTTGATTGATGGTGAAAAATATGTAACTTAAGAAATGGTCGGTGCCAAATCTTAGGGCATCAGAGTCAACTAAAACACACATCTGCAGAAAACCCTCAAATCAAATAACCCCAAAACCTAGATAAGATGCCTTACAAGTTATCTTCTCATTTATATATATATTGTCATTAGATTCTTGTACAATTTATGAATTCTCTGAGACCTAACTCAAGATTTACCCTTCCCTTGAAAGAAACTTGAGATTTAACCCCACTATCTACCTTGTAGATGATGCATCACAAATGCATTGCAGATTAAATACATAAAGAACTCAAAATTCATACATGAAGAAAACAAAACATATACAAGGAATTTCAGTATATTTTCATTAATAAATCTTTTGTATCAGTACATTCATAAACTAAGATTCTCAAAATTCAAACACTAATGCAAAAACTTCTATTACAATAAGTTTTTCACCACCTCTAAAAATCAAAGAGAATTAACTATATATACACTAGCTATATTGGAATCCTTAAGAAAAGGATGCAACAAGCTTCAGATGGCTAGGATAGTGACTTGCAATAGAATACAAAAGATATTTAAACTTGAACAAAAAAAGGGGAAATGGCACTAGAAAGCTGTTTCTTCTCATAGTGAATCCCTTTGATTGGCACCTTTGTTTGTTGGTATTCAGAGTAACTACAGAAAGTTATTGTGTGAATGATGATCACCATCCCGCTAACCTATTGGAAATATAATTGGGAAATGTGATACTGAGAGGGGGGGGGGGGGTGAATCAGAGATCATCTACTAAACCATTCTTACAGAAATAAAACTTTTGTATAGCATCAACAATACTTGATCATAATCAAATAACTAAAAAACTAAACATCATCCATGTAAGCATTCATAACACAAAGATTTTGGTTACCTAGAAACCCTTGAAAGGTAAAACTGGGGTGGGGATGACACCCAAAAATCTTCACTACTACAGTAATAATTTTTCCTATTAGGGCTTACAAAAATTTGATCAAAACTTGATCTAACCTATGAGGGGTTTGCCCTTTTAAAAGCTAAAGACTTGTACAGTCTACCTTGTTAAAGGATTTGAAGCTTGCAACAAAGTAAGCACTTAGTTAAGAGATTACAAAAAGTCTATTAGGACTACTCAGTTAAGAGATTTACCCTGATACATTGGCTAAAATGTCTCAGTACTTGATCTTTCAGTTTGCACTGTATGCAGATTACAGATCTTCTCTTTATTGTATGATGTTGATCTCATCTATTAGATTTATCTCTTTTTTGTGCTTTCACTACTTAGCTTGGTCACTAAACTCTATCTAAATACTTCTCTTCACTGAATCATACCTATCTGCTTATTGCCTTCACATTCGCTATCCCTCACTACATCATTGTAGGGTTTAGATCTTGACCTTATATAATCAACAAAACATCTTTCTACTTCAAGATCTACAGTTTGGATTAATTCCTTTTACTGCTTAAACCTTACTAATTTTTGATTGGTTCTAGGTATTGCATAGGGATTAATGATTGCTAAGTAGATGCGTAATTACCTCCACAATTATCTCAACAAACAAAATACAAAACATGAATTTTTGCCAAAACTATTTACCTCAATCACTGTTGCAAAGAAAACTCTAATGTCATTCTCTCACTTACTCAGAAAATGTAGTTCCTGATACTTGACATTCACTGTACTCGGTATATGTTGATAACTTTGGCACTCGACAATTGGTTCATATAGGAGTCATAAAAACTAGACTTGGTATACAACAAAAAATACACAGTGACCACAAGTTTACCTGACAGTACTACTGCTCGGTAAGTAAACATTACATAGCTTGGCCTTTACATAATGATTCGGTCGTAGTGATGACCAACCATAATTGCCTAGATAAATGACTAAGTGTGGTTCACTAATAGTTAACAAAACTATAGATATCTACATAACTTACAGCATCCTTTTCATAATAATTACTCTCCCTGTGCTCATAGATCAGGTGTGATGTTGGAATTCACTCATCTTCCATTTATTCTACATCAATTACTATAGGCTTCTTCTTCTTAGGTTTGGTTGTTTTGTCCCATGAAGCAACCTCTTCCTCTGAAGGCCAAATGTATTCTTGTAGGCTTTGAAAATTTTTAACCTGTTTGTCCCATCTTGAGTCAGTGATTGCCTTTATGTCGACAACAAATCTGGTACACTCATTTTTTAGTTTTGAACTTGTCATCCAAAATGTTGTTGAGCCTATCAATATCTAAGGATCCATCATTATTCAAGAAGGCCTCCTGCCTAATCACTAATTGAATCATATTTTACTTCCACTCCTCAATTTCTATGATGTTACCATCATCTTTGCAAATTGGAGGGAGGAACTTACTAAAGTCCATGCCAAACATATCCATTTCAGCTCTTACCTAATTTGCCTTTCCCTTGAAGAATCCCTAAGTTGTGCCAATTTTCTCTATCTTCTCTCCAACCTCAATCACTAATTCTAGAATGTCTTCCTTATGTGGTTGTAGCACTTCAAGTTTCTCAAACAAAGCCCCTCTGCTAGACCAGATATTGAAAAGTGGCTCTAAAGCAGCCATAGCATCTTTGATGCTGTCATTTGTTTTCCACAACATAGAGTATGAATTATGGACTGAGTCCATTTTCCCTTTAATCTCCTCATACCTATGTTGTAAGACATCATTGAGTGCTTTGAGAGCTACATCTAGCTTGTCCTTTTCTGAATCCCCTGCTGCCTCAATGGGAATTTCTTCCACTGATTGGACTGCAGCTTCAATCTGTAGGGATGGAGGAGGAGTTTCTTTAGAAACTTCTTCAAGCTTAACCTTTAACTCTTCCAACTCATATTCTAGGACTATTATTTTCATTAGTCCTTGATCTCTATCTTTTTCTATGGTTACTGTAGTTTCAAATAATTTTTCATATCTATTTTATAGTTGAGCTATCTTAGCTTCATTTAGATGTGCAAAATGGGTCATTGCCTTAGACACTTCAAGATCATTGGTGTTATGAATAGTCCAGATGATCTCACCCCCTTCTATTTTATCCTATTTTCTGAGTAAGGATGGCTTTTGGGTTCTTGGTGCAAGGGACCACATTTCTAAGGCTTGGGATTTAGGGTCATACCCACTTCCTCTAATCATATCTCCAATTTGGGCTTCATAGGACATATTTCCCTTAGGTTTCTTTCTTATTTGATCTATTATGAAAGCTAATGTAAGGTCCCACCCTAGTACTAGGAGCATCCCATTGGACTTAACCATTTCCCTAGCTTCTTCCACAGTAATGGTTTTTGATTTTGGATCATATGCTGCTAAGGATTTTAGTGCCCCATCTTCTAGATCGCTGCCCTCAGGTAATGTTTTTGCAATTTCCAGTTGCTTCCTCCATATGAGGAAATTCTTAAATTCCTCACTTTTGATGAATTGATCATCATTGAGAAATTCTTCCTAGTACATTTCCCTTTCATCTTTACCAAGAAACATGGGTAACTCCACTTCTTGTGTGGCTGCCTTCTTTCCTTCTCTAATGGTTTTCCTCAAATGGTGATGATATGATCTATCACCAAGCACTAAGGCTTTAATCTTGGCAACTTCTTTCTTTTATAGGGTTCTCCTTCCTCAAGTTTTTGCCTCTTGTGAGGTGGTTCAGATACACCTCATGCCTCAGGTGCATCCTAACTTACATCAATGATAGGGGCCTCATTGACTTGCGGTGGACTATCTCCTTCTTGAGATTCAGTAGTGTACTCTTCATAGTCAGAAGAAGAATAATCCTTTTTTACTTCCAACTTCTCTTCAAGATGACCCTCTAATTGGCTAGATAGAGTGCCATGCATCTCTACCATTCTGTTAATTCTAGCTAAGTAGGGGAGGTCTTGGAAGAATCCTCCAAAGGCAATCCCAGCCTTTTGATTGGAGCCTCCAAATTCAATAAGTCATAGAATTTGGTAAGTCTTCTTCCTATCTCATCTTCATCCAACATGATTCTAATCACGTCCTCTTCATCGCATCCCTCATGGTTTCTTATAGTACCAATATTGGGGATAAGAAACATTCTGGTATTTCTGATGAAATCCTCTAGATCTATATATCTATACACAATAGTAGCCATTGTGTAATGATTCAACCACAAGATAACCTATGGTAGTGCTCTTTTTCCAATCAAAAAACTTCCCAGTTTAAACTAATGAGGAGTAAAAGTTCCTTTTCTATGTGGTGCCATGTGCTCCTTATCAGTCCACATTAATTGCCACAAAAACTCCAACTGAGCTACCCTTGGTGGTACATACTTTGGTAATAAATGAGGAGGTTGAGGGAAGCCATAGACCCTGATTAGTGTAAAATTTTGACCCAGACAAAAATCTCCCCAATTATGGTCCTTATCCCACTTGCTAACAAATTGTCTAGGCCTAAGAAGTTTAAGTACCAAAACTAGGAGTATCACAATGCTTGTTCCCATCAGGTCCAAAATTGGATGAACTATCCAATTTTGAAAACCACAAAAAATGTTTTCATTGGAGGTATAATTCAATACCCTCAACTAGAACAACACTAGGTTTGGCTATCCCTCAAACATTGTTCTTGGTCTTAGCATTTGCACATTTAAGTTATCAACATTGAAAAACAAAATTAAATGCATTAACAAAGAATAGTGAAAGATTTAATGGGCTTCTTTTTTGCCTTGATGCATAGTAGACCTTCATGCATCACATCAATTACATATTGAATGTAATCGTAGTCTGTGTTGGCATGTGAATTTTGAATATCCAGGATTATCATCAGTAGATCATCCGATAACCTTTCACAATCTCCATCTATCCCCAAGACTCGACACAACCCATATGCCAGATACTTCATATATAAATTTATGGCTTTATACTCATAGGGAGCATTCATATGTGTTGGGAGAGGGGCTACATATTTACCAATTTTATGGATATGTATGGCTATCTGGGTTCTCACAAGCCCTAACTGGCTTGCATACTTCTTTTCTTTCTTTAGGTCTATCTCTATAGATGATGAGGAGTACAAATTAAAAATATTTCATAAAGGATCCCCTATCAAGAGTAACTAAGGGAGATTGATCACCTTTCCTAATGGTTTTTGATATGGGATCATAATTTCTGACCAATTCAAACATGAGGTCAACATCTACAAAGACATAAGGGACTATCAACTTGGCCATGCCTAAAACCCATGCATTATAGATTGGGATAGTCCTATCATGATTCATGTAGAAATAATTAAAAAGCACAAAACCATAGCCATATTGTCAATGAAGACCTCATCATTTTCCTTCTTGTTCTAGTTGTATCCTGGCAATAATTTGATGAATTCATCAGAAAAATTTGGCTTGCCCTTCTGTTCATCTCCCTGTTCTTTTGCTTCTCCACTGGAAGAGGCTCAACTTGATTTTGGTTGGCTCATCTCTACAAATCTTCTATGAACACCTAGCTCTGCAAATCTTAACTACAAACTACTCACTGTAATTGCTCAAAAATCTCAAATTCTCTTTGAAAACTTTTAAGTGTAAATGTAGGTGTATACTAGGGAAAGTATCTTCATAGAATTAAGCTTGAACAATAAATGAAATAATAACTAAATAAACCACAATAGAGAAACTATTTGGAAAATTAATGATCAATTGAGCATCCTATGGCTCTCTAACTTAGAATGTTAATGCAAAGCTGTCAACAAGCTTCCATTAATGATAGTCCTATAATGAGAAATGATAAGATAAACAAGTTAAAGCTAACAATTATATCAAAGTAAATGCTAATTAAGCTCTCAAATGCCTTTCTAAACTCAAATTGCAAGAGGTTCAATGCAATTCTCAGATGTGTGGTTGATAATAATGAAGGAATTTAGTCTTCCTTTTATAGATTTTCCAATGGTAGGGGGTGTAGTTGTGTTTGATCATGATTAAACCTTGGTTGAGTCCTTGGTTCCACCATTTGAAGAAAATGCAAAGTTTGTGTCCTAAAAGCTTGGGACAAGTAGACAAGATCAATGGATAAGATTCTCTTTCACTTTGAGTGATTGAGATTAAATTTGGCTTGATCCATGTGAATGCCTTTCCTCCACTCTCATTGGTTGATTGAATTTCCTCCCTTTGTGGTCGTTGAGAATAATTAAGATCTATTAATTGATTTAAATGAATTTTTTTAGCCATGTACCCCTTGAATGGGTTGAATTTAATTTAATTCAAGACTATACAATTAATTTATTTAATTGTATTTTGATTTGATTGCACTTGATTAAAATGCTCTCAATTTTGATTGACCTTGAATTAAGACTTGATTTTCATTTTGATTGGCTAATTATGTATTGTGATTCAATTACTTCAATTTTGTCCTTGATTTTCTTTGATTTGAGTTGATTTTCTTTGATTTGATCTTTGTCCATTTTTAGGTGATTACAAATGCCCCTCTTTGAGTTGACGTGCGAAGCATATCAATTCAAAGAATACTCTGATCTGGCTCGATGATAGGTCCTGATTCATTGATGGTCGATCTTCGATGTTTGTTTGATGTCTTTCGATGGTCGATCCTTGATTTCTAATATGAGATTGATGTAGATATGGTCGATATGAAACTCTCAATTGATGTGGTTCTAATGATCATTTTGATATGATGATCCTTTTGATGATGGTTCTTGATATGATGTTTGATTCGATGATTGATCTTGATATGATACCTTCTTTGATGATTGATTTCAATGCGATGCCCCATTCATTTGAGTATGAAAAATTTCTTGATAAAAGCTTTCACTTTTGATTCGATGATCAGTTTCTTGATTTTTGATGATGTTACTACTGTTGTTGATCTGATTATCCAATGGTATGCCCCCTCAGAAATAAAACATATTGATGCTTGATTTGAAAAATTTGATTGATTGATTGATCCGATATGTTTTCATTTCTAAAAAACACTGATGATATGCCATGATTCAAAATTTGCCCCGATTGAACTAATAGGTTAGTATAGGTCAAAGTCAAAATTTCACCTCTAAATTAGGTCAAATTAGCTTAAATAGGTTGAAAAACCTTGATTTACAATTCATTTTCACTTTTGACTTGTGAGATTTTGCTCTGAGCTTCCTTTGATTTTCAAGATGGTTGTTCCTATCAGAGAGCATCAGTTCAAGAGATGTCGACGCTATTAGAGACCACTTGACTACGAACCTCCAGTGAGTCATTTTTAACTTCCTTGTTGCATTTATTGCTCATTTATAGCATTTATTGCATCTTTTCCATGTCATTGTTTTAATTTCACAAATTCACATTTAGGATAGTTTAAATGTCATGTTAGCCTTTAAAGTGTTGCATCTGCGCTTTTTACTCATGCCTCCATGTAGTAAACTGTCTCCTAACAATTTTTCATTCTCGCCTGGGAAGAATATGATTCCACGTAGCCTTAGGGTTTTAATGCTAATTTGCATATGTTTTTTCGTGTGTTAAACCCTAGATTTTTGTTGCCGCTTAGGCTTTATTCAATGTCACCTAGTGTTATAAAGTGTCACATGAAGCCTGAATTATTGCTTATGATAGATAAAGTGTTGCCTAACATCTTTTCTAAATCACATGAGATGAAATGTCATGTGGTATGTGTAAAATCATGCCTAAAAGATTTTTGAAAATTTTTCACTTGTACTTAATTTTTCCTGATGAAAAATTTGATAACTCTAGATGATCAATTCCAATGATAAGATTAGGTCTATTGCATTTAAACAAAATGATTGATTAGGATATCAGGATAATGGTGCTAATGAATGTGATTTTTCAATTTGATAGGATACATCAATCAGTGTGAAAAGTGATACGATTGATACTGATACTTCATTCTCAGGATATAGAGACACGAACAAATGGTACTGGGTGTGATTACTTGATACTTGTGATAAAATTAATCGACTTTAGATAATTCTTTGATATGGTATGCTGATATGATTCCTTTGTTTTTCCAAATAGGCACACTTCCTTGTTCTTTACATCTAGTCTGTTGCATCATGGGTTATTGATCTTGGTCAGGCTCTCACTCCAGAAAAGTATCATATTGTTGAGATGTGTGGCCTCAGTTTTCTTCTTGACATGTCATGGTTCCAGCTGAACCATGATCTTTTGACTACTATGGCAGAGAGATGGAACTCCAACCACAATACTTTCCACCTTCCTTTTGGAGAGATGATTATCACTCTAGAGGATGTGTATAGACTATTATGCATTCCTTGCTGAAGAGAGTTAGTATATTATGATTCTATTTATGATAGAACAGTCTACAGATGAGTGTTTGGAGACAACACTATAGATGATGATACTATTACTTGGCCACAATTTGCTTCTTTCTCGACATTACCAATGGTTCTTGGTGCTCTTATTGGTGGATTCCTGCTTCCCGACTGACGAGGTTATTGTTTCTCAGTTGGATGGGGCAGGATCCTTGAGGATTTACTTGCTTAGCCTCGATGATTCGATTTGGGTTCCTATGTGTTGGCATAACTATATCATGATTTACATGAGGTTGTCTATAGAGAGAGTGCTTCTTTGTTTGTAGGTGCAGTGATTCTACAGTTGTAGGTATGGGAGCATCTTCCCATTACTAGGCCTATTTCAGACAGGATTCATCACTAAGGATTCCCGTATGATTTTCTGTATAGCGGCATGGTTGTCCAACATCATCTAGGAAAGCTTGAGTATTGGTGCCAAGTGATTGATGATCTTGATCAGGTTTAGTGGCGACCATATATTGGTTGTGAGTGCTAGAGGGAGGATGATGATGAGCTTCCCTATATGTTTTCTCCTCGATGGATGATTGGCAGGGCTACTACTATGATTGAGCATTTCTACTTTGGTTGAGTGTCTTGCCAGTATGGTAGAGTACATGATATGCCACAAGGTGTAGCATTATATGCTCACGTACTGGTAGAGTGATTGATGTGGGGTCCTTTGATTGATTATCAGTTTTCATGTGATCAGATTGCTAGTTTGGCATACTGCAGATGGGAGATGCTTGTAGGTGTTGAAAATGGTGGGATGTCAAATGAGTTTTGAGACTGGTGGTCTCATAACAAGTTTCCTCAATTTACTAATCTAGCAGAGCCTATCTCAGGCTGGGATGAGAGAGATGATGGTGGTGGTAGGAGACGTCAGAGATGGCAAGGATAGAGAGCACCTCAAGCTATTGGTAGAGCATGAGATGGACCATGAGTGAGAGGTGGACATGTCCAAGATAGGGCTAGAGTTAGAGGATAGGATGATGTAGCTGAGGTATGCCCTAGAGTAGTAGTGGATAGACAACATAGAGCTCATCGACAATAGAGACAGGTACATATAGATGCTGCCTGATAGATTCTTGGTGGATGGGATCCCTTAGTTTAGTTACAGAGGGTTGCTTTAGCACAATAGGATCAGTTTCTAGCACAATAGGTGCCTCCATAGGTTCAACAGGTGCCTCCATAGGTGCAGTAGTCACAAGATATGAGATAGAGTTCACAGGCTGATCCTAGCATTGATAGTGTAGCACGAGAGGTGCAATCATTGAGAACATATGTTTCTACTATTGTTGGTTGATTGGATCAGGTAGCTACCTTGATGCAGCAGTTCATGACGATGATGGCATAGAGCCATAGCATATCGAGCACTTCTCAGGCTCCTCCCTCACAAGATAGACATGATGGCAAAGGTCCAGATGGATTAGGTGCTGGGGATGGATCGGGTGCTACTATGGGATCTTGACGATTTGACAGAGTTACTCATTGTTGATGTCCTTGTATCATGTTTCATGATGTTTTATTGATTGAAACACTTGATGTATCACTTTCATGACATTTGTATCTTGATATACTGATGTACTAGATCTTTTGATGAACACTTATATGATGATATACTTCCTTGATTCTCTTGATGTATTTTGTTATGAGATTATCTTTATATGCAGCTATATGGTGTTTATGATGCATTTAATTGTGATTATGCTATGGATGCAATGTATCTTATTTTATGATATATATAGATGAATGCATTGATGTATGGATTTATGACATGCTTTTCTCTATTTTCAATGTATGGATGAAAAGTGTTTTATGGAAATATGAATGTGAATGCCCCTATGTTTTTGGGTTTTTGGATGTATGTAGTTCTATCTTTAATTACATGTATGCAAATGATGTATGAGTAATGATTCTTTTTCTCTTTTTTTCTGATATATGGCTTATGAATAATGATTAATGCTATGCATGAATGCAAAAGATAATCTCACATGTTTTTGATTGAAATCAAGGATAAGACATTTGAATTGAACCCCCCATTTCTTTAATGCTTTCACTAACCAAGATTATTAATGTACCCCCTTTTCATTTCCCCCCTTGCAAATTAAGCTAAGAAAGGCAAAACAATATATACAATGCACTTAATCTAAGATGTATGCAGCTAATTGTCATTATTTAAAATTTGGAGCTTATAATCATCATTGGGCATTTTTGGAATCCCATTTTAGTACAACCATCACTAGTTCAACTATGATGATATGAATACTTTTTGTACCTCTTTATTTTCTTTCCCATCTCTCTTCAGTACGACTATCACTGATTGAAGCCAATCATGAGAGTGTGAATACCGATTTTGTCAGATTCTATGTTGCAATTGGATTTTGGTATTATGATATTGAAGATCAAAATAGCCAAGGTATCCATTTGCATAAACAAGCAGAAATCTTAGTTTTATCCTATGTACAAGTCCTCGGTGATTCTTTGATGATCACATCCTTAAAAAAATAATACATGATTTAAAACTTTGATTTTAAGGCAGTAATTCAGAAATCAATAAAATATCATCCTTTCATCATAGCTTGTCTAGTCTAAAACTTTCATCGATTCGCTATAAAATGATTTCATCAATTGAGTCAACACTTAGAAATTTTTTGCAATGTTTTTCAAATCCATATTTCAAGTGTAGTTCCATCCATTTCATACTTTTAATCCTGATAAAGGTAAGGTCATTTCAGTTCTTGGATAAAATTTTGCATTTAAGACTCAAATTGGATTAGGATGTAGATTTGAATAAGTGTTCCTCTTTCGAGTGTGATGAATTGATTCTTTGATTAAATAAAGCTTGCTTTGATGAATCCTTTCTCCTCTTGAGTATATTTCCCCTATTTTGATATTGATTTCAATTGTGGGACTTAGGACAATTTGTCAATTAGGTGACCAAAATCTTGAGGTACTTGCAAATGCAATTGTGGGGTTTTATTATGCAATTTATACAAATGCTGGCAAATGCAATATTTACAAGGTGACCTTCTAGGTATGCGACTGACTTGGACTTTCAATGACACCTGTTTACTAGACTTTCATCGATTGAATGAATCTAGCTCTTTTTTATGTTTTTAAAGCTTTTTCTCTCTCTTTTGCTACCAAGGTGCCTATTTGCCAGGTTTTCACCAAGGCACTTTTCTTCTCTTTTTATTTTTTTTATTTTTTTTTATTTTTCTTTTTTTTCAATTTTTTTCTCCACATCATCGAGGCACCTATTTGCTAGGTTTTCACCAAGACAAAATATTTTTGAGGATCATATATGAATGTTTTTTCTTTCTTCATGCTCAATTTTCCACTATTTTTGATCTTTTCTACTTTTCAAATATTTTTGGTATTTTCAAGATTTCTTTTGATTATGTACAATAAATATGATGCTCTTCATCTGATACTCTTTATACTCTTTCATCTACCTCATGTATAGAACCTCTTTAGATGTATGCTATTGATAGGTTCTTGTAGTTCTTCTCCATCACAATTTGCTAATTTGTAGGTGTCAGTTCCAAAATTTTCAACAATGAGAAATGGTCCTAACCAGTTTGCTTCCCATTTTCCTTTCTTTTCCCTTTCTACTTGATTTTTGGGATTTTCTCACAAAACTAGGTCACCTATTTAAAATGTTCTTGGCTTGATGTGCTTATTGTAAGTCCTTGATATTCTATTTTGGTACACCTTTAAATGATCAAATGCTTGCTTCTATTTTTCATCCAAGAGTTATAGTTCTTGTAGCCTAGCAACCCTATAGTCTTCCTCATTTATTAAACCATGCATAGATATCCTCAAGGATGGAATTTCTACCTCCAAAGGCAAAAATGCTTATGTTCCAAAGACTAATGAAAAAGGTGTATCTCCTGTTGGCATTCTTATTCTTGTTCTATAAGCCCACAAGGTTAGGTTTATTTTAATGTGCCAATCTCTACCTCAATTGTCTATCATTCTCTTCAAAATTTTCAAGATGTTTTTATTTGTTGCTTTGACTTGTCCATTACCTTGAGGGTAGTAGATTGAAGAAGAATGATGAATCATGTGAAACTTGGTGCATAATTCCTTTAAGTCTTTGTTTTTGAAATGCTTTTCATTATCCGTTATGATGGCATGAGGTATGCAATATCTAAAAATAATATGATTTAGGATAAACAAAGATATATGCTTTCTTGTTGCAATTGGTTGGGGTATAGCTTCGATCCACTTAGTAAAGTACTTAGTTGCCGGGATGATTTATTTATGACCATTTGAGGATGGTGGATAAATCATGCCTATTAGGTCTAGACCCCATTGATAGAACGAACAAGGTGTTGTCATCAAATGAAGCTCTTGTGTGGGCACATGTATCAAGTTTCCATGGAATTGACACCTTCTACAAGTTTTTGCAAAGTTACAAGTGTCTTTCTCCATCGTAGGCCAAAAATATCCTATCCTAAGAAGTTTCTTAGCTAGAGTTAATCCATTTGAATGTGATCCACAAATTCCTTTGTGAATTTCTTGCAAGGCTATGTTTGATTCCTCTTCTTCTAAACATCTAAGGAGAATTCTGTCTAGACTTTTTCGATACAATGTTTCAAAAATTATGGTGTATCGAGTGGCTTGGTGAATGAAGCTTTTCTTTTGATTCCTAGTTTGGTTTATGGGAAGAATTTGATCTTTCAAGTAAGTGTAAATTGGTGCATACTAAGGTGATTCATTTGTAGTTAGCAAGAAAATGGTATAAGGGTGGGTAGGGTCAAACGCGGGTTGATCCACTTCTTCTACCAAGAACTCATATCTGGCACTCTGATTAGGCATTTGTAACAATGAAGCCAACGTTTCCATTGCATCCACTACTTTGTTATTTTCTCTTGGCACTTGTTTAAATGTAATAAGTATGAAATGCTTCTTAAGATTGTCCACCATATTTTTGTAGGGTACTAATTTTTCATCTTTTGTTTGATATTCCTCATTGACTTGATTTATGACTAATTGTGAATCTCCATAAACCTTTAATTCTGTTACTTTCCATTCTAATGCCTGCTTGATTCCAATAACCAAGGCTTCATATTTTGCTATATTATTGGTGCATGGAAATAGCAATTTGTAAGACTTAGGGATAGTAGAGCCTCGAGGATTGATTAGAAGTATGCCCACTCCTGATCCATGATGAGTATAGGAACCATCAAAAAAATTTGCCATGTTTTTGCCTCAACATTCACAATCTTTGAATCTAGGAACTCCACTTGTATAGGATGATCATCTTGAAGTGGTGCTTCTGCTAATTGGTCAGCAATAACTTTCCCTTTGATTGATTTTCTATCAACATATTCTATGTTGAATTCACTTAGTACCATCACCCACTTTGCTAGCCTTCCATTCAATGCTGTTTTACTAAGTAGATACTTTAAAGGGTCAATTTTGGAAATGAGCCTTATCTTGTGGGCTAGCATATAATGTCATAATTTTTGGGAAGAAAAAACTACAGCCAAGCATGCCCTTTCCATGAATGTATAGTTAATCTCATATTTGACGAAGGTTCTACTTATGTAGTAAATTGCCTTCTCTTTTCATGTTTCATCCTCTTGTGCTAAAAGTGCCCCCAATGAATTCTCTGTTGCTGAAATGTATAGGATCAAGGGCTTTCCTCTGATAGGTGGCATCAAGATTGGTGGATTCATGAGATATTTCTTTAATAGATTAAAGGCTTCTTCACACCTTTCATCCCATTTGAAAATTGTGTCTTTATGCAAAAGTTGGGTGAAATTATGACATTTTTTAGCTAATTGGGAGATAAATTTCCTGATGGATTGTATCCTTCCTTGTAAAGATCTCATCTGACTAATGTTTTTAGGTGCTTCCATTTCCATGATAGCCTTCACTTTAGCAGGATGCACCTCTATCCATTTTGTAGATACAATGTAGCCTAGTAGCTTGCCGGATTGGACTCCAAATGTACATTTCTTTGGGTTAAGTCTCACTTTGAATTCCTCTAGCCTTTCAAAATTTTTTGCCAAAATTGGTAGGTGTTCTTTTCTTGAGTGTGATTTAGCTAATATGTCATCCACATAATCCTCCATGAATTTATGCATCATATCATGAAATATTGTGGTCATTTCCCGTTGATAGGTCACTCCGGCATTTTTCAAGCCAAAAGGCATGACATTCCAACAAAAAGTTCCCCATGCACATGTAAAGGTAGTTTTATCTTGGTCTTCTAGTGCTATCTTTATCTAATTATATCTGCTAAATCCATCCATGATTGAGAACATGGAGTGTCCTACTGTTAGGTCCACAATGACATCAATACTTGGAAGTGTGAAATTGTCCTTAGGACATGCCAAGTTTAAGTCTCTAAAATCCATGTAGATTTTGATGGATTTGTTTTCTTTTGATATTGGCACTATATTTGAGATCCATTGTGCATAATCAATGGCCCTTATAAATCCCACCTTCAATAGTTTTTCTAACTCCACTTTGACAAGTAGTGCTATATGAGGATGCATCTTCCTTAGCTTTTGCTTAACAGGTTTGGCTCCTTCCTTGATATTTAGATGATGCATTATCAGATTTGTGTCTAAACCTGGCATATTGTCATAAGACCATGCAAAGTTGACTTGTTTTTCCTTAAAGAACTTGATGAATTCTATTCTTTCTTTGCTAGATAGGGATGTCGCTAGGTGGATGATCTTTGGCTCTGTTTCTGAACCAATATTTATCTTTTCTATTGGCTCAATTAAGATCGGAGATATTTCTTCATAATGTTCTGGTAGAGCATCCAAAATCCCTTCCTTAGGTGCCTTAGTTGGGTTTTCACCTTTGGAAACATCCTTTATTTCTTTTTTTCTTTCTTTTTGATGTAATGTTGCCACAATGTGGTTTTCAACACTTGATTATTTTCCTTTTCTATTTTTTTCATTTTTTTTTAATTTTTTCTTGGATTAGAAGTTTGGCTGCTCCCTTTGATCATTTCTTCTTGATATTATCTGATAGAATAAGGTTCAACCATGTTGAGGTATTGGGACACCATGTTGTCATTTAAGAAAATTAGCAAGGTAGTTGGTTCAATGGCATTCCATTCAATTAAGTCTGGGTGGATGAGAGTCAATGGGTCAACACTTGGGTTTGTTTCAATTGGATTTAAGGTTTATGTCTCATTATTGGAGGGTTCATACATTGTATCTTGAAAATATCAAACATGGGCTTCCTCTAAATGTTCTAAAGAAGAAGGATCAAAGTCCTCCTCACTAGACTCCTCTAGGGTTTCTGTTGGATAAAAATCATGTGGATTAAACCTAATGTTTGATTCTTCCATAGTAGGTCTCCATGAAGGAACGTATGGTTCACCTACCCATTGATTTATCTCTATTTCTATTCTTGGCACATCATTTGAACTATATGCTTGATTTGAATTTGATTCTATTATTGGTCCTTTATCTTTGGTAGAAAGCATAAGTATGAATGACATCAATACCTTTATCTTGACATGACTCATCAGATAGAGTCTCCCATTCCCATTCATTAGAATCCTCATCACTATGAGATTCTAATTGTAATATTTGAGCATGAAGTTTGGGATAATGTTTTTGAGTGTATCCTTCTTCAAGATACCCTAAACCTATTTTCTCCTTAGAATCTCGCCATGTTGATTCTATGGGTTCAATGAGCCCTTCATTCTTCATGCCCAAAGGTCCTTGACCTTTGTACCCCATATTTTGCATGATTGAAAACCTTTTCCCATATTGATGTGTGGGAATGGTTACATTTTGGATATGTTTGACATGGGCACTTGATTCATCATCTTTGTATAACCAGTTTAGGATTTCATCATCTTCTTCAGCCATGGCAGATGATGTACTTTCTCTCACAAAGTTATCATTATATCTATGGGGTAGATTTGGAGGTTTTTTGAAGGACTTGGGTGATAAGGGTAGGTCCATCATAGATAAGGAGTATTCGCCTACTCCTTTTTGCTTGATCTTACATTGCTTATCAAAATTCTTCATTATTTGGTCCATCTTTTGTTAATGGGCCTCTTTAGTGTATACTTGGATAGCTTTGGTATGGTATTCTTTTGGTTCTTCAATAATTTTATCCTCATTAACCTTCTCTTTTCCTTTAGTTGATGTAGTTAGGTTAATGAGTTTTGGTGTGTCTTCAATAAAAACTTCTTCTTCCATCTTTCTTTTCCTTTCAACAAAGGGATGTCCTTAGAACTTTGACCTTGCTCCATTTGATTAGGTATAGACCCTTCAACATTATGGAACCAAGGAGTCATTGATAAGCTTGACATTATTACAATATTGGAATGTATTTAGATCTCCACTTACCATTATCTCTTACCCTAGATATGAGAATTTTAGGCATTGATGATAAGTTGAAGGAATGGATTGCATTTCATGGATCCATGGCCTTCCTAATAAGATATTGTAAGGAAAATTTAAGTCCAACACTTGGAATATAGTCTCTTTTTGCATGGGACCAACTCTTATGGGTAATACTATGACTCCTTTTGAGGCTCTTTCTTCATCATCATAGGCTTTTATGGTTATCTTTTTCTTAGGGTCAATAGCCTCCACAGAAAATCCTAGGGCTTTCACCAAGCTAAGGGTACAAATGTTTAGGCTAGCTCCTCCATCTATAATAACTCTTTTCACCCTATGCTTATGAATTGACAAATCTATGTGTAAGGGAAGATTTTGAGGATGATTAAGGGACATGCCATCTTGTTCAAAAAATGATAGGTAATGGGGTGCAATTAGGTGTCCTACCATATTTTGAAACTTGTCTACCTCCAAATTTAGAGGCACATTTGTTTCCAACAAAGCTTTCTCCAAGATATCCTTATGAGTTGGTCATAGTTTGAGAAACTCAAGAATAGAGATTTGTATGGGAGTTCTTTGCAATTGATCCACCAAGTTATATTGTTTTGATGATGATGTTGAAGCTTGATTTGATAACACAATCTCTGGAGCATTGGTAGGTAGGATAATTCTTGATGTTTTCCCCCTAGTGACAACATTTGTTGATGGTTCTCTTGATTTATATTTCACTATGATAACATTTATGGTTTGATCCTGTTCTCTTAGAGTATTTATTGTGTTATCATAAGTATGAGAAAAGTTCACTTTCTCATTGCCCTTTTTTTGATTTTGATTAACATTAGATGACTCACCCTTTTCATGATTCAAAAAGGGGTTCTTGAAGGCTGTATGATCCTCATTATTTTGAGGTCCTTCAATTTTAATGGTTTCATTGTCAATTAAATCTTGCACCAAGTGTTTTAATCTCATGCATTCATTAGTTGGATGACCTCTATTTTGATGATATTCACATTGATGGGCATCATTCCACCAATAAGGCTTAACTTGAGGTTCATAATATTTCATATCGGGTAATGTGATGACATTATTGGCAACCAAGGTCCTTAATACATTCTCCAAAGGTTCACCTACATAGGTGAATTTATTTTTATTATAATTGGAGTAGGAAGGTTTTGACTTATTCCCATTAGCATTGTTGTTGGAAGTGTTGGAATTGTTGCAAGAATTATTGGAATTATTGGCATTATATGGAGCTTTGTTTGATTGATTAACAATTTTTGAAGAATTAGCTCCATATGGTAGGATAAAAGGGGTTGAATTCAAGTTGTGTGCCTCCACAACTCCATCATTCACAAGGTTTTTGTTGTTATTCTTTATCCATGATTTATATTTATCATTGTGATTGTTGGACCCTTGATTATTGAAATATTTAGGCACATAATTATTGTTATTATTGTTATTGTTGTTGTTGGACTTTTTATCTTTAAATAATTTGATTTCACCTCTCTTGACCAAAACATCTTCAATCTTGATCCCATTTTCAATGAGTTTTTCAAATGTTGGAAGACATTGAAGTTGTAATCTATAATTCATTTCCATGGTCAAATTGTTGGTGAAGATTTCCATCTTCTCTTTCTCAGGGATACTCCATGGATACCTTGTGAAAATGGTCCTCCACCTTTGTAGGAATCCTAAGAAGGACTCTCCATCCTTCTATTTGGTATCACACAACTTAAGCATCATGATTTCGTGCTCAATGTTATAAGAGTAATGGGTTACAAACTTGGAGGCTAGCTCCTCAAAGGTCTTTATTCCTTGGGGTAGTTTTGAAAACCACTCCATTGCGGGACCTCTCAAGCTCCTAGGAAAGAGTCTCATTAGATATGTATCATTATGCATGAACTCTATGATTAGGGTGTAAAAATCTCTTAGATGATCCTGTGGGTCTATTTTACCCATGTACTTATCATATTTAGGAAAAATGGTATTGAAGGGAAAAGATACCATAACTAGGCTTTTGTCAAAAGGGAAAGGACACAAAGCTTGTATGGAAAAGGCTTTAGGTTTAGCTACTTTCTTCAAGGTATCAATTTTTTCTTGGAAGGCCTTTATCTACCTAGTAATAACATTCATGGGGTCATCTTGCTGTTGGTTTTTCTTGAGTTGGTCAATATCAAAATCATAAGGAAGCTTTACTCCCTTTTGGGCTAGGTTTAGGAAAAAGTTCTCCCTATCCGTATCTATCAATTTCTCCATGACCTCTAGGAATTATAGGTCTTTGGAAGCTCTCTCAACTCTTTCTTCAAGTGTTTCATTGAAGTTGTGATTGGCATTGTTGGTATTGTGATTATGATGTGTCGAGTTTCTATCCATCTCTCCAAGTCTTTGTTTAAATAGGTTTGGAAAAATTTCTTCTTGAGTAGGATCTTTAAACAAACTTTGGTATTCAACTTATCACCCTTCATTTGCAACAAGAGTACTATCTCCTTGTAATGATACCCTATATGTGTGGGACCGCGTGGAAACCAACATCCAACAAGGGTTCGATTTGGAATGATCCTTGATTCAAGAATTGTTGATTTTAAATTGAAGAGATTTAAAAATATAAGATGAATTTTCAATGGATATATCTCTCACTTGTTTATGTATTTCAAACACAACAATCATGCATTCACTTTTCTCTTTTTACCCACTTAACACAAAATGTTTGATTTGAAGAACGTTGTCACGGGTTTTGCACAAAAAGACACTTCAAGCACCTACCTAGCACAAGATTTGGTTCGTAAACATGGCTCTAAAAGGTGGTCTTGCTATTTTATCAAGGTTTTAATGTAGATTCCATTCAAATAGATCTTAAACTTTCATCCCCCAAGTATGTTAAGGGGCTTCCCACATGCACAAAAGTACGATTTGCCACAATCCATGAGGACTACTAGAGGAAGTTTGAAAAATTTAAAATCCATTTGTCAGACACCCCATTAAGGATGTATGCATTTAATTTTATAGTGGGTTGGATTCCCATAGCAAAAGCGAGCGTATCCCACTTTGGGCTATCCCTCTCACTAGCCTCGTTAAGGAAAACTCAGGAGGCGAGCCCACTAATGTTCTAGCATGTTCATGTAAAGCAAGGAAAATGGAGTTAAGGTCAAGCTTTTGGGAATTTGGTTCATCAAAAGGTGAAGAGCATATCCCTAACTTTTCCTTTAGTTCCCAAACACAATTATCAATGTTCAATTGATTTCACCCACTAACTATAGGGATTTGAGTATTTCTACTCTCTTCCACAAACAAGGGGCTTTGATTTTATGTGCTTGATTCCTTAACCTTTCTTATTAATCAAAAAGTTCAACACCTTTGGCATTTTGATTCACTAGAAGAAGTGAAGAGCATAGGCCTAAATGCTAAACTTTTCAAACAAAGAGAGGTTTTCATAATTACTAGATTTTAAAATGTACCAATGCCACAATTTAAGGAAAAATATGGACTAGTTTGAGGCTTACCTTTTCCTTGTAGATAACTGAAGTTAGGGGCATTTTTGAGTGATTTCATCATTTTTATCATTACCTTGGCAATAGCTCCTTCCAAATGTGCTTTTCCACCAGCAAGTTAGTCAACACTAACAATCACAATGAGGGAAACCAAATCAAAATTGAAGAAGCAAAGAATTATGTAGTGAACCTTAAGCACCTTATTTGCAAATTTTTAAGGAAAAACTTGAACTAAGGAGTAAAAATCCAATTGAGAGATACAAATTTTTTTTTGTAAGCTTCTATAATTGCAAGATAGTTTTGATATACCTAGTTTTCTTCCTCTTGTGATTCCTCAAGAACCGATTTGATATGAGCAAGGTTCTCCTTCTTAATCTTCTTAGCCAAACCCTTGCCTTCTTGATTAAATTTGCTCTCTAGTTTTTGGACCTTTCTGTGCTTGCTCATTTATAGTAAAAACATACAGACAGAGAGTTAGGTAATTGAATTATCAATCTAACATCAAATTAAAACAACAGATAGTAAGCGTCATTGTCCAGCTAATACACGTGATCAAACTGTTGACAGGTGTAACTTTAATAAAAGGTAGCATCACTTTCTAGTGACGTAGGGGACATTCAAAGTTAATTAGGTGTAAAAAATTTATTTGCTAAGCGTAAAGAGTATTGCAAATTGCATAAAATGATTTATTTAAAGAGACAATTTAACAAATACTAGGTGTGAATTAGTAGATACTAGGCGTGACTCTCTCTGTAAATTGCATGGTCAAAGTCTACCATAGGTGACAAATAGTAGATCTACGACACTTCTTAAGTCACAAGCATTACTTTATGAGCAAAGGCAGAACAATTTATCTCACAGGCATGAGTATTCATCTTGCAGGTGACTTGAAAGAATTTAAGACAGAAGAGAAGTGATCGACTATGCGTGAGTTAGCCATTTTTAGGTGTCAGAACAGTGATATCAAGTGTCATCAGAATGACTGTAGGTGTGACTGAATCCTTTGTATGCATGACTTCACCTATTTTTTGCAAAAAAATTCACAAAAAAGTGAAAATACAAGCACACAAAATATGATGAAAATGATGAAATGAGGCTTAGTGCCCCACGGTGGGCACCATTTTGTATACTAAGGAAAGTATCTTCATAGAATTAAGGTTGAACAATAAATGACATAACAACTAAATAAACCACAATAGAGAAACTATTTAGCAAATTAATGATCAATTGAGCATCCTATGGCTCTCTAACTAAGAATGTTAATGCAAAGCTCTCAGCAAGCTTACATTAATGATAGTCCTAGAATGAGAAATGATAAGATAAACAAGTTAAAGCTAACAATTATATCAAAGTAAATGCTAATTAAGCTCTCAAATGCCTTTCTAAACTCAAATTGCAAGAGGTTCAATGCAATTCTCAGATGTGTGGTTGATAATAATGAAGGAATTTAGTCTTCCTTTTATAGATTTTCCAATGGTAGGGGGTGTAGTTGTGTTTGATCATGATTAAACCTTTCTAATCACCTAAAAATGGACAAAGATCAAATCAAAGCAAATCAAGTCAAATCAAAGAAAATCAAGGACATAATTGAAGCAATTGAATCACAATGCACATTTAGCCAATCAAAATGAAAATCAAGTCTTAATTCGAGATCAATCAAAATTGAGAGCATTTTAATCAAGTGCAATCAAATTAAAATACAACTAAATCAAATAATTGTATAGTCTTGGATTAAATTAAATTCAACCCATTCAAGGGGTACATGGCTAAAATAAATCAATTAAATCGATTAATAAATCTCAATTACTCTCAACAACCCAAAAGGAGAGGAAATTCAATCAACCAATGAGATTTAAGGAAAGGCATTCACATGGATCAAGCCAAATTCAATCTCAATCACTCAAAGTGAAATAGAATCTTGACCATCCATCTTGTCTACTTGTCCCAAGCTTTGAGGACACAAACTTTGCATTGTCTTCAAAGGGTGGAACCAAGGACTCAACCAAGTTTTAATCATGATCAAACACAACTACACCCCCTACCATTGGAAAATCTATAAAAGGAAGGCCAAAATCCTTCATAATGAATAACCACACATCTGAGAATTGCATTGAACCTCTTGCAATTTGAGTTTAGAAAGGCATTTGAGAGCATAATTAGCATTTATTTTGATAATTGTTAGCAATAGCATTGTTTATATTTATCATTCTCATTCTAGGATTGTCATTAATGAGAGCTTGCTGAGAGCTTATTCATTAAAATCTTAGTTAGAGAGCCATAGGATGCTCAATTGATCATTAATTTTTCTAAATAGTTGCTCTATTGTGGTTTAAATTAGTTATTATTGATGATTAACCTTAATTCTATGAAGATGCTTTTATTAGTATACAAAATGGCACCCACCATGGGGCTCTAAGCCTCATTTTATCAATTTCATCATTTGAATCATATTTTGTATGCTTGTATTTTCAAATTTTCATGAATATTTTGCAAAAAAAGGTGAAGTCACACGTACGATCAATTCAGTCATGCCTACAGTCATTCTGATGATGTTTACAATCTCTGTTTTGACACCTATTAGCTGAATATTTGTGCCTGGTCAATAACTTCTATTCAGTCTTAAATTCTTTCTTGTCGCCTACAACCTGGATGCTCATGCCAGTGAGATAAAGTTATCCTACCTTTTTCTCGTAAAGTCACACCTGTGAGTTAAGAAGTGTTGCCTATTGATTATCTATCATCGCTTGTGACAAACCTTTGCGAAGCACTTTACAAACAAAGTCATGCCTAGTATCAACTATCTTACGCTTAGTATTATTAAAGTGTTGCTTTGAGTAGATCAGTTTATGCAATTTTCAATACTCTTTGCACATAACAATAAATTGTTTACGCTTGATTAACTTTTGGTGTCGCCTTTGTCACTGGAAAGTGTCACTTGGTATAATTAAAGTTATGCCTACAAACAATTTGATCACACGTATTAACTGGACAATGTCACTTTCTATCTATTGTCTTAATTTTCTGTTAGATTGATTAATTCATTTATCTAACTCTTTGTTTGTACATTTTAATTGTAAATGAGAAGGCACATAAAGGTCTAGAAGCCAGAAAGTAGGTTTAATCAAGAAGAAAAGGCACTAGCTAAAAGGATCAAGAAGGAAAACGTTGCACATATTAAGGCTGTCCTTGAGACTACACAAGAGGAGGACAATAAGGTATTCCAAAATTATCTTGCAATTATTGAAGCTTAGAAAATGAAATTTGTTTCTCTTAATTGGATTTTTACTCCTTAGTTCAAGTTTTTGCTTAAAAATTTGCAAATAAGGTGCTTAAGGTTTGATACAAAAGTCTTTGCTTATTCAATTTAAATTTGGTTTCCCTCATTATGATTGGTTGTGTTGACTAACTTGCTGGTGGAAAAACACATTTGGGAAGAGCTATTTCCAAGGTAATGTAAAAGCAATGGAATCAATAAAAAATGCCCCTAACTTCGGTTAGCTACAAAGAATAAGGTAATCCTCAACTAGTCAATATTTTCCCTTAGCTTGTGGCATTGGTGCATTTCATAATCTAGTAATTTGGATAGCTAAAAGGATAAATCAAACACTAAATCAAAACCCCTTGTTTGTGGAAGAGAGTAGAAATACTCAAATCCCTATAGTTAGTGGGTGAAAGAAATTGAACAAAATTGTCTATTGTGTTTGGGAACCAAAGGAAAAGTTAGGGATATGCTCTTCACCTTTTTGGTGAACCAAATTCCCAAAAGCTTGACCTTAATTCCATTTTCCTTGCTTTGAATGAACATGCTAGAGAATTAGTGGGCTCACCTCTCGAGTTGTGCCTTAACAAGGCCGGTGTGAGGGACAACCCAAAGTGGGATACACTCACTTTTTGCTGCGGGAATCCAACCCACTCTAAAATGAAACACGTGCATCCTTAATGGGGTGTATGAAAAATGAATTTTAATTTTTTGAACTTCCTCTAGTAATCCTCACGGATTGTGCAAAATCATAGCTCAGTGCGTGTGGGAAGCCCCTTAACATAGTTGTGGGATGAGAGATTAAAGTCTATTTGAACAGAATCAATACTAAATCCTTGATAAAATAGCAAGACCACCTTCTAAAGCCATGTTTATGAACCAAATCTTGTGCTAGGTAGGAGCTTGAAGTGTCTTTTTGTGAAAAACCTATGACAACGTTCTTCAAATAAAAAATTTTGTGTTAAGAGGGTAAAAAGAGACAAGTGAATGCGTGATTGTTGTGTTTGAAATACATAAAAAAGTGAGAGATATCCATTGAAAACTCATCTTACATTTTTAAATCTCTTCAATATAAAATCAACAATTTTCAAATCAAGGATCATTCCCACTCAAACCCTTGTTGGATGCTAGTTTCCATGTGGTCCCACACATATAGGGCAGCATTACTAGGAGATAGCACTCTTTTTGCAAACCAAGGGAAAGAAATTGAGTACCAAAGTGTTTTCAAGGACCCTAATCAAGAGGAAATTTTTCCAAATCTATTTGAACCAAGACTTGAAGAGATGGCATATATAAATTCAGCATATCATACTCACAATATCAACAATGACAATTGTAATCCTAAGGAGACACTTGAAGAAAGGGTTGAGAAAGCTGCCCAAGACCAAGATTTCCTAGAGGTTATGGAGAAATTAATAGATAAAGATAGGGAGGACTTCTTCTTAAATCTAGCTCAAAAGGGAGTAAAGCTACCCTATGATTTTGATATTGATCAACTCAAGAAAGACCAACACCAAGATGACCCCATAAATGTTATGACTAGGCAGATAAAGGCCTTCCAAGAGAAAATTGATACCATGCAGAAGGAAACCAAACCTAAGGCCTTTTCCATTGAAGCTTTGTGTCCTTTCCCTTTTGACAAAAGCTTAGCTATGGTATCTTTTCCTTTCAATACCATCTTTCCTAAATACGATAAGTACATGGGTAAAACAGACCCACATGATCATCTAAGGGAGTTTTGTGCCCTAAGCATAGAGTCCATGCACAATGATACATATGTAACGAGACTCTTTCCTAGAAGCTAAGGAGGTCCTGCAATGGAGTGGTTTTCAAAACTAACCCCTGGAATAAAGTCCTTTGAAGAGTTAGCCTCCAAGTTTGAAACCCATTACTCTTATAACATTGAGCATGAAATCACAATGCTCAAGTTATGCGATACCAAATAGAAAGATGGAGAGTCCTTTTTAGGATTCCTACAAAGGTGGACGACCATTTTGGCAAGGTATCCATGAAGTATCCCAGAGAAAGAGAAGATGGAAATCTTCACCAACAATTTGACCTCAGAAATGAATTATAGGTTACAACTTCAATGTCCCCCAACATTTGAGAAACTCATCGAAAATGGGATCAAGATTGAAGATGTTTTGGTCAAAAGAGGTGAAGTCAAATTATTTAAAGATAAAAAATCCAACAACAACAACAACAACAATAATAGCAGCAACAACAATAATTATGTGCCTAAGTATTTAAATAATCAAGGGTCCAACAATAATAATGATAAATCCAAATCATGGACGAAGAATAACAACAAAAACCTTGTGAATGACAGAGTTGTGGAGGCCCACAGCATGAAGTCAACCCCTTTTATCCTACCATATGGAGTAAATTCTTCAAATAATGTTAATCAAACAAACAAAGCTCCATATAATTCCAATAATTCCAATAATAATTCCAACACTTCCAACAATAATGCTAGTGGGGACAAATCAAAATCATTCTAATCCAATTACAATAAAAAGAAATTCACCAACTTAGGTGAACCTTTGGAGAATGTATTAAAAACTTTGGTTGCCAATAATGTCATCACATTACCCGATATGAAAGATTTTGAACCTGAAGTTAAACCTTATTGGTGGAATGCATCCCATCATTGTGAATATCATTGAAATAGGGGTCACCCAAGAAATGAATGCATGAGATTAAAACACTTGGTGCAAGATTTAATTGACAAGGGAACCATTCAAATTGAAGGACCACAAAATAATGGAGATCATATAGCCTTCAAGAACCCCTTTTTGAATCATGAAAAGGGGGTGTCATCAAATACGAATCAAAATTAAAAAAAAGGGCAATGAGAAGGTGAAATTTTCTCACACATATGATAACATGATAAATACTCTAAGAGAAGAGGATCAAACCATAAATATTATCATAGTGAAAGATAAGTCAAGGGAAGTATCATGAAATTTTGTCACTAGGGGGAAAGCATAAAAAATTATCCTACCTACCAATGCTCAAAAAGTGGTGATATCAAACCAAGCTTCAACATCATCATCAAAACAATACAACTTGGTTGAGCAATTACAAAGAACTCCCACTCAAATCTCTATTCTTGAGCTACTCAAATTATCACCAATTCATAAGGACATCTTGGAAAAAGCCTTGTTGGAAACAAATGTGCCTCTAAACTTGGAGGTAGACAAATTCCAAAATATGGTAGGGCACCTAATTGCACCCGATTGCCTATCATTTTCTAAACAAGATGACATGTCCCTTAATCATCCCCAAAATCTGCCCTTACATATAGAAGTGTTGATCCATAAGCATAGGGTGAAAAGAGTCCTTATAGATGGAGGAGCTGGCCTAAACATTTGTACCCTTAGCTTGGTGAAAGCCCTAGGATTTTTTGAAGAGGCTATTGACCCTAAGAAGAAGATAACCATAAAGGCCTACGATGATGAAGAAAGAGCCTCAAAAGGAGTCATAGTATTACCTATAAGAGTTGGCCCCATGCAAAAGGAGACCATATGCCAAGTGTTGGACCTAAAGTTTACTTATAATATCTTGTTAGGAAGGCCATGGATCCATGAAATGCAAGTTGTTGCTTCAACTTGTCACAAATGCCTAAAATTCCCATATCTAGGACAGGAGATAATGATAAGTGGGGATCTAAACCCATTCCAATATTGTAATAATGTCAAGCCTATCAATGACTCCCTAGTTCCACATAATAATGAAGGGTCTATAACTAAGAAAATGGAGCAAGGTCAAATTTCTAAGGACACTTCTTGGTTGAAAGGGAAAGAAAAGATGGAAGAAG
Source organism: Chamaecyparis obtusa (assembly GCA_027943335.1). Taxonomy (NCBI): domain Eukaryota; kingdom Viridiplantae; phylum Streptophyta; class Pinopsida; order Cupressales; family Cupressaceae; genus Chamaecyparis; species Chamaecyparis obtusa. Next base: position 871,113 of record BSBK01000781.1, on the reverse strand, counting down.
AAGTTATTATTGAAGACAGAACAAAACTCATTAACCAAACTACCTCGACTAAAGGAAAAGAGAGGGTTAATGAGGATAACATTATTGAAGAATCAAAAGAAGATCATATCCAAGCTACTCAAGTTTACACCAAAGAGGCCCATTATCAAAAGATGGACCAAATGATGAAATTTTTTGATAAGCAATATAAGATCAAGCAAAAGGGAGTAGGAGAATACTCCTTATCTATGATGGACCTACGTTTATCACCAAATTCCTTTGGGAGACCCTCAAACCTACCCCATAAATATAATGAGAACTTTGTGAGGGAAAGTACATCATCCACCATGGATGAAGAAGACAATGAGATCCTAAACTAGTTGTACAAAGATGAAGAATCAAGTGCCCACGTCAAACATATCCAAAATATAACCATTCCTACACATCAATATGGGAAAGGATTTGCAATCATGTAAAAGATGGGATACAAAGGTCAAGGACCTTTAGGCACAAAGAATGAAGGGATCATTGAACCCTTAGAAAGTACATGGTGATATTCCAAGGAGAAAGCAGGAATAGGGTATCTTGAGGAAGGATACACTCAAAAACATCATCCCGAACTTTATAGCCAAATATTACAATTAGAGTCTCATAGTGATGAAGATTCTAATGAATGGGAATGGGAGACCCTATTAGATGAGTCATGCCAAGACAAGGGCATTGATGTTATCCATACCTATGCTTCTACAAAAAATAAAAGACCAATGACAGAATCGACTTGAAATTAAGCATCTAGTTCTAGCCAAGTGGTTCTAAATGATGTACCAAGTATAGAGATAGAAATGAATCAGTGGGTAGGTGAAACATACATTCCTTCATGGAGACCTACTATGGAAGAGTCAAATGCTAGGTTTAATCCACATGACTTTTATCCAACAGAAACCCTAGAGGAGTCTAGTGAGGGGGACTTTGATCCTTCTTCTTTAGAACATTTAGAGGAAGTCCATGTTTGAGATTTTCAAGATATAATGTACAAACCCTCCAATAATGAGATCTACACCTTAAACCCTATCAAAATGAACCTAAGTATTGACCCATTAACTCTCATCCACCTAGACTTAATTGAATGGAATGCCATTGAACTAACTACCTTGCCAATTTTCTTGAATGACAACATGGTGTCCCAATACCTCAACATGGTTGAACCTTCTTCTATCAGAGAATATCAAGAAGAAATGATCAGAGGGAGCATCTAAACTTCTAATCTGATAAAAAATGAAAAAATAAAAAAAAAAAGAAAAGGAAAAGAATCGAGTGTTGAAAACCACTTTGTGGCAACATTAGCTCAAGAAAAAAATAAAGAAATAAAGGATGTTTCCAAAGGTGAAAAACCAATTGAGGCACCTATGGAAGGGAGTTTGGATGTTCTACCAGAACACTATGAAGAAAGATCTCCAATCTTAATCAAGCCAACATAAAAGATAAACATTGGGTCAGAAACAGAGCAGAAGTTCATCCACTTAGCAACATCCCTATCTAGAGAAGAAAGGATAGAATTCATTGAGTTCTTTAAGGAAAGACAAGTTAACTTTGCATGGTCTTATGAAGATATGCCTAGTTTAGACCCAAATCTGATAATTCATCACCTAAACATGAAGGGAGGAGCAAAACCTATTAAGCAAAATCTAAGGAAAATGCATCCTCATATAGCACTACTCATCAAAGTGGAATTAGAAAAACTATTGAAGGTGGGATTTAGAAGGGCCATTGATTATGCACAATGGATCTCAAATATAGTGCCAATATCAAAAGTAGACAAATCCATCAAAATTTGCATGGACGTTAGAGACTTAAACTTGGCATGTCCTAAGGATGATTTCCCCCTTCCAAGTATTGATGCTATTATAGATTTAATAGTGGGGCACTCTATGTTCTCACTCATGGATGGATTTAGTGGGTATAATCAAATCAAGATAGCACCAGAAGACCAAGATAAGACCACCTTCACATGTGAATGGGGTACATTTTGCTAGAATGTCATGCCATTTGGGTTGAAGAATGTAGGAGTGACCTATCAAAGAGCAATGACTACAATATTCCATGATATGATGCATAAGTTCATGGAGGATTATGTGGATGACATAATAGAAAAGTCCTAGTCAAGAAAAAAACATCTTCCAATTTTGGCAAATTTTTTTGAAAGGTTAGAAGAATTCAAAGTGAGACTCAACCCAAAGAAATGTGCTTTTAGAGTCCAATCCGACAAACTCCTAGGCTATATTGTATCTGCAAAAGTGATAGAGGTGGATCCCACTAAAGTGAAGGCCATCATGGAAATGGGAGCACCTAAGAACATTAGTTAGATGAGATCTTTACAAGGAAGGATCCAATCCATTAGGAGATTTATCTCCCAATTAGCGGAAAAATGTCATAATTTCACCCAACTTTTGCATAAAGATACAATCTTCAAATGGGATGAAAAATGTGAAGAAGCCTTTAATCTACTAAAGAAATATCTCATGAATCCACCAATCTTAATGCCACCTATCAGAGGCAAGTCCTTGATCCTATACATTTCAGCAACTGAGAATTCATTGGGGGCACTTTTAGCACAAGAGGATGAAATAGGAAAAGAGAAGGCAATTTACTACATTAGTAGAACCTTGGTCAAATACGAGCTGAACTATACATTTATGGAAAGGGCATGCTTGGTTGTAGTTTTTTCTTCCCAAAAATTATGCCATTATATGCTAGCCCACAAGATAAGGCTCATTTCCAAAATTGACCCATTGAAGTATCTACTTATCAAAACAACACTGAATGGAAGACTAGCAAAGTGGGAAATGGTACTTAGTGAATTCGACATAGAATATGTTGATAGAAAATCAATCAAAGGGAAAGAAATTGAAGACCAATTAGCATAAGCACCACTTCATGATGATCATCCCATCCAAGTGGAATTCCCAGATTTAGAGATTGTGAAGGTGGAAGCAAAAACATGGCAGCTTTATTTTGATGGTTCCTACACTCACCATGGATCAGGAGCAGACATACTCCTCATCACACCTCAAGGCTCCACTATCCCTAAGTCTTACAAATTTCTATTTCCATGCACCAATAATATAGAAAATTATGAAGCATTGGTTATTGGAATCAAGATAGCATTAGAGTGGAAAGTGACAAAATTAAAGGTTTATGGAGATTCACAATTGGTCATAAATCAAGTCAATGAAGAATATCAAACGAAAGATGAAAAATTAATACCCTATAAAAATATGGTGCAAAGCCTCAAGAAGTATTTCATACTCATTACATTTGAACAAGTATCAAGGGAAAAGAACAAAGCAGAAGATGCTATGGAAACTTTGGCCTCACTTTTGTAAATGCCAGATTAGAGTGCTAGATACGAGTTCTTGGTAGAAGAAGTCATTCAACCCGTGTTTGACCCAAACCACCCTTATACCATTTTCCTACTAAATACAACTGAATCACTCTGGTATGGACCAATTTATGCCTACTTGAAAGATCAAATCCTTCCTATCAACCAAACCAAAAATCAAAAGAAAAGCTTCATTTGTCAAGCAGCCAAATACACCATAATTTTTGAAACATTGTATCGAAAAAGTCTTGATGGAATGCTTCTTAGGTGTTTAGAAGAGGAAGAATCAAACTTAGCCTTACGAGAAATCCACAAAGGAATTTGTGGATCACACTAAAATGGATTATCCTTAGCCAAGAAACTTCTAAGGATAGGATATTTTTGGCCTACCATGGAAAAAGATTCATGTAACTTTGCAAAAACTTGTAAGAAATGTCAATTCTATGGAAATTTGATACATACACCCACACAAGAGCTTCATCCAATGACAACACCTTGGCCATTCTACCAATGGGGTTTAGACCTAATTGGCATGATTTATCTTCCATCCTCGGATGGCCACAAATTCATCATCACAACAACTGAATATTTTACTAAGTGGGTGGACGCTGTATCCCTATCAACTTCAACAGGCAAATAGATATCCTTGTTTATTCTAAATCATATTATTTTTAGATATGGCATACCTCATGCCATCATAATGGATAATGCAAAGTATTTCAAGAACAAAGACATAATGGAATTGTGCACCAAGTTTCACATGATTCATCATTCATCTTCAATCTATTACCCTTAAGGTAATGGACATGACGAAGTGACCAATAAAAACATCTTGAAGATTCTGAAGAGAACAATGGACAACTTAGGGAGAGATTGGCACATTAAGATAAACCCAACCTTGTGGGCTTATAGAACAAGCATAAGAATGCCAATAGGGGCTACACCTTTTTCATTAGTCTTTGGAATAGAAGTGGTTTTGCCTTTAGAGGTAGAACTTCCATCTTTGAGGATATCTATGCATGGTTTGATAAATGAGGAAGACTATAGGGTTGTAAGACTACAAGAACTAGAACTCTTAGATGAAAAGAAAAAGAAAGCATTTGATCATTTGAAGGTATACCATAATAGGATATCCAAGGCATACAATAAACATATCAAGCCAAGAACATTCCAAATAGGGGACCTAGTTTTGAGAGAAAATACCAAGAACCAAGCAGAACGAGAAAAGAAAGGAAAATGGGAAGCAAACTGGTTAGGACCATTTCTCATTATGGAAAATTTTGGGACTGACACATACAAACTAGCAGATTGTGATGGTGAAGAACTGTAAGAGCCAATCAATAGCATACATCTCAAAAAGTTCTATACATGAGGAATACGAAAGAGGATAAATAGTATCAGATGGAGGAGCATCTTGTTTATTGTACGTAGTGAAAAGAGATCCCAAAAAGATAAAAAACATTGGAAAAGCAAAAATAGATTAAAAAAAGTGAAAAATTGAGCATGAAGAAAGCAAAAACATTCATATATGATCCTCAAAAAAAAAAAAAAAATTGAAAAAAAGAAAGATACAAAAAAATAAAAAAAGAAGAAAAGTGCCTTGGTGAAAACCTAGCAAATAGGCACCTTGGTAGCAAAAAAAAAGAGGAAAAGCTTTAAAAATAGAAAAAAGAGCTAGATCCATTCAATCGGTGAAAACTTGGTAAACATGCGCCATTGAAAGTCCAAGTCAGTCGCATACCTAGAAGGTCACCTTGTAAATATTGCATTCGCCAGGATTTGTATATATTGCATAATAAAACCCCATAGTTGCATTTGCAAGTACCTCAAGATTTTGGTCACCTAATCAAAAAATTGTCTTAAGTCCCATAAATGAAATCAATATCAAACTGGGGGCAATCTACTCTAAAGGAGCGAGGATTCATCAACAAGCTCAATCAGAGAATCAATTCATTACACTTGAAAGAAGAACACTTAATCAAATCTACATCCCAATCCAATTTGAGCCTAAAATGAAAAAATTGATCCAAGGACTTAAATGACCTTACCTTTATCAGGATTAAACGTATGAAATGGATGGAACTACACTTGAACTATGGATTTGAAAAACATTGCAAAAATTTTCTAAGTGTTGACTCAATTGATGAAATCATTTCTTTCTAGCGAATTGATGAAAGTTTTAGACTAGACAAGCTATGATGAAAGGATGATATGTTTCTTGATTTCTGAATGACTCTCTTAAAATCAAAGTTTTAATCATGTATTATTTTTCTAAGGACGCAATCATCAAAGAATCATTGAGGACTTGTACATAGGATAAAATGGATATTTTTTCTTGTTTACACAAATGGATACCTTAGCTATTTTGATCTTCTATATCATAATACCAACATCCACTTGCAACATAGAATCTGACAAAATCAGTATTCACACTCTCATGATTGGCTTCAATTAGTGATAGTCGTACCGAAGAGACTGATGGGAAAGAAAACAAAGAGGCAAAAAGTATTCATATCATCATAGTTGAACTAGTGATGGTTGTACTAAAATAGGATTCCAAAAATGCTCAATGATGATTATAAGCTCCAAATCTTGAATAATGATAGTTAGTTGCATACATTTTAGATTAAGTGCATTGTATATATGTGTTTTACCTTTCTTAGCTTAAGTTGCAAGGGGAAAAATGAAATAGGGGGTTTAACTCAAATATCATTATCCTTGATTCCAAACAAAAAAAGTGAGATTATCTTTTGCATTCATGCACAACATTAATCATTATTCATTAATATGAAGCAAATAGAAAAAAAAGAATCAGTACTCATACATCATTTGCATACATGTAATTAAAAAATAGAATTGCATAAATTTGAAAAATAAAAAACATAGGATCATCCATATCCATATTGCCATAAAATAATTTGCATCCATACATTGAAAAATAGAAAAACATCTCATAAATTCACACATCAATGCATTCATCTATCTATATCATAGAAATAAGATACATTGCATCCATCGCATAATCATAAATAAATGCATCATAAACATCATATAGCTGCATACAAAGATAATCTCATAAATCAACTCATCAAGGAGAACGAAGGAATATATCATCACATATCATCAAAAAGTGTTCATGATCCATCAAATCAGTATATCAAGATACAATGTCATACAAAGTGATACATCAAAGGTTTTGACCAATCGAATAACATGAAATGTGAAACAAAGGACATCAACAAGGAGTGAATCTGTCATCAATCAATCAAGATCCTGTAGCACCAGATCCATTTGGACCTCTATCATCCTGTGGAGGAGGAGCCTGAGAAGTGCTCGCTCCACTTTGTCTTTGAACCATAGCAGACATAAACTGCTACATCAAGGTAGCAACCTGATCTAAATGTGCAACAATAGTGGACATATCTGTCCTCATAGCTTGAACCTCTTGTACTACAATACCCATAGTGGGAATATCCTACGAACTCTATCCCTGATCCTGTGGCTGCTGAACCTGTGGAGGCACCTACTGTGCCAGAACTTGATCTTGCTATGCTTGAACATCATCTTTCTAAGCCAAGGAAAATCTTTGCAACTGAACCAAAGGATCTAATCCACCTAGAATCTTCCTAGCTGCATCCACATGAGCCTGTCGCTATTATCTCTACTGTCTATTTGTCTCTCTAGGATGAACATCAACAACATCATCATGTCCTCTAGCTCGATCTCTCACTCATCCTCTACCAGCAATAATCAGAGGATCTCTACGTCATCGCCATCTCTGATGTCTCCTACCACCACCACCGCCATCATCATCGCCACCACCACCACCACCACCTCCATCACGTTGACCTAGAATAGGTTTTGCTAGATTTGTAAAATGAGTAAACCTATTACGAGCCCACCAATCTACATACTCACAAGACATACCTGCATCAGCCATACCTACCAACATCTCTCACCTGTAGTAAGCCATATCATCAATCTGATCCAAGGAAAACTGATAATCAATAAGAGGACCCCACATAGATCTCTCTGCCTGTACCCACACATATAATGCTACACCCTGAGGCATATCCTACACTCTACCATACTGTCTAGAAACTCTACCAAAATAGAACCGCTCAATAGTGGTATCAGACCTACCAATCATCCAATGAGGAGTGAACATGTACGGTAACTCATCATCATCCTCTCTCCAACTCTCACAACCAATGTATGGTCGCCACTAAAATTGATCAAGATCATCTATAACCTGGCACCAATAATCCAGATGACTTAAATAATGCTGAATCACCATACCAGTGTATAGGAAAGCATATGGAAAACCACGAGGCTGAACCCTATCAGAAATGGGCCTGGTAATAGGAAGATGCTCCCAAATTCATAACTAAAGAACCAAGGCACCTGTAGATAAAGAAGAACTCTCTCGATATACCACCTCATGAAGATCTCAATATAATTGTGCCAACACACAAGAACCCCAATCAAAACATCAAGGCTGCACTAGTAAATCCTCCAATATCCTACCCCAACCAACAGAAAAACCATGACCTCATCGGTCGAGAAGAAGCAAACCACCAATCAATGCGTAAAGTACTACAGATAATGTAGGAAAGGAAGCAAATTGTGTCCATGTGATAGTATCATCATCAATATTATTGTCCCTGAAAACTCATTGGTAGATAGTAGAATCATAGACATAATCATAATAGACTATCTCTCCTTGGCACGGGATATGTAGCAAATGATACATGTCCTTCGGCGTGATCATCATCTCACCATGTGGAAGATGAAAAGTATTGTGGTCAGAGTGCCAACGCTCCACCATAGCTATCAATAACCCATGGTTTAGTTGGAATTGGGGAAGATTGAGAAGAAAACTCAAACCACAAATCTCGATGACATGGTACTCCACTGGAGTAAGAGTCTGCACGAGATCGATGACCCATGAAGCAACCGATCGGATATATAATACAACAAATTGAACCTATTTGGCACAACAAAAGAATCATATCAACATATTATATCAAGGAATACCTAACGCCGATCAAGATATTCAAATATCCATTTGCTCATCTTGAGTGCATCAAATCTCATAACTCTATCTGGAGGAAGGAAAATCATTGTTTTATCTCTCTAGATCTTGAGAGTGAAATATCAAACCATCAACTTATCATATCAGATTAACAAATCATATTCATTGGTATTACTATACTGATATTCTAATCAATTGTTTAGTTCAAATGCAAAAAACCTAATCTAATCATTCGAATCGAGCATCGAAAATCATCAAATTTTTTCATGAAAAAATCAAGTACAAGTGGAAATTTTTTTTTTTCAAAAAGTTTGGAGGCGTGATTTTAATCATACTAGGTGAGATTTCTCTTAAGCGGTATCAAAAGGTTGTTAAGCGACACTTTGCAGATGTCACATGAAAAATTAGGCATAAGTGACATTGAATTAAGCTAGGTGATAACGAAATATGGCCTAGGCGACAGTAAATTGTTGGGGTTTCCTACGTGGTAACATAAATGAAAAGTGGAATTTTTACCCTAGCCTCTACACGTGAATGTTTTGTTCTCAGGCGAGAATGAAAGTTTCTTAGGTGAGATTTTATTACATGGAAGTGTGAGTGAAATGGGCGGATGCGATAGTAAAAAGGCATAGGTGACAATGAAATATTCTTAGGCGTGATTTTACATATTCTAAGTAGCGATGAAATTAAAATTTGCAATAAATGCTAATAAATGAGCAACAAATGCAAGGGGGGAGTTTGAAATAACTTACTGGAGGTCCATATTCAGGTGGCCTCACATATCTCTGACACCTCTCAAATCGATGCTCTCGGATAGGGACAACCATCTTGAAAATCAAAGGAGAACCAGAGCAAAATCACCAAAGACAAAAGTGAAAATGAATAGTAAATCTAGGTTTTTCAACCTATTTAAGCTAATTTGACCTAATTTTGAGGTGAAAATTTGACTTCAACCTATATAAACCGATCATATTTAACCGGGGCAAATTGTGAAGTAGGGCATATCATGAGTGTTTTTCAGAAATGAAAACATATCAATCAATCATTCAAATTTATCAAACCAAAAAAATAGATAATATGTTTTATTTTTGAGGGGGCATACCATCGAATAATCAGATGAATATCAATAGTAACATCATCGAAAATCAAGGGACCAATCATCAAATCAAAGAGAAAGTTTTATTAGAAAATTTTTCATAATTAAACGAAAGGGGCATCATATTAAATACAATCATCAAATCAGGTTTTGGCATCAAGAGAGTTTCATATAAATCATCAAATCAGGTATCATATAAGGATTAATCATCAAATCAACCATCATATCAGAATGATCATCAGAACCACATTAATCAAGAGAGTTTCATATCGATCATATCTACATCAATCTCATATAAAAAATCAAAAGATAGACCATTGAAAGACATCAAATGAACATCAAAGATCGACCATCATTGAATCAAGACCTATCATCAAGCAAGATCAGAGTATTCTTTGAATCAACATGCTTCACACGTCAACTAAAAGAGGGGCATTTGTAATCATCTAAAAATGGACAAAGATCAAATCAAAGAAAATAAAGTCAAATCAAAGAAAATCAAGGACATAATTGAAGTAATTGAATCACAATGCACATTTAGCCAGTCAAAACAAAAATCAAGTCTTAATTCGAGATCAATCAAAATTGAGAGCATTTTAATCAAGTGCAATCAAATTAAAATACAATTAAATCAAATAATTGTATACTCTTGGATTAAATTAAATTCAACCCATTCAAGGGGTACATGGCTAAAATAAATCAATTAAATCAATTAATAGATCTCAATTACTCTCAACAACCCAAAAGGAGAGGAAATTCAACCAACCAATGAGATTTAAGGAAAGGCATTCACATGGATCAAGCCAAATTCAATCTCAATCACTCATAGTGAAAGAGAATCTTGACCATCCATCTTGTCTACTTGTCCCAAGCTTTGAGGACACAAACTTTGCATTGTCTTGAAACAGTGGAACCAAGGACTCAACCAAGGTTTAATCATGATCAAACACAACTACACCCCCTACCATTGGAAAATCTATAAAAGGAAGGTGGAAATCCTTCATAATGAATAACCACACATCTAAGAATTGCATTGAACCTCTTGCAATTTGAGTTTAGAAAGGCATTTGAGAGCATAATTAGCATTTATTTTGATAATTATTAGGAATAGCATTGTTTATCTTTATCATTCTCATTCTAGGACTGTCATTAATGAGAGCTTGCTGAGAGCTTGTTCATTAACATCTTAGTTAGAGAGCCATAGGATGCTCAATTGATCATTAATTTTGCTAAATAGTTTCTCTATTGTGGTTTAAATTAGTTACTATTTCATTTATTATTGATGATTAACCTTAATTCTATGAAGATACTTTTATTAGTATACAGGTTCCACCCTTTGAAGACAATGCAAAGTTTGTGTCCTTAAAGCTTGGGACAAGTAGACAAGACCAATGGACAAGATTATCTTTCACTTTGAGTGATTGAGATTGAATTCGGCTTGATCGATGTGAATGCCTTTCCTCCACTCTCATTGGTTGATTGAATTTCCTCCATTTGTGGTTGTTGAGAGTAATTAAGATTTATTAATTGATTTAAATGAATTTGTTTAGCCATGTACCCCTTGAATGGGTTGAATTTAATTTAATCCAAGACTATACAATTAATTGATTTAATTGTATTTTAATTTGATTGCACTTGATTAAAATGCTCTCAATTTTGATTGACCTCAAATTAAGACTTGATTTTCATTTTGATTGGCTAATTATGCATTGTGATTCAATTACTTCAAATTTGTCCTTGATTTTCTTTGATTTGACTTGATTTGCTTTGATTTGATCTTTGTCCGTTTTTAGGTGATTATAGTAGGAATGTCTCATCAATATAACATTGATCATTTAATGCATAGGAGTTATCAAGATCACTATAAATCTTCTCTGAGTCATCTCAGCATTTAGCTCTACGTAACACCAAATTTGAAAAATAGCTAGCCATAATGTAAGATGTTGACAGTTTGCATTAAAAATTGCAGAGAAAGAAAAAGGAATGATTATTGTGTCATCTTTAAAAAATCCTCGAGTACTGACAAAAAATTGTCAATTACGATATGATTGGCTAGCCTTCTCACTTTATCCATCCTGGTAGAGTACCTTTCCACGTAATAACAAATCCTTTCCTTTTTCATTAATGAGAACTTTAACCTGGGTTTTTTCGGAGATCAAGTGACTGAAGACATTCTCTTTATCTTGAGATGATGTACTTAACTATGATTTAATTCAGAGATCACACGACTGAAGGTTTCTCTTAATCTCAAAATGGTTTCTTAACTCATGGTCTTATTAAGAGATTTAGCAACCATCATCTGATCTTCTTTGCATCCATGGTTCTCGTATAGCTTTCAAACCTTTTCTTTAACTCATATCATATCTCATGATCTAGCGAATGAAAGATTTCTCCAAATCTCATAAACTTTAACTTGACCACAGTTCTTTTTCAAGATTGAGCGACTAAATGTGTTCGCGTGATCTCCAGACCTTTTCTTTTACTTTAGTTACATCATGAGATCAAACAACTGAAAGCTATTCGGGAACTCTTTGAATGATTATCTTAACTCAAATTTAATCCTAAGATCTAGTGACAACTATGTTCTCATGATCTATGAATATCTTTACTAACCTTGGTTATATTATGAGACTCAGCGAATACTATAATCTTTGAATTGCTAGATAAATTCCTTACCCTGGGTCTAATCCTGAGTTTAAACGCCGATCATTGATTTTCATTACTATCCATGGCTCTCACCAAATTGATGAATATCTCATGACTTAACTATTTTATCATGAGATTAAGAGAAAACCTTTGTTTTCTTAATTGCTGAATAGGAAAGAGACTATGACTCAACATCCATCACTTGTTGCTGAATTGCTGGATACAAAGTCATTAATTATCAACTTTATGAGATTAAGCAAACACTATGTCTGCCAAGTCACTAAATATCATTGTCTTGACTATTGACTAACATCTGGAGAATACACGACTGAAGAAATCTTCATACTTTCACAAGCCTTTCACCGAATCGCTAGATGCTTTGTACTTAATTGTTGGGTCTTGGAGATCAAGCGAACATTGCATTCGCTTGATCTCTAAATTATTTCTTACTAACCACCAAGATTTAGAGATTACGAGATAATGGCCCCACTAAATCGCTAGATCTATCACTAACTACAAAGTCATGTATAAGATATAATGACAACCGTTGATCAAGAATTGAATCTACGACCTGTGCTTGATCACTGAATACATCATTACTTCACTGCTACTTCAAGAGAATGGGAGAAAATTGCTATGCTGGGTCGCTGAATGTTTCAAGAGAACTACCAAGAATTGTGAGAATTTGAGATCGCTTTGTCGCTTGATCGCCAGATAGATTCACTAACTACCAACTCAACTGGAGATTACACGACTGAATGAAATAGAATGAAAACTAGGGCTTTGTCACTTGTTTAATGAATTATTTAAGACTTAACAAATATATTATGAGACTTAGTGAATGCTTAGGGAGATGAAATGACCATGTGCATATGTGAACCTTTAAATGCCTAAAAAAGTAACATGAAAATATAAAGATCTAGGGCACACAGGGTATTTTCAAAAAATGAAAACCCTATTGAGGGTAAAAAGACTTAGGGCAAGGTTATGTAGACATTTTTGCATCTGGTGAACTTGACACTCAAATTTTAAATGAACAATTTCTTGCAGAGTCATGAAAAATTTGATACATAGGCAGGACTTGGATGTTAGCAAGACTAAATGTGAAATTTTTTAGAAAAAACCTAAAAATTTCTCCAACAAAGATGATGATCAATGTTATTGTCCATGCAAGAGTTGTAACAGCTTAAAGATGAGAAGAATCAAAATCAAAACAACAAAGAGACATTGTAGGGAGAATGGTCACATTGAAGGGGGGTTTGATTATCATCCATTGGTAAGTTTTTTATTATATTTCTTTCAGAATTAATATACATATGAACCATGGAAGGAGGTTTGATATCACATTGAAGGGGGGTTTGATTATTATCATTTTTATATAGGTGAATCTCCCTAGTCTAGTACATGATATGGACCACCACATCTTAGAGGAACATGAGGGTGTGAATATAGAGGAACATGGAGGTGTGAGTATTGAAGTTGGAGATCATGATCCCATGGAAGATGATGATCATGTGCTAGAAAACACATTTGAAGATGATGATATGAATGCATTGATTGTTGACACATTTGGTACTGGTGCTAGTGCTGCTGATGATGATGATTATGATGAGGATGACATTGACATCATCCATGATATACCTCTACTTGAGAAGGTGAACATGGCCTTTTATGAAGGCTCCCAATCTACTTGACGCGTGTAGAGGTAGGGAGGATCCAATTAAGGAAAATCTAGCCTTGTAGCTTCAGAATTACATAGTAGAAAACACAACACAACAAGATGTTTCAACTCAATTTTCATTAACATGCTTGACTGTAAGGCCTTCTGGGTTAGGGCCAATTACAATAAAAAACAAGTTCTTCAAGATCCAAATAGATCCAATACAAACTTAGCTAGTTTAGCTCTAAAAAAATCAATAATTGATGGAAACCCTAAGGCAAATCTAAACCTGAGCTTGCAAGCCTCCAAGAAATCTCCTTATCTCCAAGTATGCAAACCACTAGCTCTGCTACAAACAACTATCAGATGACAATCTGATCTACAAGATCATGCAAGATATTTTCCTCAACTTCACCAACTCCAGCTTTCAGAACCTCTGATCTGATTCACTAAGTCTCCAAGTCATCCAGATCTGTGACCTCTAAGTCCCCCTAAACAACTGCCCCAAACATCTTATAAATACTAATCATCAGCCACAAGTCGGCTAGATGAAACCATTAATTCCCCCCAACAAATATTAAATTCAATACCAGTCAGCTCTCAAATATCCTTACAATAATTCAATTCAACATGTCAGCCTATAATGATAGCTACCAACAATAAATGCACCGAGTCGGCCCAACAAATCACACAGAACTCCAGTCGGTAAACCAGAACTACCGAGTAACAGTGAAATAACTGAGCATGCTAGGCATCACCGAGCACCAATGTCGACTGAGCACCACAAGCATCACTCAGTAAAATTTTTACCGAGTGCCAGAGATTACTGAGTTCCTTCAGCAACTGAGCTTCCTTCGATGACCGAGATCATTGGTTAAGGCTGCAACCAAGTAACACTGGCCAAACAATACACCTCCATGCAGACTCACCGAGTACATTAGAATGCCCCTGCATTAGACACCCCTAGTTCAAAAATATGTTCATATGTGAGAAGAACATCTTTTGGGATTCAACACATAAACCCCGAATCGGTTCTTCACATACAAATCCTCCACCTTTTCAGCTTGCATACTCTTCCACTTCAGCTTTCTCTATCTCTTCAAATCTTTTCTTGAGAACACATAGGTCTGTTCTCCAAACTGATCATTCATTTTCTCAGGATCCACAAACTCAATTTGGCTACCAATACTCAGGCTTCTCCTACCAAGTGTTGTATCTAGTAACGACATCAAGGAAAATTTCCTGTCATCCTTCTCAATAGTAAACACATTTCGGACACAATCATACATAGTTCTGCAATCATATTGCCAAGGTCTATCGAGCAATATTGTAATACCCCAAAAATGGGCTATAGGTTCATTAACCTCTTACATCAACAATTCGATCAAAATTGACATCAAAGTCCTAACCTAAGGCACATCTGCACATTATTGAATCCTAATTGATTATCCTAAATTCTGCATTGGAGAATATTCCTAATTTATCATAATTATCTTTATTTTAATTATTATTTGGCGATAAATCTTATTTATCCTAAAGTTTGATTAATTGAATATTCTGAATATTTAATTAATTAGATTTAATACTGCCACTTATTTTTAATTGAATTTAATTAAATTATTCCTAAATTGTATTATTTAATTTTCATAATAAATAAAAAATCTCATGACTAATTGATTAAATTCTTATTTAATTGATTAATGTCAATTGTCAATTTTTAATAATATAGTTTTATAATAAAGTTTGATTTAATAATTGATTAACCCATAAATCAATTGTTTTAATTTCAAAAATCAGTTAAGTTGAGGATAAATCACTTTATTTATTTAATTAATTCATAATTAATTGTGCACATTCAAAGAGCAATTAAACTCAAAATCAAGAAATCAATGCAAGTTGTTAACTTTTGGAAACTCAACACTCTATTTGAGTTCAAAGCTGATCTAAACTTCTGATTTGAGTTAAAAAGCTATTCTTGCATGCTTTTGCATGATTTTGAGTTAATTATTTCTGATTTCCTGATAACTCAAAAATCAACCCGAGTTTATCAAGAGTGATTTATGGCT
Organism: Chamaecyparis obtusa; assembly: GCA_027943335.1. Lineage (NCBI taxonomy): Eukaryota > Viridiplantae > Streptophyta > Pinopsida > Cupressales > Cupressaceae > Chamaecyparis > Chamaecyparis obtusa. Next base: position 855,252 of record BSBK01000781.1, on the reverse strand, counting down.
TTTCTCATGCACCTCCAAATCCATGGATTTCTATAAAATCAAGGCTTCAGCTCTTCTAAAAGGATCCACAAAATTGCATCCTCACACTGGCGAATTGGTGATCGAAGAATCTATCTTTGCGAATCAGAGTTGCTGTGAGATTTTCATTATTTTTGAACATTGATATCATTTAGCATATCAATTCTTAGATTAATTGCATATCATATCATCTTTTCATATAGAATAGATTCATATTAGTTTCCTTCATCTTATTGCATAGAAAATACAAAAATATAAAATAATCTGCATTCACATAGTTTTTCAATTCTTTGCATTCAAATCCTTCGTTTAGGTGTTGCATTGTCACTGATCTCAGTTTGATCTGAGAGTATCATACTCACACCTTCTAGAAGGTAGTAAATCACCTGGTTAGTTTAGTTTCCATTTTATTGCATGATTTTGGTTTTTGGCTAACCTCTAATGTTTTACTGAAGTGTTGTGTCTACAACTAGGTACAAAATTCACACACACATTTCTGGCACCCACCGTGGTACCCTGAAATGGGTTTCCATCATCTTTCTATCAATTTCTATCACTTTCTTGTCATTTTCTGGGTTAAAATTGTGATTTTTATTTTCTATCCGTACATTTTTCATATGACTTTTGTCAAAAAGTCATTTTGGGAGGTACCTACTATCATATGATAGGTTCAGATTTCAAGGCTCATATCAGAGAGTACACACTATCATTTAGAAGCCTGATTGTTGTATGAACAGACACCCACAATCATACGAGTTTCTAGACTGTCTTCTGGGAGGTAACCCACTGTTGTACAAGTTTTGACTCTAGAATTCAATTGTCGTTTCAAAATTTTTGACATTTTTCCAGATTTGGACTGACAACTAACCTTAACAATTGTAATCTTCTATTTTTTACTGATACTTGTTGAATCTGATTGGGAAAAGCGTAACTAAATTGCTACAATAGGTAAAAATCTACTAAGCACGTTGTGAGGAATTCAAGTATTCTTCTCAAGCTGATAACATTTTGATTTGGATTAAAATGAACTATCATGTGTCAAGCTTGTGTGATTTTCTTGCTTTCATATCACAGACTTCATTTTGGGCTATAAAATGAACATAGATTTTCTTTTTGCATATCTGTTACACATAGTAAATAGGCCCTATGAACACTATTTGTGGATGATCTTGAGAGATTGAGCTTCTTCCACTTGTTTATTCATGCGAAGCTCCTCTTGACGAAGGATCCCCTTGTAGGTAGGGAAGGTATTAAGAGAGTCTCACATTCTACTAGATTTGTGTGTCTTCAACTTTTAATTGATACATTCTCTCTCCAGAGAGGTGATAGATCATAAGTGGTTGATGTCATAGATCTTTGTGAGATAATCTTGGTCTTAGCAGGTTAGATTAATCTATCTACTTTGTTTTGGTTAAAAGTGAAAAGGCTAGAGGAATATGCTCTACTCCCTTTTTGGGTAGTATTAGAAACTCAGATCATTGAATCTGGAACCAGTCTCCATGTGGTATCTTTTGTGAGTCACCTTTAGAGAGGGTTAACCATAGTGGACATTCTCTTAATTGGGTCAACCACTTGGATGGAACCTCAAGTGATAATAGCCATTTTTGCAGTGGTAGCAGCAGCCGCTATGTAAATGTCCTTATTGAGGAAATCTTCACAGGTGTGGCCTCTTGTTGGGCTGTCAAATCTCCCTAGCAGCTCCTGATTGATTAATTTCTTAGACTATGTCAAAACCCCGATGTGCTTGGATTGGAGTTCACCTCATAAAAGTTGCAGAGTTAGACCATTACTGCAAACCCTAGCGAGCCAAATTTTCATTTTTCTAGGAATATGTGCATTATTGAAATTTTTTTTGGAACATACATAGTTAGTACTCCTAGGAATTAGCACATTTAGTCACTTGATTGTTCATGCACAGGGTTGCTTTGTCCCTTGTTCATTGTTTTCAGACATGCTTGCTATTTTGCGTGCTTGTTTATCTATCCGACTACCAAAAATGAATGATCTCAGAATAATCTTCAAACCTGAACAGGGAAATTTGTGAACAATTTGAACTTGAAAACCAAAATTTTACAAAATCTAAGGTAAAAATTCTTTCTAGAGTCAAAATTCATCCCATCAGATTAGAAAGTCATACGAGTTTTGGCAAGTGTCATTTTAGAACCCTTGTATTGTCGTATGATAGCTTGTATAGTGTCATACGAGTTTTGTCACCAGTCAAACACAAAAGTCAAAAATTTGCTATCAATTGTTGTGTGAGTTTTTCAACTATCGTATGAGTTTGTCAATTGTCATTTCATAGCATACCCACTGTTGTACGATCCTACAGAAAGTCATTTGAGAAAAATTGCCAGAGAGTGGTCAAAATTGTCAGAAACTCAATTTTTACAGCCTATTTCTAGAATCTGTTGAACCAATCACTGTGTTAGAAACAAAGCAAAAACTAGAATGAATCCATTCATTTTCCTAAAGTGAGCCTTTGAGTCTGATCTTTCCTTTTGGGTTATTAATTTGAGTCTTTTTCATCTTGTGTCAAAACCTTGTCTACTTTATCTTCAAATTCAGTCTTGCTACTAAAATGGCTAAGTGTTGTGAGATCGTACCCACCATCTATTGGGTGTCTACCCACACTACTATGGCACAATATCCTTCATTTACATTCGATCTAATCTTTAATCACTTCAATCTTGACAAGGTTGCGTCATTCGATCTTCTTGAATCAGGTCATTTTTCAATTGTCTTCATCTTGCTTTCTTTGGCTTCACCCAAGGTTAATGGTGGAAACCATAGCTTCATCACACAAGAAATCTAGAGAGGTATCCCATACAATACCTTTGAATACTCTCCAAGCCCCAACTCTTGAACAACTCTACAATTCTAGTCTTTATGAGGATGAAGGTCTTGGCAATTTTCGATTGAAAACTGGTTACATACCCCCTCCATCAACTCATAGAGGTAATCAACAAACCCTCCTCAATCTAATCTAGGGAGCCCTAAAACTCCTAACATGTCTGACAGAGGGACACAACATGGGTCTAAAGGACACCAATCTCAACATGGTATGGATCAAGAACCTACACCTTCTAAAATTGTTTGATATCAAAATGATGATGACTTCAAAAGAATGATGAAACATTTCTTGAAGGAAGATAGAGAAGCATAATTTCTAGAATTAGCTCATCAAGGAGCTAAACTTCCTCCAAATTTTAATGTGGAAGATATCATTACAAATGAGGAAGTAACTCCTATCATGGCTATGATGAAACAGATGCATGCCATGCAAGTCAAACTTAACAAACTTGAGAAAGAAAAGGAACCTAAGAAGTTCTCCATGTAAGATCATTCCCTTTTCCATTTGATAAGGATTTGTACATGCTACCATTCCCTAAAAGAGTGGAGATGCCAAAATATGATAAGTATGATGGAAAATCTGACCCTCAGGATCATGTTAGAGAATTTTGTACTTAATCTATGGAGTTTATGCATGAACAAACTTACTTAATGCATCTTTTCCCTCAATCTATGGGAGGGTCAACCATTCATTGTTTCTCTAGAATGCCTCCTACTATCAAAAATTTTGAGGAGTTAATCAAACTATTCTATCAACAATACTCCTACAATATTCAACATCCGGTCACAATGATCGACATCTACAATCTGAAACAATATCCAAGAGAACCATTCCTGACATTTCTCAAGAGGTGGAGGAAGAAATTTTCTCTATATGCTAGACCCATTCCCAAAATTGAGAAGTTGGAAATCTTCATCAAAAATCTTGTTCTAGAAATCAACTACCCTTTACAAATGCAAAATCATACATCTTTTGACAAGATGGTAGATAATGCAATCAAAATTGAGAAAGCACTTGTGAAAAAAGGAGACATCACACTTCAAAAAGACAAGTATGAATCTAGATCTAGTTCTAAGGACAAGAACAAAAACTAGAACAAGAATAAAGGCATTGTCATAGATGGCATTGTTGATAATATTTATGCCCCATCTAAGGCACCTGCTTTCAATCTCACTGTTGGTACCCAAGCCATCAAAGCTTCTAAAGCTAAAGCCACAGAGTCCAACAAAAATTCATCTGATTACAAACCTTGGGCTACCGATCCTAATCACAAATTTACTCCTCTTCGAGAATCCTTGGAATCTTCCATGAAAACTTTGTTGGCAAACAAAATCATCTACTTGCCTGAGATGAAAGTCTTTGATCCTGAACCTAAACCAAAATGGTGGAGAGAGAATTATTTCTATGAATTCCATCACAATAAAGGTCATAAGACTAATAACTATATTCGCTTGAAGCACATTATAGAAGACAAAATTGATAATGGCAACATCATGATTGACAATCATAAGAGCAATAACGATCATACAACATTCACAGAACCATTTCCTAAACATGGTAAAGAAGATTCTTCTTCTTAACCTAATATGGGTGCTAAAGTCAATTATGCCTACTTAGGAAATAATGTTGTTATCAATATGGTTGAACCATGCCTATCTAAGCATTGCAATGTCATCACAATTGTACAAAGAGATAGAGATAATCAATCAGCTAATGCGGTTACTTGATCACAAGCTTAGGCACACCTACAAGGACAAATACTAGATTCATCAAATGTCCCTAAGGTGCCTTTCAATCTTTCATCTACTTCTAAACATAAGGCTACATCTAAATCTTCAAATCCTAAAGACACTAGGCCTACCTCATACAGTATTGTCCAACAACTCTAGCACACAAATGCTAAAATCTCCATGTTTGAGTTGCTTCGGATATCTCCAGCTCATAGAGCCATTCTAGACAAAGCTCTACTGGGGTCCAATGTTCTTGATGACCTTGATTTAGATAGATTCTGGACTATGGTTGGTCATCTTACATCTCCACAATACATTTCCTTTTTAGAGGAAGATGATAACTCCTTGAGTCATCCCCATAACCAGCCCTTGCATATTGAAGTCTTGATGCAAAACCATCATGTCAAATGTGTGTTGATATATGGGGGCATTGGCCTAAAGATTTGTTCTTTCAGCTTGATTACACAATTGGGATTTTCAGAAATGGTCATTGATCCTAGGAAGAAGATAACTATCAAAGCATATGATGAGAAAGAAAGATCTTCTAAGGGAACTATTGTCTTACCTATTAGAGCAGGTCTTGTCATCAGAGATACTATATGTCAAGTTCTTGATCTACCTTTGGCTTACAATATCCTCCTAGGAAGACCCTGGATACATGACATGAAAGCCATACCCTCTACATTCCATCATTGTTTGAAGTTTCCTTATGAAGGAGTAGAGGTGACGATTCCAGCTGATTTGTATACAACTTGCAATACCTTGAAAGAGAGTGCTGATAAACATGTTCCTAATAATAGAGAATCTTCTACTAAGTAGCTAGATGTTGCTTCAACATCTAAGATGGAAGACATTTCTAAAGAGGTTAAGATCAAAGAAAATGGTATGGGAGAATATACTATAGAGCTAGTCTTATCTTTGACAGCTCTCCCTATCTCTCCTAAGTCTTATGGGAAAACTCTGAAATAGTCTAAAATAGAGTCTAAAGAACCTCTTGAGGCATATAAAGGAAATTTTGTTGCAGAACAAGTATCTAAATAGGAGTTTGAAGAGGATGAAGATATGATTGCATGGCTATACAAAGATGAACCTAAATCTCAAGTGGTTAAAAAATGTGATGCTAAAATATGAAATATCCCTTCTAAGTCATATGGCCTAGGGGACAAATTGATCACAAAGATGGGATATAAAGGAAAAGGACCTCTTGGACTAGAGGGTAAAGGTCTTCTATCACCTCTTGATCATCATGGCTGAGCAAACAAGAATACAACAGGTTTGGGATACATGAAGAAACCTTTCTATCTTAGCAAGAACTCCCCACATGTATTAGAACAGATTGATCCTTCCATAGCAAATCAACTAAAGGGAGAAATAACTAAACAATCTGATAGTGATGATTCAGAAACCACTGATGAGCTCAATCCTTATCAGTGTTTGCCTAAAGAAATAAAAGACCTCCTCGAAGCTGAAGATGATCTAATAAAAAGAATTAATGTAGTAGAAACACAAGAACCTACTATAGAGCAAGAGATAGTTGCAACACAAGAACTAGCTAATATCGAAGGCAATAAAAAAGAGGAAGGTGGTAGTTATTCTAAGACGGATTCCCATGAGTATGAATTCAAATCAAAATCTAAGGGAAACCCTTCTTGGGGTATTCATCCTGACTTTACTCATGTTCTTAGATTTCCTAGAGGTCTAGACAAAGAAACAAAAGATGAATCAAATGACTATGAATGGGGAGTGATTCCAGAACCAGATGAACTTATTAAAAAAAAGCATGTTGATGTTATTCAACAATATGCACCTCAACCTAACATAAGTCTAGAGTGAAATAATGAACTTATCAAATCTGATCCACTGATGGCTGAAGTGGATTTCCACAATGACATTGAGCCTATTCAAGAATTGAATGTATTAAGTTGTAATATCACCTTTGAACTCAAGTGTTAGGTTAGGACTAATGATGATAGATCCATATTTGTAAACACTCTTTCCCAATCTTTCACCACTTTGACTATCCAACACCCTGACCTCTTGACATAACATTCACCAACTTGAACCAAGGTATTTATACCTTTCCCAATGACTATGGCCTTGCTTGCTACCTAAATGTAGTTGAGCCTATGAGGACTTCCATCAGTGAACCAAGCATTAGCATGACGGAGTCAGACATCAAGTATCTTAGTCAGAAAAATAAGAATAAGAATAAAAAGAAAAGGAGTTCTGAGGGTGAAAACCACTTCATGGCAGTCTCATAACCTACAAAAGTAAAAATAAAAGACATATCCAAAGGTGAAAACCTCTCTGAGGTGCCTAAGGATGAGATATTTGATGTACTTCTGAGTCATTTATAGGATAGATCTCCAGTTTTAATTGAGCCCACTCAATCTACAAATTTGGGAACAATAGAAGAACCATAGTTGATCCATGTAGCACAATCCTTATCAGAAGAAGAAAAGAAAATTTTTACAACATTCTTAACAGAGAAAAAGATCAACTTTGCATGGAAACATTCAGATATGCCAAGGTTGGATCCCGATCTTATAATGCACCATTTATCTATAGCTCCGAACCTTAAACCTATTAAGAAAAAAATGAGAAAGATGCATCCACATGTTGCACTCTTGGTAAAATTTGAATTAGAGAAGCTCCTAAAAGATGGATTTATCTGAGTTATTAATTATGCAGAACAAATCTCTAATATTGTACCTATTTCTAAACCAGACAAATCTATAAGAGTGTGTACAAATTTCAGAGATGTGAACAAAGGATGCCCTAAGGATGATTTTCCACTACCTAACATTGATATGATAGTGGACATGACTGTGGGCTTTGAGATGTATTCATTAATGGATGGTTTTTCTGGATATAATCAAATAAAAATTGCTCTAGAGGATTAAGAGAAAATTGCTTTCACATGTGCATGGGGTACCTTCTATTGGAATGCCATGCCATTTGGGCTTAAGAATGCTGGTGCTACATATCAGATAGCTATGACTTATATTTTTCATGACATGATGCATAGGACTATGGAGGATTATGTTGATGACACTTTAGCAAAATCTATGATTCAAGCTGAACATCTAAATGACTTGAGCAAGATACTAGATAGAATGGAAAAATTTAGTCTTAGACTAAATCCTAAGAAGTGTGCTTTTGGTGTCACTTCTGGAAAGCTCTTAGGCTACATTGTTTCAAAGAAAGGAATTGAGGTAGATCTAGCTAAAGTAAAGGCTATAATGGAGATGCAACCCTCGAAGAATATTAGTATCTATCAAAATACTTCATATCTAAAGAAATACGTCATATCTAAGAATGTGAAAATAATTTTAATCATATCAAGAAGTATCTATCAAATCCTCCTATCTTGATGCCTCCCATTCAAGGGAATCCATTGATCTTATATGTCTCCACAACAGATACATCACTGGGGGCATTGCTTGCACAACATGATGAGAATAAAAAGGAAAGAGCTATATACTATATCAGTAGAACATTGGTAGCATATGAAAATAACTATTCTATGATTGAAAAGGCTTGTCTAGCTGTGATCTTTGCATCACATAAACTGAGACATTATATGTTGGCTCATACCACACATTTAGTAGCTAAGATTGATCCACTAAAGTACCTACTAAGCAAAGCTCCCTCACAGGTAGATTAGTCAAATGGGTCATGCTCTTAAGTGAATTTGACATTGAATATGTTGAAAGAAAAGCTATTAAAGGCTAATTTATTGCTGATCAATTAGTAGATGAACCTTTGTTTGATGACACACCAATGCAAATGGAATTTCTAGATTCCTCTATCATGAATATTTCTTCTAGAGAATGGCAACTGTTCTTTGATGACTCCTATACACAGAATGGATCCGGAGTAGGAATCTTGTTTATCACTCCTCAAAGATAATCCATCCCTAAAGCATGTAGATTAAAGTTCCCTTGTACAAACAATATTGCTGAATATGAAGCCCTTTTAAATGGTATGAAGATAGCAATTGAGTGGAGAGTAATATAATTACACATTCATGGAGACTCACAACTTGTAATCCATCAAGTCAATGATGTGTACCAAACTAAGGATGAAAAGCTCAATCCATACAAGAGAATGGTAGATGATCTAAAGAAATACTTCATATCTATCACATTTGAGAAAATACCTAGAACAAAGAATAAGGCTGCCAATGCAATGGCAACATTATCTACTTTATTATAGTAGCCTGAACATGAGCTACACTATGAGTTCCTGGTGGAAGCACTATCTTATCCTGCATATGACTCCCCTGAAACCCACATGATTTGCACTGTTGTAGGTCATGATTCATCCAGATATAAAAACCTATTCTCCTATCTCAAAGACCAAATAATTTTTGATACCTTCAACCGTCATGAAAAGAGATACCTTATCCGTAATGCCTCCTGATATGTCATCATTGGTCATGATCTATACAAATGAGGTCTAGATGGTACGCTACTTAGATGTTTAGAATGGGAAGAGTCTCAACGTGTGTTAGAGGAGGTCCATTATGGTATCTATGGGTCACAGTCAAATGGTTTAACACTAGCTCAAAAAATTATTAGGGCTGGGTACTATTGGCCTGAAATGGAGAAAGAGTCTATCAAGTTTGCTAAGAACTGTCAAAAGTGCCAAGTGCATGAACACTTAATTCATGCTCTAGGGAGAGATCTCATTCCCTTCACTACTCAATGGCCTTTTCATCAATGGGCATTTGATCTTATAGGATCCATACATCCTCATTATTCTAATGGACATACCCATATAATCATAGCTACAGATTATTTCATAAAATGGGTAGAAGCAGTCCCCTTAACACAAGCAATTGGGAAACAAATATCTATGTTCATCTTGAACTACATCATATGCCGGTATGGTATTCCATATTCTATAGTAATAGATAATGGTGGGCAATTCAAGAACAAAGACTTGGATGATTTATGTGCCATATTCAAGATTACACAACATTGGTCATCTATCTACTATCCTCAAGGAATGGACAAGTAGAGGCTTCAAATAAGAATCTATTGAAAATCTTGCACCGTACAGTTAATAAAATAGGAAGAGACTAGCATCTCATGATCAATCCAGCTCTCTAGGCCTACAGAACAAGTATCAGAATGCCTACTGGGGCTACACCTTTCACTTTAGTTTATGGGTCTGAAGCGGTACTACCTATTGAGGTTGAAATCCCATCACTAAGAATCATAATGCATGGTCTAGTAACTGATGATGACTACAGAGTGTATAGGTTGCAAGAACTTGAACTACTAGATGAGCACAGACAAGCAACATATGATCATCTTAGAGTATACCAGAAGAGAATGTCTAGAGGTTACAATAAGAAAGTGAGACACAGAGAATCTCAGGTTGGCGATCTAGTCTTGAGAGAGAATCCTAAAAATCAATCACATAGAGAGTGCAAGGGGAAGTTTGAACCCAATTAGCTGGGTCCCTTTGTAATCACTGCTACTTTTGGCTCTGGTTCCTATCAACTCTCAATGACTGAAGGAAAATAGCTCTGAGAACCAATCAACGTTCTCCATTTGAAGAAATTCTACGCCTAAGGAATTTAGTCTATGGTAAAATGTCTTGAAAAAATCATAAAAATTGGAAAAAGTCCTGAAAAAATGAACATCTTGGTGAAAACCTAGCAATAGGTGCCTTGATGATTCACAAAAAAAGTAAAAAATATCAAAAGTACAAAAAAAATTGCAAAACAAAAAAATACAAAAAAAATGAGAAAAAGGAAAAGTGCCTTGGTGAAAACCTAGAAATAGGCACCTTGGTAGAAAAAATAGAATCTCTGCCAAGATGGGGAAAACCTAGCAAAAGGGTGCCACTTGTTTAAAATTCTCCATCTATCAGCACAGTCTTGGTCTTTCCTAGCTTTCAGTCTTGCTTTAGTTTGTACCTATTTCCCGGTTTGTTTTCGCATTCCTATTTTCAATAAGTCAGTCTGTACACCAATCAACTCAAGCATATGTATCCTATCAATTCTTAACACTTGGGGGCAATCAAAGTCATATCCTATGGCCTCCAATGTATCTTAGATGTATCATATCCAGTCAGAGTCTTTTGAAATTTCATTTGAGTTAGTCAGTTAGTTTCATCTCCAAAAAGGATTTTGCATCTACAACAACACAATCAAACATCAACACAAACTAAAAACAATTTGTGCTTCATGCTTTTATCTCCCTGTATGCTTACTGATTCACATTGAGATTTTTGCATATTGTGTCCCTTTGAGCTCTTTGATGATGTCCTTTATAGGATTCAGGGAGTGATGACTGGGGACATAATCTTTTCTTTGTTTTCTGCTTGAATGTGAAAATCTAACAACTTTGGAAATTATGGATTAAAAAGGTGTCCGTCTGTAAGAGCCTTTATCTCAAATTGGATGGCCATGCGTACCTCAACCATTGATACCCAGAAAATTCAAAGAAGTTTGATCTAACTATTGTCTTTTTGAGTGAGTTCTTTCTCCTACTGTGAAATGCGATCTTGCCTAAGGATGTGAATGATAAAGGGTCACTATGGGTAATTCACATTGGATTTAGAATGATCTCTTGACTGCTTGATGTGTTTGTTTTAGCAAGGTGTATTCTGGTCATCATGACATTTATATTTTGATGCTTATAAAAATTTCTATATTAAAATGGACATGATATTCAGGTCATCCTGGTGTTTGTGCCTTGGTGCTTATATCTAATTTGACATTCCAAAAATACAATCAATATTCATATGTCCATGGTTGCCTAACTAGTGGGCATTGTATTGATTCTTGCGCATACAAATCAGTATTCATATGTCTATGGTTTTTATAAACTAGTGGGCATTGTATTGATTTATTTGGTTACCTAAAAAAAACTCAATGATGACAAATGATCGACACATGATCAGTGACTTGGTCCTAGGTCTTAGGTTGCATTTCATTTTGCATGACATTTTACACTTTGCACTTTGCATGATCTCACAAATTGTTTGACAATCTTTAAATAATCCTTCTAAAACTATACTTGAACTGCAAATTGAAGAGCTTATTCTCATACAAAGGTCTTCTCATAGAAATGCAAGTAGTCACCATCCTAGGTTACACATCCTTTTTGACATAAGACTGAGTACTTGTCTTCATCAATACTTGCAAAACATATCATGTGTATCATTTCATTTCCATTACATATTCATAATCATTCATTCCCATACATACACTTTCCATAATCAAATACATTTGCATAACATTCATACATATGAAAGAAAATCATTGCATTACATGAATCCATACATACATTCTACTCTACTCATAGCATTTACATCACATGATATCATCCTACATCAAAAACATGACAAGCACAAATGAAGTCACAACCAAAAGTCCTGATCTCATATATATATATCATAAAAATCAAAATAGTCAGGGGTGCACTACTGGCACAATGTACAAAAGAATGAGCTCATGTGAGTTATCAGAACATTATCAATATCAAAAGAGCAGCAAAAATATCAAAATATCCTGACAGATCAGCTGTCAGCCTGATCCTCTCCATCTGGTGGAGGTGGTGGTGGTGCATCTGGTACTACCTCAGCCCTAGGGGCTCTCACTCCCTCTGATGCTATCATGTACTAAGAGTACAAAGGAACTCTTTGAGCAAGTGGCACCGCAGTGTAGTATGCTGAAACATAGTAAGCAGATCTAGAGGTCTGATGGATAACCTCTGCCTATAATCTCTGAACCTCACCACAAAGCTCAGTGTGTTGTCTATCTACCTCTAGATAGCTCTCCTCCCATCAAGCACTACGCACCTTTAGGTTCCAAACCTATAATTTGAGCCTCCTCATGATCTCCTGTGAAGACAATGGAACATTGGGATCAACATCTGCCATCGACATGTCAATATCCTCAGCAGGCTGCTCTGTGGTCTTTTCTCTCTGCACCTTAGGACATCTAACCTCTACACCCAGATCAAAACCGGTATCCTCTTGTATGGGATTAGTATCACCACCTACAACCTACTTAGTTGCAAGTACCTCCTTGACAGTACCAACACTCCCTAAAGTACCACCCTCTCCCCTAGTCCATCTTTGTAAACTTGTAGATCTACTTGCTGTTGAACTAGTGGGATGAGGGGGCCTCATCTGTCCTGATGGTCTCTATGGAGGAGCCATCTCTCTTGGTCTCAGAGGTGTGGGGTGTACAATTGAAACTTGAGTGGGTCTAGGACCCTATCCCATTGGAGCACCTATGACATCCATCACCTCCTCCATGGAGGGTATCAACTCTGTAGGGTCAAAAATTCTATGTATAAGATGATCAGTAAGCCATGCAATAAATCCATCTGTAACTCCTGCATCTGCAACTTGTGGCCTATAATCCCAATCTCTACAAAAGATAACATTGTACTCCTGTGAACACAAGGCATAAGAAATCCTCAGAGTCCATCCAAGTTTGAGCTCATGAGCTATCCACACATAAGTGGCGTAATCCTGCGGTGCATCCTACACTCATCCATACTGACAGCATACCCTGGTGATAAGAAATCTCTCCAGAATAGATGACAATCATCCTATCAACACTTGACTCTGAAGGAAGAAACTAACTGCTCTTGTGTAGTAGGCCATGACTCAATCTCTAAATAGGGCCTCCATCATACAAAGGTCATGTCATCAAGACATCGTCTCCAATACTCTACATGACCCATCAAGACATCGTCTCCAATACTCACAGGCTCCTATGGCTACCTCTGTGAGGTACACACTGGTCTCAAAACTGGGATATACTCCCACATCCAGATCTATAAAACAAGAGCATTGACAAAAAAACTTTTGCTCTCTTGATACATTACCTTGTGCATCTCAGAGAAAATGTGGGCCAAAAGACACTGACCCCGGGATAACTGAGAAGGAGTAACCATCAAACATGCAACCATCGGGGCCCAGCCCATCAGAAGACCATTCTTCTGACGATCAAACATGATGATACTGCTGATCATCCCATCTATAATACACTCTAGTATTTGAGACTGTCCATAATGCTGCACCAGGGTCTCCCATGAAATAGCCCCAGTCAACTGAGTATCATCTCCGAAGAGATGTCTGAAAGCTAATAATCTAGAGTTCCCCGAACTCACATACTTTGGATGCTGACTACTATGAAATGGAATTCAAAGAATCCAGTACACATCCTCTTGAGTCACAGTGAGCTCTCCAGTAGGAAGATGAAATGTCTATCTCTGAATGGAATCTCTATCAATGCCGTCAAAAGACCATGGTTTACCCTAATCTCGGGTAAATGGATCAAATACTCAAAACTGCAAGTAGCAAGATGCACTATCATCAGATCAGGCAAGGAAACACAGAGCCTCTGAGTGGCTAGATGTGAGATACATACATGCACATCAAGATATATGACCTACATAGCACAAAAACAAGGAACCCTATCAATATTTTGGTTGAAAAATAGGCTACACATATAGGAATGGAACAATTTTCTCTTTCAGGAGGTAGATCAAAGACTCAGTAATCAAACTCAAAGTTTAGAAAATTCAAAATTTTGCCTTAGAAATGAGTTTTGGGCTCACTATTTTTCAAAAAACAAAGCAGACTGGTAGAAAAAATCATACGAGTTTTCACTGGTTACCATATGACAATGCATGATGATACGACACTGTATACCTTGCTGTACGAGTTAGGAGGGACCCGATGAAATGTCATACGACTCTTGGGTCCCTCTCATATGAGTCTTGGGGGTTAATGAAATGACAATCTAACTAGGGTTGAAAATTCGTATGAGCCTAAACAGACAGTCGTACGAGTTTCCGTGCATGCAAAAATTAAAAGGTTGAAAATGTATGAAACAAATGCTAAAAATGCTATAAACAAAGAAAAATTGACTTTTCAAAGAAGCAAAGAGGTCCACCTACCAGATGTCCATATTGTCAAGGTCTCTGATGCCTCTGGCTACTCTGAAAATGGTGAGAAGACATAGGTACCTTCATTTCTACCATTTTCTTACTCAGAGGGCTCCACAAGGTTTTCAAAAGTCAACGGTGAAAATGATTTGAAAATGACCCTTTTGGCCTTTATATAGTTTTTGACCTAATTTTCAAAACTGCTCTATTTTACACAAAAATTGCACCCCTGGCTAATTTCGACGTATTAAACCCATTTTCGGTATCAAAATTGAAATATGAGATTATTTACTATGTTAAAATCATGTTTTAAAATTTTCGGACCTAGGATGTCTGACTGCTTGCACGATCGACCTTCAATCATCACAGAAATCTAGTATTCAACTTAACTGACTATCTTACATCAAACTATCAAAATTTCAACTATGGTCAACTCATGGTCAAACCTAGTCAAAATTGGTCTTTTGGACCTCCAAATGATGCAGAATGCATTCTCGAATGTGTACAACCACTTCTCAAATCAATTAATATGCTTTTAAACAACAACGTTGACTTTTCTTGTCAGATTTCAAATTGTATCCAAATCTATCTTGTAAACTGTATTAGCTTTTCATAACTATCAGTTAATTAGTGTTATTTCCTTGGTTCTTCATAACTGATGAGTTCAAGATGTGATACCAATATGATTCATACAAGGACATTGAGGTCTAGAATTGGTCACTCACTTCTTCACAATCATAAGGTTCAGAATCAGGTGTTTTGGCACTTTTTTGTAATCACTGGTTCATTGTTGATATAGCTAGCATCATCTTGATTCCTGGTCATTCTGGGCCTGGGTCAATATCTCTCTTTCAAATATTTCAAATCTTTCAAGTCTTTCAAATTAGTTTCATACGTATATCATACATAGACTATTCTTTGAACCACTACGCTTTGCATAGTGATTCAAAGAGGGGCAAAATGTAATACTCCAAAAATGGGCTATAGGTTCATTAACCTCTTACATCAACAATTCAATCAAAATCGACATCAAAGTCCTAACCTAAGGCACATCTGCACATTATCGAATCCTAATTGATTATCCTAAATTCTTCATCGGGGAATATTCCTATAAATATTCCTAATTTATCATAATTATCTTTATTTTAATTATTATTTGGTGATAAATCTTATTTATCCTAAAGTTTGATTAATTGAATATTCTGAATATTTAATTAATTAGATTTAATACTGCCACTTAATTATTTAATTGAATTTAATTAAATTATTCCTAAATTGTATTATTTAATTTTGACAATAAATAAAAAATCTCATGACTAATTGATTAAATTCTTATTTAATTGATTAATGTCAATTGTCAATTTTTAATAATATAGTTTTAGAATAAAGTTTGATTTAATAATTGATTAACCCATAAATCAATTGTTTTAATTTTAAAAATCAGTTAAGTTGAGGATAAATCACTTTATTTATTTAATTAATTCATAATTAATTGTGCACATTCAAAGAGTAGTTAAACTCAAAATCATGAAATCAATGCAAGTTGTTAACTTTTGGAAACTCAACACTCTATTTGAGTTCAAAGCTGATCTAAACTTCTGATTCGAGTTAAAAAGCTATTCTTGCATGTTTTTGCATGATTTTGTTAGTTAATTATTTCTAATTTTCTGATAACTCAAAAATCAACCTAAGTTTATCAAGAGTGATTTATGGCTTTTCTCATGCACCTCCAAAGCCCTGGATTTCTATAAAATCAAGGCTTCAGCTCTTCTAAAAGGATCCATGAAATTGCATCCTCACGTTGGCAAATTGGTGATCGAAGAATCTATCTTTGTGAATCAGAGCTATTGTGAGATTTTCATTATTTTTGAACATTGATATCATTTAGCATATCAATTCTTAGATTAATTCCATATCATATCAGCTTTTCATATAGAATAGATTCATATTAGTTTCCTTCATCTTATTGCATAAAAAATACAAAAATATAGAATAATTTGCATTCATATAGTTTTTCAATTCTTTGCATTCAAATCCTTCATTTAGGTGTTGCATTGTCACTAATCTCGGTCTGATCTGAGAGTATCATACTCGCACCTTCTAGAAGGCAATAAATCACCTGGTTAGTTTAGTTTCCATTCCATTGCATGATTTTGGTTTTTGGCTAACCTTTAATGTTTTATTGAAGTGTTGTGTCTACAACTAGGTACAAAATTTACACACACAAATATATCATAACTATTCATCTTCACAATGTCACATAATACAAGATCCTTGTACTGGCCAATCTAAACATCAACAAAGCATTGTTCTCTTACTTCTAGAGCATGAACATCTTGCAACCAACCAATCCTATAAGGACAAGGATGCTTCATTCTATTCAACTCAAGTTTCTGAACTATGTCCTCAGCAACAAGGTTATCAGTACTACCACTATCAACAATAACATCATAAAGTTTACCTCTAGACTTACATCAGGTCCTAAAAAAGTTACTCCTTTGACAAGGTTCCTCCTTTGTACCGAGCAATGTTCACCGAAGTAGCATGTTCTCAGATTCAGGTTCATTCTCATTCACCATAACAGTTCGTTGGTCACCAAGATTTTTCTATGTACACTCAAAAGAATGGTGTCCTTCCTCTCCAAAGTACTAGCAAGTACCCTTAAAGATAAATCTACCTATCTTCTTCTTCGGTTCCATAGGTTTCTGTTCATCTTCTATATCAGTCAGTTTATCCTTCACTAAGTGATCAATATTTTCCTTCCCTTAGGGATTAGTATGTTGTTTCCTCTTCAACTTATCTTCTTCCTTTAGAGCATACTGATAAGAATCTTCAACAGAATCAATCTTCAACATACCAAGCTCATCCTGGATATTGAATCTTAAACCATTCACATACCGAGCTACCTTTTCCTTACCAATTTCTCAGTGTCCAAACCGAATAGTAAGTCTATAGAACTCCTTGATATAATCTTCAATAGAAAAATCCTTTTATTTCAAATTCTGTAACTTCTTAAACAAGTCAAGCTCATAGTAAGAAGGTATGAACTTAGCTTTCAACTTTGTCACCATCAACCTCCACCGATTGATCTTCATTTCACCTTCATCTTCTCTATCTCTGTGTAGTTCTTTCCACCAAAGAGCAACATGTCCCTTCAATTTTGTCTGTGCTAATCTCACCCGAAGAGGATCTTCAATTTCTTCTAGCTCAAAGAAATCTTCAAGTTCACCAATCCAATCAATCAAGTTCTCGGGCTTCAAAGTACTAGAGAAAGTAGAAACTTCCATTTGGTAACTACTACTTAACTGAGCTCTAGATCTAGGCAACCGAGCAGTTCTATCTTCACCAAATCTATCCCTCTAGTCATCACCACTAGATCTAGGAGGTTCAAAGTCTTCAGAAGCTTCCTCATAACCATCTTTAGTACCAAAATTCTGAGGTACACCAGTAACAGCTCTGATGATCTGGATGACTATGTCATTCTTCATTAGCTCCATCTCAGATCTGAAATTTGATTTCACCTTCTCTGTAATCCTAGATTCCACTTTTTCATAGAGATCTGTAGGTACCCTAGGGTCCAATCTTCTCAGAGGCATCCTTAAAGATAAGAGAAAACCTCTGCAACAAACCCTGCATTGACCACCTTGTGGCAATCTCCAAGTTGTATGCAAGTCAGATCTCAACCTGCCACCTTGCAAAAACAACTAGGGCAAGATCCACAAGTTTAGTGCCATAGATCTGCAACCTAGATCATATGATCTCTTCTCCAACAAGATCAACTTCACAAGATTAGCCTTGCTAGGTCAACCTTTTCTCCATAAGATCAACTCAGCTCTAATACCACCTGACGTGGGTAGAGGCAGGGATGATTCAATTAAGGACAATTCAACCTTACAATTTTAGAATTAAAAAATGGAAAACACAACACAACAAGATGTTTAAACTCAATTTTCATTAACATGCACAACTGTAAGGCCTTCCGGGTTAGGGCCAATTACAATCAGAAACAAGTTATTCAAGATCCAAATAGATCCAATACAAACTTAGCTAGTTCAACTCTGAAGCAATCAGCAACTGATGGAAACCCTAAGGCAGATCTAAACTTAAGCTCACAAGCCTCCAAGAAATCTCTGTGTCTCCAAGTATGCAAACCACTAGCTCTGTTACAAACAACTATCATATGACAATCTGATCTCCAAGATCATGCAAGATCTTTTCCTCAACTTCACCAACTCTAACTTTCAGAACCTCTTATCTGATTCACTAAGTCTCCAAGTCATATAGATCTGTGACCTTTAAGTCCCCCTAAACAACTACCCCAAACATCCTATAAATACTAATCATCAGCCACAAGTCGGCTGGATGAAACCATTAACTCCCCCCAACAAATATTAAATTCAATAATAGTTGGCTCTCAAATAGCCTAAAAATAATTGAATTTAACATGTCAGCTTGTAACCATAGCTACCAATAATAAATGCACCGAGTTGGCCCAACAAATCACATAGAACTCTAGTCGGTAAACCAAAACTATCGAGCAACAGTGAAATAACCGAGCATGCTAGGCATCACCGAGAACCAGTGTCGACCGAGCACCGCAGGGATCACCAAGTAACACTTTCACCAAGCACCATAGATTACCGAGTTCCTTTAGCGACTGAGCTTCCTTTGATGACTAAGACCTTCAGTCAAGGCTGCAACCGAGTAACACCTGCCAAACAATACACCTCCATGCAGACTCACTGAGTACCTTAGAATTCCCCTACATCACTACTCTTCTCTCTACTATAGTGTTGTTGGTGAATTTTAAGGTTATGAATAGTTTATCCAACGTAGCAATGTCATGTATGCTAAGGTTTTTCATATACGTCATTATAGTCTATAAAAGGTGAAACATGTACCATTAAGATTGTTTATAGTAATGAATTATATTTTTTGTTGTAGATTGATAGGTGAGTTTTTGTTACCACCATCAAATGTTGTCCCTCGCTCATACTGAGAATTATGTGCCACTATGAAATATATTGGAATGGAGTATTAAGCAATAGATGCTTGTCCCAAAGATCATATTATTTATCATAAAGAACATGAAAATGTAGCAGAATGCCCTGAATGCCATATGAGCAGATATCGAGATGATCAAATGACAAAAAAGGTGCCTCACAAGGTTCTTCGTTACATCTCTATTATTCCATATCTAAAATGATTATTCAGGTGCAATAGCTTGACATAATTTATGGATTACCATGCATGCGACAGGAGTCGAGATGAAATTATTCGAATGCCTATAGATGGTTCATCATTTATGGACATAGAGGAAAATTGGCCACACTATAAAGAAGAACCTCAAAATCTCAGGCTTTCTCTGGCAGTAGATGGTGTCAATCTGTATGGAGAGATGAGATCTGTTTACTCAGTGTGGCCTATTTCTGTTATCAACAATAACCTTCCTGCATGGATGTCAATAAAGAGGGAGCACATTATGTTGGCAATGATTGTTCCAGGTATTTTATTATTTTATAGTTATCTACATGTAATTATAAGTCTTGGAGTGAAATGGCTATAATAATTATCTGATGTTATTGTTAATTCAACTAGGTAATTACCAAGTGAAAGATATGAATGTATATATTGCACCTCTTATGGATGAGTAGGTGTTATGGAATGGTTTTAGTATGTATGACATCTCTAGACCAATTGGACAAAGACAATTTCAATTCCATGCAATACTTGTGTGGACAATTTATGATGCTCTAGGGTTGACCCATTTCTATGGTATGTTATAGTGAATTCTAGTTGTACGCAATAATTTTCATTCTAAAAATTAACATATTTAATGCAATTATATCGTTATCTTGTAGGTCTTCAAACAAAAGAAAAATTTGCATGTCCAATGTGTGGTCCAAAGATGGAATCTCATCATTCCAAAAGTTTAGTAAAGCAGATGTTTGATGAGTATAGGCACTTCCTCCACAAAAATCATAAGTATTGAAGTGCAAAAAAAAATATTTTTAATGGGAAAGAAGAGACTACATCAAAGCTCCAAAGAATGACACCTCACCTATGGAAGTTGGAATATAATAGAATTCAAGGTAATATCATTCCACCTAATGGTTGATGTTTGAAAATTATAAATTTTGATTATGTTTTGTTGGCTAATTATGTAGTTGATGATCTTGAAGGTCATGAAGGCATACCTGACCAGCTTCTAAAGGGACTAAAATGTTATCCCAGAGAATTTATTAGGCTGCCCTACTATGAGAAGCTACAAATTGTGCATTTGTTTGATACTATTCATATTGGAAAGAATGTAACAGAGACACTGTGGAAAATATTGGATGGAAGGCATGACAAAGAAAACCTTGGAAAAATTTGTATTGACATTCATGATTGCAATCAGGAAATGAAAAATATCATTGAATCAAATAGAAATGGAGACCAGATTAATACAAGTTGTCTTCCTTGGTTATTAACAGAGAAAAAAAGTAATGCCATAAAAGAAGTTATACGAAAAATTCAATTTCCTATAGGATTTGCTGCAAATATATTTAATCTCATATCAAAGAAAAGTGATTTTGGGTCAAGGATGAAAACACATAATTGGCATACCTTCATCAAGGTAAGTGACAATATTTTTTATTTACAATATATTTGTGTAACTACATTCAATTTTCATTGTATGAAATGATCAGTTGACAATTCTTGTAGTATGTGCTACCCATATTGCTCCCAGAGAACTTCAACAATAATATCAAACAAGTGATATATGATCTTGGAAAATACATGAGGTAAGTAGTGATATTTGTTCAATATATCAAACAATAATATCAAACAAGTAATATATTGTAAAGTTTCGTATTTATATATTTTTGTGTCTTGAATCCATTGTAGGTGGTTGTCATCTAAAGAAATCCATAAAGAAGATATAAAATATTTGAAGAAAAGAATTTGTCAACTAATGTGTGAAATGAAAAAGTGTTTACCTTCAGCTTTTTTCAATGCACAAGAACACTACCTCATACACCAAGTTGAGGAGATTGAATTGTGTGGACCTATACATGCTAGGTCAATGTGGATGGTTGAGAGACACTTGAAATTTTTGAAGGGTTTGGTATGGCAAAGAGCATGTCTCGAGGGTTCTATGGTTGAGGGATATATGGTATACCAGATGATGGTGTACATTACTAAATATCTTCCTAATCTTACAACAAAGACCCATATAGATTACATTTGAGATCTCGACTCCATTAAAAAATTTGAAGGGGAGTACTTGGTGGGCAACGGTAGATTAAGGAAACTAAAAGGTAATTAATTATGAGATGTTATTATAGATAATTAATTCTTAATCTTCAAAATAAATCTATTGTAAGTCATCTATTTACTTTTGTACAGTTTATAAAGAGTGAGATGCAATACATTTGTTTATTGTAAACAATCAAGATTAGATGATGGTATGGATTGAACGATGTCAATATTATGGTCATAGATTAAAATGAGAATCCATGTCTTCATTGGTTATACAAGCTCATCGTAATGGAGATCCCAATGTTACACAAAAGGAAATAGATTTAGCATATGGTTTAAGAGATCACCAGGTACTTATAAATTTGTTAATCAACCATGTTTTTCAACTCGTTATGCAATGATTTATACATGTTTGACTTTATTGTAGGTGAAACACCACAAGGCTGTGTTATGCAATGGTTATAAATTTTACATTAAAAAGTTGGATGACATAAAGAGAACTTGTGATTTTGGGATAAGTGCAATCTTTCAGATGACTAATATTTAATCTAGAAACGACTTACATCCTTGAGAGTCACAAAATTGATACTATGGTATTTTGGTTGATATACTTGACTGTGACTTTAATTACTTCAAATTAGTTCTCTTTGTTGTGAATTAAAGACTATGAATCAATCAAAATGATCCTGATAGAACTGTTATTGAACATGATAATAGATTTCCAATGATTAATACAAGGTTGTTTGAGCCAGTTGGGGAAGAGCTGTATGTTCTTCCAAGCCAATGTGAGTAGATATTTTACTCAGAGGGTCCACATAAACCAGGTTGGTCATTTTTTGTTAGACATGATCTAAGAGGAAGGCCGCTAAAGTATAATGTGATGGAAGAAGAAGATACTGAGGAAGAGGAAGAAGTGGAAGATGATGATCATGATCGAGAGTTAGTTGAAGAAGAAGATGGTGATGATGCTGCTACTGATCACGATGATGATGAGGAGAATAATGATGATGATGATGATGATGTTGATGATGACAATGATGATGATAGTGGTGGTGATGATGTCGTTGATGATGATGATCTTGATGATGAGATGGATGAACAAGAATATTAATGACATGACTGAAATGTACAATTATGCCAAATTTTTGGCATGTTTTAACAATTGTTTTGGGTTGAAATCTACACATTTTCTACTAATATGCATAGGGTTTCATATTAATGACATTTTTGGTTTTAGCTTGAATATCTAACTACTCTTATTCACCTTGTTTTATATGTCCTACTTATATCTTTGATCTTTTGTTAAGAGAAATTTCATTCTAAAAGAGTGTATTTAATCTCTATATGCTTAAACAACTTCACTAGTTAAGACTGTTCTCATTTCTAGTGGGCATGATGAGAATCAAATCACTTGAAAGACACCAATATTTAGACATGCACAAATTAGTGACATGATTAAGAAAATTACCTTTCTTTATCATTTTCTGGGGTATTTTTTTTTATATCAATTCATTTAATCTAAATACTATCTTATGAGATTTGCTTCTAATAATTTTCTATTTCCTTGCAAATCAATGATGTTAAATCACAGTGGATTCTCTTTGTTCTCTACAATGGAGTGAGCTAATTCTAAAAGTATAAATAGTTAATTTTAACAATGTATAATTTCCTTCACAAGATGTAATAAAAACACTTGCAAGGCACGAGAATTGTTTGATGAAATGCCACAATAGTGGTGTCTCATGCAATGCTAAGATGTTCAGTTATATGCAATGTTGATATATTCAAAATATTATAGGAGATCATATTTCTTTGAAGCATTTTGACAAACTAGCATATAGTGAATATCTCAGCATTGCATGAGACACCATTCTTGTGCCATTTCATCAAACATCTTAGTTTCATATTAATGGCATTTTGGTTTTAGCGCTAATATATAACTACTCTTATTTACCTTGTTTTATAAGTCCTACTTATATCTTTGATCTTTTGTTCAGAGAAATCTTATTCTAAAAGAGTGTATTTAATCTCTATAAGCTTAAACAACCTCACTAGTTAAGAGTTTTCTCATTTCTAGTGGGCATGACAAGAATCAAATCACTTGAAAGACACCAGTAGTTAGACAAGCAAAAATTAGTGACATGATTAAGAAATTTACCTTTCTTTATCATTTTCTGAGGTATTTTTTTATATCAATGCATTTAATCTAAATACTATCTTATGAGATTTGCTTCTAATAATTTTCTATTTCCTTGCACATCAATGATGTTAAATCACAAGGGATTCTCTTTTTTCCTTGCAATGGAGTGAGCTAATTCTGAAAGTATAAATAGATAATTTTAAAAATGTATAATGTCCTTCACAAGATGTAATAAAAATACTGGCAAGGCATGAGAACTATTTGACGAAATGCCACAATAGTGGTCTCATGCAATGCTAAGATGTTCAGTTATATGCAATGCTAAGATATTCAAAATATTATAGGAGATCACATTTCTTTGAAGCATTTTGACAAACTAGCATACAGTGAATATCTCAGCATTGCATGAGACACCACTCTTGTGCCATTTCGTCAAACATCTTAGTTTCAAATACTTTGTGAGGAATTAAGTACTTAGGAATGATGTTAAATCACAAGGGATTATCCTTGTTCTCCACAATGGAGTGAACTATGTTTGTCTGATTATATAACTATTATCTTTTGTCAGGTATCCCACATAGTTTCATGGATTGTCAGGTATAAGTTAATACACCCCATAGAGATTAATGTCTTTTACCATTTATAAAATATCTCTCTCATTGCCACTTGTCTCTCTTATTTCATGAAGTGCAAGTACCAGTGAATAGGTATTTGTCAGATTTGTCTTCCTCGAGTGAGGAAAATGTGGGAATGTAAGAAGAAAGTGATACATTTAGTATGTCTAAATCAAGGAGATCGACTCGAGGTCAAAAGATCGGAAAGAAATTCAATAAATGCATGGAATTTTTCCTTGCTCAAGGGGGGTCATGTTTTTATGATGATGAGAGAAAAGGTGACTCCAATGTGCCCTTTAGGTACAAATATTTACAAAAACAATGGGTCACCGATGAACTTCCTTCAATAAACACTGATATTTGTGTTAGAGAGAGGATATATCACATAGCACTGTCTTGATTACATGGTTTGGGCCTATTTTCCATGGATGGCATAAAGATCTCTTACAAAAAAGTTCTCAAATTGATGGAGTATGTCAGACCTTGTTATGATTACAGTAGTTGGATGCAGATTATTAGATATAAAAAAAGTATGCACTCGCGGAAAATTATATACAACAAAAAGTCAATAAAAAAAGTAAAACAATAGCTATATATGTTGATGGAAGGCCAAAAGCATCAAGGAATATTGCAGGTTTTATAAACAATACACGAACCGCATCAACTAAGAAGCAACCCAATTACATATTTGAGGCATGCGAGGGAAATCGCGTATTTATATGTGCGATCAAATCAATACATGGAGGTGAAGAGCTGCTTATCAATTACAATTTGAATCTAATAGATACAAAAAAACCCATGACTATCATGGACGAGGTGGTATACATTCTAATAATTTTCTATTATTCAACGTAACTTAGAATAAGGATACATGTGTTTTAACATGTCTCAATGAATTTTTTTTGAAATACATGGCTATAGTATGGATCAAAAGCCCCATGATACACACAATGATGATGGTTCTCATGGGACTTCTTCTTCCCAACAGGTAAAACTCATTGTTATTGTCCAAATGCACATACAAGAAAAATGTTAATGCATATTTTTTGTTATGTTTTATTCTTCAGTACTATTTTGGATTGCTTTTAAATAAAGTGCTAATAATATTTTTCTCACAAATGAGTGCTGATCAGAAAAAGGGAAAGGAACAAGTAGTTGATGAGGAGCTGCACGATGAGCATGATCCATTCAATGTTGATTTTTCATCAGACATTGATCCTGTGGTTGCACTGTAAAAGGTCATTCGTGCAATATCAAGAGAGTTAGCTTGATTGGAAGATATTCAACCTTAGACTCCTCAAATAAAGATGAGAGAGGATGTGTTGATTCACCATGTTCAGACTTATATAGTAAGTATTAATGTAGTTTTTAATTATAACAAAAGTTCAATAATAATTTTTATAGTATACTATTTTATTTATGTCATTTACTAAAATACATATGTGTTATTTTATAGAGGATGCAAAAAAAATTAAAGGGTGACACCCTAGATGTAGATACTTCAAGTGGTTCAAGTACATTGCATGTTCTATCCTCCACTTGTGTTTTTATTGAACAATTTTTTTTTTTAATAGCTCTAACAATCTTGTCCATGGTTGTCCATATTTTTTTAATACTCTAACAATCTTATTTTTTAGCACCTACTATTGATCCTATGTTGAGTATGCCACTTGCTATGAGGATCAGAACCATAAAGGTATTGCCACCTGCAATTTCAGCAACATGTAGCATGACCAAAGATGAGATGGAAACACCTATTGGTAAGTAGATTTCTCTTTTTCTCTCTCATTTATCATGTGTTTATTTCACTTGAACTATTATTTTGTAGGGGGAATTTGGTAATGTTGGATTCATTTTATGTAGGAAGTGATGAGGATATTCCTGGATGTACTCATGTTAGATGTACGAGAACAATAGAGAATTGTGATCAATTGCTCGTGAACAATGAAGATGGACTTCCCTTGAGAGTAGCCCATCTTTCAGGTAGTTTAAAGATTGATCCTTTCTTTTACTATACAATCTTATGCTCGTAATGTAATGCACTAACCCCCTGTGCAGTCCCTTGCAATAACTAATAATCCAATTATTATTTTGCAGGGAATAATTTATTTTATGAAAAAATTAATGATGAATGTTTGCACATTTTCGGGCTGACCATATGCACATGGTATCATATTTTGATTTCATTGCTAGATCATATTTCCTTTCATCCCTTTCTTCAAGTATATTAAAAGGTAGCTTCACTTCATTTATGAATCTAACAATTTTTTTTCTTAAAAGGTGGCAATTACAAGATAAAGAGTTAAAGGATAAACTCATTGACTCTATGAAAAAATGTTTTGGACCCAATGTCTTTCAAAGACTTAGGCTCCTTGAGAAAGCGAGCCAAGCTTTGAAGTATATTAGCGACAACTACAGGTCCCAAATAGAACACAACCCTTATTACGAGTGCCCCACTATGTTCCCATTAATGAGTGGGAGAATCTTAAAAAGGATGTACTTGAGAAAAGTGCAAGACATGGTGGACAAATACTATCACCCGAGGAAATAAGGTACGTGATAATCTTAATAATGAAATTATATATTATTTACTCTTTGTACTTATGTGATCTAACATATTTCAAACATCACATAGGTTGCCTGACACATCAAAGGCAATAAAAGCAAGAAAATAAAGGCACGGGCAACACAAGATCAGCTCAGGTGGATATTCAAAAATTGCTGCATGAGTTGTAAGTATTAGTAAATGAAAAACTGTATGCAAATATTTATAAATTGAAATCAATTTAGTTTTTATGAAATTCACTACAATAAAAATTCATGATACCAAGCAAAAATGTAGGCCTTGGAGTTCAAAAAAAAGATTACAGAAGAGGACAAGAAAATAGGCTACAAACAAGGCTATACAGTTGTGGCTAAACGATACTGATCAATGAGTGCGCAAGGTTTTTCTGATGGATTAGTGGATCGAGTAAATAAGCCATTTGATTTTTATTTCAAGTTGAATACTTTACCAATTACTGTATTTGATGTTAAGCTCCAACATAAAGTGAATATATTTGTTTAAGTAAGGAAACAATGATTATATGTTTGTTTAAAACTTTAAAGTGAATATATTTATATGTATTAAACTAAATGCTTAACATTTCTCAGTATTTGTCTCATATTTATATGTATATATTGTCGATAAATGCACTAATTATTTACATTGGAATGCAGCTTGTCGATCCTAATGCACAATCCAAGCATGACAGAGGCATCAATTCGAATGTGCATTGTAGTACTCAAGGTATACATTTTCTATTCAAATTTTGATTATTGAATTATTAATACAAGTAAACATTTTAAATTGAATTTGGTGTAGTAATAAAAAATTAATTATAATGTGTTGGGATTAATAAAATATTTTGTATTGCAGTTGCAAGGGATGTAGAGGTTGTTCTCGATGAGCGTGTTGAGGTTCAAGTCGCTAGGCAAGATGATGCGGTTGAACAAGGTAAAGAGTGTCTCTTTTATGTTTTTTAAGGTACTGAAATGGTTGTGACAATAATGATAGTATATTTTTAAATTAACCCCAATTATGATAATATGTTTTTAATTTAACCCTTTTATTTGTTATTGCAGAGGACCCGCCTTTGCAAAGGATTGTGAGATCACGTGCATGGGTGAGAAGAAATGATGATGACGACATGGATATTCCTTTGCAACAATTTAGGGAATAAAAAAAAAAGAAAAAGTCAAAAAATAAATGATTCTCATTTATGCAACTTATTTGATAATGACTAATGTTTATGTCTCAATGTTTTAATCTAATGTGTTAATGAATGTTATGATGTGTTAATGAATGCTAATGAGTCTTATGAATGCTAATGAATGCATGCTAATGAATGCTAATTAATCTTATGTGTTAATGAATGTTGTTTGGAAATTATTTGATATTATAGTTTTTTGAGCTATTAATCATTTCCATGCAACATTTTATGGTTTTTGTGAAGATTTGATCAAGGAAAGTCATTAGTTTGTTGACTATTCTAGGCAGTTTGGTGTATGCAATTAGAAATGGAATAATAAATGGAATACTTTGTGCCTGCCATACTTAAATGGAATACACCAAGAAGTACCAAATGATGAATGCTCAATTTTCGTAATGGAAAAGCATCAAAACCGTCCATTTATAGAACTTGATTTTCTAGTCTTAATGATTTTTCTATAGTCCTAATGATTTTTCTTATTTCTTGTCATTTGTCCCTTTTTGATTTCCTATGTTTGTGCCTTGAATTTAACTTTTCCCATGTCCAAGTTTGTGCCAATTGTGGAGTTCACCTTCTTTTGATGGTATATTTCATTCACTCTATGTGGAATACTATTTTTTTCAATATTTTATTTCAGCTTGATATTTCATTCATTTTTCATATACATAGAGAAATGGACAGTTTTGAGATAGGTTTCTATGGCTACGATAAATTTCCCTCCGTGTTGATAAAATTA
This sequence comes from Chamaecyparis obtusa, assembly GCA_027943335.1. NCBI lineage: Eukaryota > Viridiplantae > Streptophyta > Pinopsida > Cupressales > Cupressaceae > Chamaecyparis > Chamaecyparis obtusa. Next base: position 826,240 of record BSBK01000781.1, on the reverse strand, counting down.
GAGTTGACAAAATGGTTTTTCAGTGACTGTATCTTCCATTAGAGCCACTTCATATGCATAGGTGATGAACATGCAGATTTGCCTAAGAAATTCTAGGAGCTGACCCATAAATACATGTAATATTGTGAAAATCATCATAAGTCCATTTGATGATGGGTCTAGTTCCTAGAATGTTTTGGTCAAATTTGCATGTTTTTCACTTGTTCATATACTGCAAGCATGGGCTGTGAATCCATGATGAGAAATGAGAATGAATGGAGTACCAAATCAAACTTATGATGCCCTAGTTTAAGATTCAAAAAACATCAAAACAACATGAATATGGTGCCAATCAAATTCACGATGCCCTAGTTTAAGATTCAAAAAACATCAAAACATAATGAATATGGTATCAATCAAATAGGGACATCAGTAATAAAATAATGCTAATCAATGATGCAAACAACTCACGAGCATGGAAAAATTAGTGAGCATCAATATCAGCATAAATTAAATGCATAAACAATAAGCTCATAAACAATGCATGATGCCCTAGCTTGCAGTCCATGAGCCATCAAGACATTTCCTCATAAAATGATCATAAACGGGGAGTACCACATAGTGAATATCAACAAAAAAACTAATAAAGAGAGATCAAACACTTCACACAATATCTTGAAGGTAATAGCAATGATGCCCTAGCTCTCAATTGTTGTAATGGAAAAGCATTAGAACAGTCCATTTCTAGAACTTGACTTTCTATAGTCTTAATGATTTTTCTATAGTCCTAATGATTTTTCTATAGTCCTAATGTTTGTTTCTCTTGATAAATTAGGCCTTGAATTTGAATTTTTGTTCATTGTTTTATTTCAACTTGATATTTCATTCATTTTTCATATACACAGAGACTACACATGCTGATAAAAAAATGAGCTATTTGATTTAGGTTTACTGTTCATGATTTTAAATGGTCAATATTTCTGATGGTACTCCTTGGTGTATTCCATTTAAAAATAATCATGTTTCTATGACTATGATAAATGTCCCTTTGTGTTGAGAAAATTAGTGTTGAAAAAATGGTTGTTTAGTGTCTGTATATGCAGGTTGCAAATCAATCATCCTTCTTACACCAACATTCTAGTCAATGTACAAGTAACAAGTCATTCCATTCAAGAAAGACCATGTTTGACAATATCAACCCAGAAAAAAATAAGGAGTATGAAGAATTCAGTGAATGCAACATTAGTTTTGCAAAATTGGCCATGTTGATGATGATTATGAAGAAGATTGGAAAATGTTGCACCAATCTAAATTGGATTAATCACCATTTTCAATTCTTCTTCATCAATCACTATCAGCCATTTGGTGATTCACTTGGTTCAGACTTATACAGTAAGTATTAATGTAGTTTTTAATTATAAAAAATTTTTAATAATGGTTTTAGATGTTAACTGTGACAATCTCTTGGTTTCAGGTAATGCAAAAGTAGTCACCTAGTTCAATATGCAATCTCAATTCATATGCATAGGATATTAGGTGGAGTTGAAAAACACAACAGGTTTGCATTTTTGATATAGGTCTTTAATTAGATATTTTAAGTTATAGACCATCGTGAACATTGTAATTTTGACTCTTATAGGTGAGGGTAATGTCCTCAACATGCAATAAAATCAAGAATTTTTATTTGATGGCTTGTTGAGGACATTCTCTCACCCATACATGCTAGAGTTGTAACCTTCACGATGGTCTATAAATTAAAAAAATTATAGACCTACTAAAAAAATATAAATGTGGAGCATTTTTTCAGCTCCACCTATTATCCATGCATATTCTATGTAGCTGCATGTGCATTCTCAATTCAGAGTGGGAAAATCTTATTATGGATGTGAGGGAGAGAAGCCAAACACATAAATAACATGCACATAAAAATGGTAGTTGAGAAACATAAATGCAGATATCACAACAGATGAGAAACAAAAATATAGATATCATGGTCACAATTGTTTGGAGACTCAACATGATTGAATGGTATACCCAGATGATGCAACACAACCACTACTCCTCTGGTTCCAAGTTGACACTACGGGATCCAAAAACCATAGATAATGAATAAATTTAGAGAGCGGAGGAGGGCCATAATGACCAAAATAATATAGGGTCCCTATTATTTTGGTCATTATGGCCCTCCTCCTCCTCCGCTCTCTAAATTTAGTCCTTATCTATGGTTTTTGGATCCTGTAGTGTCAACTTGGAACTGGAGTAGTGGTTGCATTGCATCAGCTAGGTATACCACTCAATTATGTTGTGTCTCCCAACAATTGTGACCATGATGCCTACATTTTTATTTCTTAGTTGTTGTGTCCTAGGACCCCTTATGAACCTTTATGACCCTTTATGATCCCTAAGAATACATCTTAGAGGTCTTAAAGTGTCGTAAAGGGTCATAAGAGGCTCTTAGGAGGGGCCAGATGAGCTCCCACCTTCATGTGGTTGGCCCTATTAAGTAGAGAATTTTAAACTATTCTTAAAACAAAGAGAAGCTCAATATTTTAAGGTTTCACTGCATGCATGACAAATATTTAAAAATACAGGATACTATCACAATTACAATAGTCATCAGAGAATGATCGATATTAAAGCACTATACATGATGGCTATCTATTGCAAATATTCGATAGGTAGATATCGCATGTATAGCATAGCCATCATTTATGCAGTATGTACATCATAATTGTGACAACAATAAATAGTTTTGATGACATGTTGACCATCTCTAACCATGTTCACATGCCCTCTTCCCATGCATATTTCAATGGTTAGATGCATCATAATTACATCTCACATCCTAGTTGTCATTAATTTTGACACCAAAACTACAACACCAGTTAGGGTTATTTGATCGACGGGGTAGTGTCAGAATTGAGATGCATAGCCATCAGAAAAAGGTCTCAAATGTACTAGTGATTTTATCACAAAAGAATATGTAGGATCAAGTCATCATATACTTTCACATGTCAATATAGTTTAACCATGAAATCCATAATTCAATTGCATCATAATAATCAGCTTAATCAATCCATTATAATGCACCATCATAATATAGCATAAATTCCTCATCATATAAATCATAAGTACTCAATCAATCCTAATAAAAAGTCCATAAAATCCACTAATAGGAAATATATGCTAGATAGGTCTAAATATATCCTCAAAAAGAGTGCAGAAAATAACATAAGAAAAATGTGTCACAATCAAATATGATTCAAATCCCTATCATGAAGAGTAATCATCCAAAGTGCATCAAAATAGAGTATCAAATACTATGTCCAATATAAAAATAAAACTAATTCTATGGCAGGTCAAGACAGGGCCTCAAAACCTCCCCCTCTAGGCATGAACTTCCTCCTAGAGTTCATAAAAAATATGGGGGTGCTGTGATCTCATTTGGGTTGCATCCTCCCATGAAGCTATAACATCATCATAACTGTTAGAGTAAAGTATTAATTATGTAGGATTTTAGCAATACAAATCCACAAAACCCAAAGATCACCTGCATACAAAAACCTGTTACAAGGAAGTAGAGACAAGAAGAGGGCAGGGTTTGACTCAAAAATATGAAGAAGAAAATATCCTCAATTAATGAATGAAAATAATGTACAATGGATCATCCTTATAAAGGAGATCGAAAGCCTTGAAAGGAAAAGTCTAGTACATGTAATAATTAGTTTGACTATTACATGACTAATGCATGAGTTTAGAATAACTAGTGCATGTGCTTTTAACTAAAGAAAAAGGAAGTTGACATCTTAAGAAGGGAGTAAGTATTAATTAATATAATTAATATTTTACTCTAACAATAACAATCCTACTGGACTCGAACCTGGTCCATCTCTCGGCCTCAAAGGGATGATGTCTGACATGCCAATATATGAATGGGCTCCAAAGCTATCTTCTCATTCGACTCCACCTATAAGGAATACCAATCTATAATGTGAGACTCATCATAAACATATTTTTTCAATACAAAAACATGAAACACATCATGGATGCATGGTAGGCTAGGTGGAAAGGTTACACAATATGCAATTGTTCCTATCCTCTCTAGGATCTCAAAAGGTCCAACAAAGTGAGGTGTGAGCTTAGACCATTTTCAATAATGGATTGGACTCTTCTGTGGTTGCACTCGTAGGAAAAATATGTCACCAATCATATAACCACACTTTATCCTCTTTGCATCCACATACTTCTTCTGTCTATCCTGAGCCTCTCGAAGGTGCTGCCTAATCAAGATTACCTAATGCTCCATCTCTTGGACTAACTATGGTCCAACATTAACCCTATGCTCAATTTGGTCCCAACTTAAAGGCATCTGACAGGGCCTACCATACAAGGCCTGATAAGGTGAAATACCCAATGACGTATGATGCCTATTTTTATAGAAAAACTTGACTAAGTGTAAGTAATCCTACCACTTGACCTGATGGTCCATCACATACATGCATAGCATATCCTCTAACACTTGGTTGACCCTATTTGTCTATCCATTTGTCTCAAGATGATAGGTTGTACTAAAATTGAGCCTAGTACCCAATGCTACTTTTAACTCTCTCCAGAATGATTATGTAAAGAGAGATTATCTATTAGAGATGATCTTAAGAGAAATTCCATGAAGTCTAACAATATGTCACAAGAATAGCTATGCTACCACCAATACTATGACTGTAGTATGAACAAGTGAAAAGTGAGTCACTTTGGTCAACTTGTCAACTGCCACCATGATGGAATCATGGAGGCAAGATGACATAGGAAGATTGATAATAAAGTCCATGGATATGGTGTCCCACTTCCATTTGGGTACCTCATGAGGTTGAAGAAGCCCATCAAGATGGGGGTGTTATTACTTAACTCCCTAAAACTCAAGGCATTAGACTAATAACTTTGAAATGTGCTACCTCATGCTTGGCTAATGGTAAATCTATCTCAAATATGCATGTATCCTTTTGACTCTAGGATGCCCTGCATAAGGTTCTCTATCAGCCTTAATAAAATTGAAATCATACAATCCCCTAGAAGAAGGTATAAAAATGCATCCCCTATGTCGTAAAATTCCATTAGGCTCAAATGAGTAGTCTACATACTTACCCTCAAGGGGTCTCTAAGATTAGACCAACTAAAAAATCTCCACATACATCTCATCCTCATGCAAGTGGTGTAATATACAATCCCTCAAATCTATGCTAGTGATCATAGAAGAAAGCTCATGTCATATCCTACTCAAAGCATTTGTCACCACATTCTATTTCCCCTTGATGTAATGAACATCAAAATCATACTCACAAAAGAAATCCATCCATCTCCTCTGTTGAGCATTAAGGTTCAACTATGTGAATATGTACTACAAAATTTGATGATTCGAATGAATCTCAAACTGATGCCCTAAAAGAAAGTGACACCATCTCACTAAAGCATGCACCACTACTAAAAGATCAAGGTCATAAATAGGGTAGTTGAGCTCATAATTCTTAAGTTTCCTAGACTCGTAGGCTATTTCTCACCCATCTTGTAAAAGAAATTCCCCTAAACCATCCAAGGAAGCATCTCTACAAACCACATCTTCTTAAGGATATGACAATGCAAGAATAGGTGCATTGGTAAGTACTTTCTTGATTTCCTAAAAATCCCTCTCATACTTCTCTATCCATTCAAATTTCTCTCTTTTGCTGAAGGGATGTAATGGGATGTGCCACTCTAGAGAATCCCTTAATAAAGAATCTATAATAACTTTCTAACCCCATGAAAATCATGACCTCAGCCACAATGGCTGGAGCTAGCCAATCCATGATAGCTTTAATCTTTGATGGGTTAACTAAAATCCCATCACCTAAAATGACATGGCCTAAATATCTAACCTCTGATCTAAAGAATGCATACTTGGCCAAGTTTCCATACAATTAATTATCTCTCAAACACTACAATACCTTTCTCAAGTACTCCTCATGCTCCTTCTCATCATGAGAATATATCAATATATCATCAAGGAACACTACCAAAAATCTGTCAAGGAATGTGAGGAATAATCCATTCATTAGACTCATGAATACATTTGGAGCATTCATGAGATTGAATGGGACTATAATGAACTTATAATATCCATATCTAGTGTAGAAAGTGGTCTTTTGGATGTCACTCTACATAATCCTCAACTGATGATACCCTAACTTTAGATCTATCCTTGAGAACACATGTACATACCCTGAAGTTGATCAAAAAAGTCATCAATCCTAGGAAGTGGATATCAGTTCTTAATGGTTAATTTGTTCAATTGTCGGTAATCAATGGACAACCTAAGAGATCCATCCTTCTTGAAGAAGATAATTGGTGCATCCCAAGGAGAAATTCTAGGGCAAATGTGACCCTTCTCTAAAAGCTCCTCTAATTGAATCTTGAGCTCATTAAGCTCATTAGTGGTCATCCTGTATGGTGCTCTTGATACTAGTGCAACTCTTGGAATGAGGTATATATGAAATTCAACTACTCTATGTGTAGGAATACTAGGTAACTCCGAAGGAAATACATCTACAAATTCTTGAAGAATAGGATGGTCATAAAGTGAAGGTTCCCTTTCCTCCTCATCCTCCCTATCAATGATAGTAATGGAAAATAACTGGTACCCGTTCTGCATGCTCTGCTTAAGATGAATGGAAGAGATCACATAAATAGTAGGTATTTGAATCCTTGAAATCACTATAGGAGTGTCATGGTCATATAAACACTCAACCCTTTTCTGATGACAATCCATCTTGGCCATGTGGGCATAAAGCTAATCCATGCCAAGGAAAATGCCATAGGATCCTAGAGGTGTAATGCAAAGTTCTTCTATAGTATTCATGTCCCCAATTTGTATTTGGAAATCCTTAATCAAAGAGGTAATAGATACTCTAGATCCTAAAGCTAACTCTACTTCTCATCTAACATCTTACCTAGTTTCCACTATCTTGTAATGATCCACAAATAATGGAGAAATAAAAGAATGACTAGCTCTAGAATTAAATAATATGGTAATGCTACTACCTCTGATCATACATGTGGCATCTATGACTATGGCTTGATGTTCATCTTGGAGGTTTTCAACCGTTGCAAATACCCTGTGGGACTTACCCATGTCCCCAACTATAGGCTCTGAAGTGGCCACTTGTTTACTGCTTTCCATCTAACCTTATGGACAATCTCTATCTATGTGCCCCATGGAACCACATGTATAACAAGGTCCATGCACCTAAATATTGACTCCCTATGGCCTAGAATACTGCTATCCTCCTATCCTACTAGACCCACTAAAACTATCCCTGGAGGACTTCTGAGTCCTAGTCAAAGGTGAAAATGAAGTCTAAGGTCACTGATCTCTCCTAGGATCCTGTGACTACCATTTCTTTGGATTAGAGCCCTAATGACCCTGTGATGTCCTTTTTTTCTAATTCTACTAAGATTGATGCTGAGGGTGAGGGGGTTCGTGGGACCTCGATGAATGTCTATTACCCTTCCATTGGGGTTTCTAAAACCTCGATGCTAGAGGAGTGGGATTACAGTTCTAAAACCTATCCCATGAATCATGTGCCCTACCATGGACCTCCTCACCTATCAATTCTCTCTCTCCATGGTGTCTTAGAAAATAGTAGGAGATTCCATATGAACCATCCCTAATATAATTGTATTCAGTCCCTTGATAAAGTAGTTAATCTACAACTTCTCATTTGTCATGTAATCCAGATAAGGGAGAAGTTCAAGGAACTTTCTCTCATACAATGACATTGTAATTTCCCTTTGTTTTAGGTCACATAACTCATCTATATGACACTTCCTAAAGTGCTCTAACAAATACCTATCTTTGAATCTATTTATGAAGGTGTCCCAAGTGATAATGTCTATAAGTAAGTTTCTCTTATACTCTTCTTATCTCCACCAAGTAGAGGTTGATCCTCTGAGTAGTTGTATTGAAAAACATGCCTTGATATTTCTCCCATAAGGATGCAATACAAAGCACCTCTCTAAGCTCAAGATCCATGCCTCATCCTCAGTCCCATTCGTAGATACTGCAAATAAGGGTGGCTGGAGGTGAAGTAACTCTCATATCTAATCCCTTGTATCTTGGGGTGATCTCTCAACCACTCAAGGCACTATCTCTGGTGGTGGTGCAAAAATATGAATGGACTCAATCTCATGGTTTGACTGATCCTCTACAAGTCTAGGAGGAGGACTCCTAATCTACTCTCTAGCTGAGGATCTATGATCTTCTGAACCGAGATGCTCAACCACCAGTGGTAACCTCTCCTGCATACTACCAACAAGGTTCTTAAGTGCAATCAACATATCATTATTTGGGTTCAGAGGTAGTTCAAGAGGGGGGTCTCGGAACCCTTTGAGAACATCTACCTCCTACTCTATATCCTCTTGTGCCGAGGGGGCATGTCTACAGCCTTGTCCACCTTTGTGAGATTATTGCATAATTGGAGGAATCCTACACAAGAATATAAATGTTTAAGTTGAAACGTAATGGTTTAATGTTCCTAGTGTTGAACCATGCTCTGATACCAAAATTTCATGCCCAAAATCTAAGGGCAAAAAACACACCAACAATTTTTTTTCAAGATAAATTTACTAATGTTACACATTGACAAGGTTTAAGTGAATTAAAATGGTGTTGCTAGGTAAATCAAATTTCAATAAGGACTAACTAGATTAAGGTTGACAAGGAGATCGAGAGGGATCATGACAAGTGTAGAGTGACTTGTCAAAGTCCCTTAATTGAGTATAACATCAAGGTCTAACTAGGGTCTACAACTGGTTGGGTCAAATTATTTAATTCTAGCAAAAATTTACTTATTAAAGTTCACTTAATATTTTAATGATATCCTCTAAGGAAATTTCTATGATTATCCTAGTTACCTAATTATTTAGAAATTTAACTCACAACATAATTAAAAGAATCTTTATGATTAACCCCCCTTTTTTTCTTAGGTGTAATTACTTAAATTAGGGTAATTAAAATCTTCTAATAAATCCATCTTTAGTAGCCAATTAATTAATTAATAATTTAGCCCCTAAATAAAATTCTTTTAACATTTTAATCTCTAAGGTTCAACTTATAATGTTAATAAATTCATTTTCATGACTACATGTTAAAACCTTTAAAGGTCAAAATTATATTGTTTAAGAACAAAAAGGTTTATTTATACCCATTTTCATAAATCTGGCCAACAATTAGTTAATAGTTCCAAAGTCCAACTAATAAAATTTCAATGAAAAGAACCATTAAAATACATTGCTAAAATAAAATCATCAAATACAAATTTAAAAGAAATCAAACTTACTCAAATAAATCCCTTTTAAATAAAAAACACTTTAGAAAAAAAAACACAATCTTTATATAATAAAATAAAAAGAGCAACCCTAATTAGGGCATGACCCAAGTGGAAAGAAAAAGGGGAAACAAAAAATTCATTTTGAATTTTCATTACCTCTCCCATTTCTCTCTCCCATCTAAGTTCTCCTAACCCTAACCCGAAATTAGGGGTTAGGGCTCATTTTCTTTCTTTCTTCCCTTCTCTTCTTTTCCTTTCTCTCTCTTTTTGTTGCAGGTTTAATGGTGAAAAATAGGAGCAGAAGATTTTCTCCAACCATAGGCAAAATCTCCATTTTGTTTTTGTTTTGTATGCATATACCTTTTTTTTACATATATTTCTCGCTAACAGTTTTTTTTAAAAAAAACTTAAAAATAATAAAAATTATTTTTAATTTGTGGGGGAGGCTATGAACTCCCCCCCACCTTCAAGCTGGGTGACCGCTCTAGATGGTGGTGTTGCCGAGGACAGAGCCCCCGCTCCCTTGTACTCCCATTGAAGAGAGGCTGCGGTGGGGAAGGACCCTTCCCCCTCGCGAGCCATGGAAATAAAACCAACCATTTTTTTTTAATGTTTTAAAATATATTTTATATTTTATATTTTATATCTTATATTTTTTTTTTAATGTTTTAAAATATATTTTATATTTTATATCTTATATTTCTTAAAAAAACAAAACTAATGAAAATAAGATACATATATATATATATTAATGTTTATTTTTACATGAGTAAAATATACAAATTTGTAAATATGCTCATATATAAATATATGAATATATATATATATATATATATATATATATATATATATATATATATATATATATATATATATATATATATTATATATATATATATATATATATATATATATCTTGATCCCTTTTTTTTTGAAAAAAAAATGACATTAAACACTATTAAATTATTTTTTTGGTACATAGATGAACGAAATATCAAATATATATTTAAATGTAATTTTTTAAATTTTCTTTCTTACCTTGCATCCAAAATTTCCCATTAAAACTACATTAACAAAATAAGGATAGAATTTAAACACGTCACTTGTACTGAGGCCAAAATGAGTATTTTTTTAAAACAAAATAGCAATAGTAACTTAAATAAAACTTTGAAAATACATTTTTTATTTATTTCACATCTACAATGAAGGCAGTACTATAAATTATTATTTTTTTACAATTCCTTTATCCAAAATTACAAATACACATTTCCTTCCATTTTCTCAAACAAAACTCAAACTTTATTTTTTGGAAAACTACTTGAAGTTTACATAACTTCAATATTTAAATAATGAAGCATTCTTTGTTTCCACTTTGCAACTTGAACACTGGAAATCTTCTTTTCTTTTATCCCTTTATCCATATGCATAAACTTGCTATAAAAATTTGCATTTAACCATGGAGGTTCACCTCCCAACCTAGGCCTCTAATAGAACACCCCCAAGCTTGGGGAACTAATGATATATGAGTTACATACAACCAAAACCAGCTACAATAATACACCAATAAACAACAATAAACTCCTAACCATGGCTTCACAATATCTCTCCAAATGATGCAAAAAATGGGGTGAAGGTGGACCAAGTACCCATAAGGAGAAAACCAAGAAAATCAAGTAAATTCCTTCATATGAACAACAACAATAACCCTTATGACCCCCAAGGAATCAAGCCAAAATACTTCACTTATGACCCCCAAAGCTCAAATCAAAACATGGCATCATGGAGCCTATACTCCATGTTTTATCCCTCTCCTCCATGAGGAGAGATTCTACAATCAAGAGCTGTCCCAAAAATCCTTTCATCCCAAGGTTACTCTTCCCTCCCAAGGGTGCATGTTCCTTGGGACTCCCATCAACGTGATACAACACAAAAAAAAATTCACATTACAACAAAGAATAAAACTTGAATACCACATTGCAAACTCATACAAACTTACACTACCATTTCCTTCACTTTCATTCATTTTCAACATGTAAGAAAAATAAATAAAGGAGTGCTTCCACCAACCTAATTCCAAGCTTATAGAAATGAAATTGAAGAAGAGATTCCCTTTTTCCCAAATCCTTCTTCCAAGATCCTCACTAACTCTAACAGTCTCTAAAGATAGAGAATGGGTGATCAGCCCAAAAATTTCCCAAACTTCTTACTAAAAGGATTCCTACTAACCTCCCAACCAACTGTCATAAAGAGGGTATGGCTCAAGGAGTCTTTTTCTCCATTCTTGTCTCCCCTCATAAATGAGATAGAGACTAAAAATGGGGAAAGGGGACGGGCTTGTCCTCTTTTCGAAAACCCAAAATTCGTCACTTGACTTGAGAGGAAATTTAGATGGGTCATAAATGAGTTATGGGATCTATTTTGACTAAAATCTAACCCCCAACCCATAGTATACCAAGTAGGCTAGTTAAAATTGATCCAAAGTACACCCCAGGGGCTCATTTAACCCTCCAAAACCCCCTTGAAGTTTACATATGGGTTCAACAAGATTTGACCCAATTTATGGCTTCCTAACCAGGTGGTCTATATGGGAACCCTGCAAATTATCCTTAGGCTAAGTGGAAAACTCCATCCCACTCACAAGGTCTTGTCATGCCAACACAACACATATTACAAGTGTCAAGTGACACTACAAAATTACACATCACATATACACATGGCAAGACCATTAGGATAAACACATATTTACTATTTACTATTAATAAAATCATACAACATCACAATTATGAACCAAAATACATAACAATGATGTTTCATCTCTTCATTAGACACAACCTTTTCTTTCCTCGATTTCACAATTATCTAACCTTGGTTTCCTAATCAATTTCCATGGTCAAATTTCCTACACAACTAAATCCAAATATCAGTAGTCCAAGAAAACTATACATAATAATAATTTACATAATTGGCAACATTTAAGAATATATCCTTTACAATTTCATTCACATATTTCACCATTAATCAAAATAATATTGCAATACAATTTATACATGAAACACATTTTCTCACAAAAGCATATGTAGGATCAAGTCATCATATACTTTCACATGTCAATATAGTTTAACGACAAAATCTATAATTTAATTTCATCATAATGATCATCTTAATCAATCCATTATAATGCACCATAATAATATAGCATAAAGTCCTCATCATAGAAATCATAAGTACTCAATCAATCCTAATATAAAGTCCATCAAATCCACTGATATATAATATATGTGAGATAGGTCTAAATATTGTGTGCTAAAATGTTGACACACTTCTATGAGTCATTATATCCAAGATTGCTCAAGAATGAGGTCTCAAATGGCGACTCATAGCTCTTTATTCATGGAGTGCAAGGGTTTATAATGGAGGCCCTCATTTTAAACCTAGTTTGTGCCCATGCAAGCACAACATAAAATGAGAGATTCAAAGAGGAAAAGAAAGAGTGCTAGTCTCCATGATCATCAAATATGCATGCAAATGAAAATGGAAGCTATTCTATATAATAACAATGCATGACAGAAAACTAATCTATGAAAGGAAATATGCATGAAAGATTATTCTATGAAATGAACTATGGATCTAATCTAACATGCAAGTGAAAAAGTAATCTAAATGGATTGCCATGGAGGCATGAGAGAAGAAGACAAGAAAAGAGAAGTTGCAATGTTCAAGCTCAAGTGCTCAAACTCTCCTCCAAAATTGCTCTCCAAACCTGCAACATAACAATACATAAAATCTCGGATCTCTAAAATCTATGCAAATTCAAATGGATTTGTCATGTTTGGAAACTGGTACAATGTTTGATATCCATTCAGCATAGCCAAAAGCTCTTATGAATCCTACTCCAAGGAGTTTCTCCAATTTTGCTTTGACCAGGAGAGCTATGTGAGGATGCATCTTTCTCAGTTTCTATTTAACTGGTTTGACACCCAGAGCTATGGACAAGTGATGCATGATAAGATTAGTGTCCAACCCTAGCATATCTGAATAAGTCTATGCAAATTTGATCTTCTTTTTCTGTAAGACCTTAGTGTAAGCTTCTTTTTCTTATGGTGACAAGGACTGAGCCAAGTGTACTATCTATGGAGCCTCATCTACACCCAAATTGACTATTTTTGTTGGTTCAATAAGCACTGAAGATCTCTCTTGAAAGTAGCTAGGGAGATGATCAAGTACCTCATCCTTAGGCACCTCAGAGAGGTTTTCACCTTTGGATATGTCATTTATTTTTACTTTTTTTGGTTCTGACACTGCCACACAGTGGTTTTTGCCATCAGAACTCTTATTCTTTTGATTTTCTTTTCTTTTTATTTTGTGACTAAGGTACTTGATGTTTGACTCTGTCATGTCGGTAGCCGGTTCACTGGTGGAAGAGACTACAGGTTCAATGGCATTCAAGTAATAGGCTATCTCATAATCATTTTGAAATGTTAAGAGCTAAGGTTCTTTATAGTGTTGGGACCAATCAAGGAGGTTAGGATGAACAAGAGGTAAGTCAATGACTGGTTCAAGGTTGTGGATGTGACTGATATCATCTCTAGTGACTGAAGAGTCAGAGTCTGTCAAGTATCCTTCTAAGCTACCCAAATTGGGATTCATCCTAACAAGTGAAGAATTGTCCACTAAGGCAACATGTGGGTTCAAATCCTCTAATCCTACACGTGACTCATCAGCTAGCTTGGGTTGAGAACTATAAGTGTGGATGACATCAACATCCATGTCAATTGTGGAAGGCTCTGAGAAGGAGTCCCATTCATACTCATATGAACTTGTTTCTGAACTTTGACTAGGATGTTTACACCATGATGGTTTGGGACATCTTGATGTGGAAGTTCTAATGTCATCAAGGTTAATACATTCTCTCTCCATCAAATGAACAATATTCTTGCATTGACATTCTCTAATAGGATCTTCTACATCTAATTCATCTTTTTCTAAGGTTGCAACTATCTCATGAGTGACTAGACTATTTGAATCTCCCCAAAGGAGATTAGTGGAAGGGACCCAATCTTCACACATATCTTGCTAATTTTTCAAATTAGGTATGTATTCCGATTCATCTTCACTATTCGACTCATCAAGGATAGGAGTAGTGTTCTTGTTGCAATTCACAAATCCTAGGCCAACTGTCTTCTTAGACTTGCATCCAAAAAGATCATGATCAAGGGGTTTGGCTCTAGCATCCAATCTGTGACTAAGAGTGCCATGTCTAGGATAGCCCATCTATTTGACAAAAGTATACCCTCTTCCATAAGCCTTAGGAGAGGGAGAGAAGTTCTCATTGCGCATGTATTTATCTTCTCTATAAATCCAATCTTTAAGAACCACCTCTTCTTTCTCATCTTGAATAGGCAATGAGGACTCCACAAATGTGCCAAATAAAGTCATAACTAAAGAGGAAGGTCTCATTTCTTGTGAAGGCTTGCCATAAGACCTAGGTGAAATTGCTAGTGTTGTGAGGGAGTTGAGTTGATACCCCCCATGCCAAGGTCTACTTACTTGAACTTGTCTTTACATTCAGCTAAGTTGCATTGAAGTCTTCTGCTTCTCTATTGAGGGGAACATGAGCACTTACTGAAACTAAGTTAACAGATAAAGTGTTATCCCCAGGTATATAAATCTCTATTCCATTGTAGTAGAACTTAACACATTGATGATAGGTGGACGACATTTCTTGCATATCATGAATCCATGGTCTACCAAGTAAGATATTATACGCAAGGGGGCCAACGTCAACTATTTGGAACAAAACATCTTTTTCAATAGGGCCAATCCTAATAGGAAGGACGACCAACCCCTTGGAACTTATTTTCACCTCATCATAGTCTTTGATAGTTATCTTTTTTTTGGTATCTATGACTTGTTCAGAATAACCCAACATCTTCAAAAGACTTAGGGAAAAAATATTAATCCTAGCACCCCCATATATCAACACTCACCTAACATGGGTTTTTTGAATCATGACCTCAATATGAAGAGTGAGATTGTGTGGGTGGCTCAAAGCTTTATCATCATCCTCTAAAAAGGTAAGGTAATGAGGGCTAGCAATATGGTTAACCATGTTCTAGAATTGATCAATGTCTAAGTTGTTGGGGATGTTCAATGTGTGCAAAGAATCCTCAAGGACTTGCTTGTGTCTCGAGGAAAATTTAAGAGCTCAAAGATCAAAATCTAAGCTCATGTTCTTTGCAACTGATCGACAAGATTATAGCTCAACTTAGGATTCACTACTAGTTTTGAGGTGACATTCTTGGATGCCACTTGCTTTGGTTTACTTGGTTGACTTGAACTAGGTCCTCTAATGACAATGGGACCTTGAATTCGTGTGACAACATTGAGAGTTTGAGACGACACTCTAGAGTTAGGACCCCTAGCACCAGGATGGGTTCTTCATCAAAGATAGGAGGAGAGTCCATGTCTAGATCATAACCATTGGGATCTTTATTCCTCATCATGTTGATATTCTCTTCTACAACTTCAAGCATGTTGACAACATTCTCTACAGCTGTGTAAGTGTAATTGACCTCAGCCTTTCCATTCTTAGGTTTAGAGGTTTCCCCCTTCTCATACTTGGGAAAAGGTTCTTTGAATTCCTTATGATCGACATTAGTGTTCAATCCATCTACCTTAAGTTTTCCACTCTCAATGAGATCTTGGATGATATGTTTAAGTTTCTAGTAGTTTTCAATATCATGTCCAATGCCATTGTGAAATTTGCAAAAGGCTTTCTCATCCCACCAATGTGGCTTGACATCAGGTATATAATGCTTTGCAAGATCTTGAGGATGCACAAGGTTGTTGGAAATGAGTGTTTTCAAGAAATCCTCATATGAATCACCAAATTTTGAAAAATGATGTCTCTCTTTCTTAGGCTTATCTTGGTTTCTTGGCTTGTGCTCTTGTTTATTAGATGCATAGAGTTTCATGGCTTGAACAATACTAGACAAGTGTAAAACAACTTGATCTGTAGGTTTGGAGGAGTCCAAAACTCCATCATTGACCACTTGTTTGTTCCTATTCCAATGTGAGTTCTTCCCTTTACCCTTGTTATGGTTATTGTTATTTTAACCATTGTTGTTGTTGTTGTTTCCCTATTTGGTCAAAATTCCTTGTTCTCTCAAAAAATCCTCAATCCTACATGAAGTTTTGACCATGGTGTCAAAGGAATAAAAAATCATCTTCCTAACTTCATACCGCATTTTAGGAATCAAGTTGCTAACAAGGATGTCAATCTTCTCATTTTCAGGGATAGTCCTAGAGTAGTGAGAGCATTGTCATCTCCACCTTTGCAAGAAAGTGACAAAGGATTCCCCTTGATTTTTCTTTAAGTTGCATAAGTCCAACATGGTGATAGATCTTGAAAGGTTGTATGCAAAGTGTTGGACAAATCTATGGATGAGCTCTTTGAAAGTCTTAATGGGGGGAGTTATTTTGGTGAACCATTCCATCACTTGACCCTTAAGACTCCTTGGGAACAATCTCATGAGGTATGACTCATCTTGATGGAACTCAAAACTCATGGTATAGAATTGATGCATGTGATCATGTGGGTCTCCATTCCCATCGTACTTGTCATATTGAGGGATCTCAACCTTTCTAGGGAAGTCTTTCATGTTAACACTTTTGTCAAAAGGATTAGGAAAAATTGAATCAAGTGAGAATGAACTCTTGGGTTCCAACATCTTTTCTATCATACTCTTAATTTTTTTGATCTCTTCTTCTTGAGATGGACCTTGCTTCTTAATCTTCTTGTCCACATCAAACTTGTAGGGGACTCTAGCACCCTTGTTGATTAAACTCTCTAAGAACTTGTCTTTGTTTTTCTCTAAGTATCTCTCCTCATACTTCTAGAAGAGTGGTTCTTGTTGTATCTTCATGAAGTCTTGGGATTTGAGGTCAAAACTTGAGCTACTACCCCCATATTGTGAACCATGGTGAGCACATTGTGAAGGTTGTCTTCAGTTCCTAAGAGGTGTTCATCTTCTATAATGATCATGTTGTGAAGCCCTTCTTCCTCTAGGGCTAGGAGATCATGAAGGTGTTCTCGAACGTCTTCCACTTCATGGAGTCTTAAGAGGAGTGGATGGAGGAGAGATGTTTCCACCACCAACACACATGTTGTTAAATTGATCATTAAGTTGTTGGGCCAAGAGTCTATCTTTCTCTTCCTGGAAGGCTCTCTTTTCTATCTCCAACAAGGCTTGTCTCTCCAACTCCACGAGTCTAAACTGCTCTTCCTTTTTATCTTGTTCATCCAGGAAGGCTTTTCTTTCACGCTCAATTCTCTTAAGTCTTTCACTCATGTATCTTGAAGTTGTTTTGAGTGGTGAACTTGGTCTTGAATGTGTAAACAAGTCATTGGTGTATGTTGCATTCACATGAGTGTCATAAGGTTCATCATCTTGGTTTTCATGTTGTGATTGTTCTTCTTTATAGTCTTTCCTCTTATCCCTCTCAGCCCTTTGATGTGCATCTAGATATCTAGTTGAGATAAGGGGTGAGACTTGTTGATTTTCACGAGAGGAACTGCCAAACAGAATGGTATCTCTATGTCTTTCAAATATGTCATCAAGGATTTTATCCATTTCTTCCCTCTCTCATCGAGTCATTGTGTAACTCATATCCATGTCCAAGACAAAATATGCTAAGGCTGTACTCAACTCACTAAGATTTCTCTTGGGATCAAACCAAACTTCTAGGTTGTTCCTAGGTAATTGATCAAATACGGGTTCATTTCCCTTACATTTTTGGTGAGTTTGAACTAAGAGTAATTGGTTAAAGACTACTAAGGTCTCTTTCCTTCATTTACTTGATATCTTTTTGTAACCAACATGAAAGAAAGGGCACTAGGTGATATGATGACCCTAAGAAATGTTGGTACCAAACTAGGATAGTAAAAGCACTCACTTGTCCAAAAAGAGAGATGATAAGATAGAAATTTTGCAAGAGGTGTAAACCAACACTGCCATAGAGGTGCCATATGAATGGGTGAATACCCTATCACATATGGATCATGAGGATGATTTACCCAAGTTATATTGATTAAATTTGAATTTGTATGAAAGTGAATGGACAAGAGATTACTCAAACTCTCCAAGCGTGCTATCAAAGGATCCAAAGGTTGATATTCTCAACAAGGACAATTTCTAGCTCAGTGATTCCAAGCAAGGTCACTCATGAAATCAAAGATTACTAGTTCAAGAGGTCAAAATGTAAGAATCCAAGGTGCAAATAGGCTTCTAAGAGTGGGGTAAGTGACCTGATGTGACCTGGATTGACCGAGGAAGACTGGAAATGATAGGATAGAAAATTAAGCAAGTTGGAAAAAGTTGGTTTTTCGATTCAGGAACTCAGTTTTTGTTCATTTTAATTGATCAACGAGATGCATTAACATATTTTTATCATTAATCAGGTACACAAGATAGAAATTAGGGAGTTCAAGAAAACAATTGTCTTCAAACAATGAGCAAGGGACAAAGTAACCTTGCGCATAAACAAGAATATTGATGTAGTATTCTACTCCCTAAGGACTCTACTTGTGTATGTTCTCAAAATGTTTTTCAGTCATGCACATAGTCCTAGAAAAGAAAAAGTTGGTTGCACTATGGTTTGTAGTAATGGTCAACTCTGCAACTCTTGTAATCTCAAGTGGGCGAACTCCAATCTAGGTGCATTGGGGTTTTGATACATTTTGAGAGTTTAATCAATTGGAGATGCTACGGAGATCTGACAACCCAACAAGAGACCACACCTGTGGAGATTTCTTCCACAAGGACATTTATATAGTGGTTGTCGCTACCACAATAGGAATGGCTAATACTGCTTGAGGTTTCATCCATGCAGTTTACCTAATAAAGGGAGTGTCCACTACGGTTAACCCTCTCTAACAAGGAATACTCACAAAATGGACCACTTGGGGAATTAGCTTAGATTCAAGGGTTCTGAGTTTCTAATGTGCCCAAAAGGGAACAAATCATAATCCTCTAGCCTCTTCACCTCACCCAAACATAGAAAGCAAATTGATTGAAACACTAAGTTGAAATCACCTTACCAAGGTTTGTATGCCAACAACAATGACTATCAATCTCTCTAAGTGGGACCAAGAGAAAACGTACCATCAAAGATTGAAGACTAAACCAAGGTTTTTATGCCAACAAAAATGACTACCGATCTCTCTAAGTGGGACCAAGAGAGAACGTGCCATCAAATATTGAAGACTAAACCAAGGTTTGTATGCCCACAAAAATGACTACCGATCTCTCTAAGTGGGACCAAGAGAGAATGTGCCATCAAATGTTGAAGACTAAACCAAGTAACACCATGAGATGATAACAAGTCCTTCCCTACCTCCAAGGGGATCTATCTTTGAGAAGAGCTTTACATGTAAAACAAGTGAATGAAGCCCAATCTCTCAAGAATGCCACAAATAGTGTTCATAGGGCATAATTACTATGTGAGACATATATGCAAGCAAACAAATCTAGATTCATTGTTTCCTTTAGAGAAAAATTGAAGTGTGATCTATGAAAGCAAGAAATCACTCAAGTAAGACACATGAGAGGTTCATTTTAATTTCCAAAACCCAAATGTTATAGAGATGAAACAAAATACCTCAAGTCCAAAGCAACGCGCTTAGTAGATTTTACCTTATTTTTATTTTTGTTGAGCTTTTCCATGCAAGCAAGCCACAAACTCTCCAACAAGCAAACTAGAAAACAAGCAAAAAAGATATACAACATATGATTTTTAGGAGAAATAATAACCAAAAAATAATCCAAATGACAACTCATATCATGCATTGAACCATGTGAAAAATAAGTGCATACTCATCACAATTTTTTTTGTTTGCATTTGACCTAGTCAACAAGATCTAATTTTTTTATATATGATTTCAGCCACAAAAATAGAAATTCAAAATAGAGACCCCTGCTAAAAAATAGAGATCTTTCCAAAAATGTAAAATTTTTGGAAAAATTCCTTCATTTGTGCCATAGAGACCCATTTTACCAAAACATACCAGTTTTCAAAGATTGAATTTTTGAGCCATATTCGTGCATCATAATAAAAAACATAAATAACATGCCATTTATAAAATTCTCAGACCTTTCTGAAAATGTAAAAATTTCCAAAAAATATGGAGATTTACGACTAGAAATGAATTTTCATTGAAAATCATAAAAAAATCATAACTCACAAGACAATATTCAGAAAAATCTGAACTTTAGACTGAGACATACTATGATGATCCCCCCACCTACAAAAAAAAATTCAGACCCAAAATCCCAACCGTTTAAAATATATGATCAAATCTTTCAAAAAATCCTAGGTTTTTATCTTCAAGCAAATCTACACAAGGGTTATGCTTGAAAAACTTCAATAAAATAACCATGTAAAGATTAAAAAATCTAAAAATATGAATAAAATGAAGGAAAATCAGGAGCATCAGCCCCACAGTGGGCACCAAAAATGTGTGCTAAAATGTTGACACACTTTTATGAGTCATTATATCCAAGATTGCTCAAGAATGAGGTCTCAAATGATGACTCATATCTCTTTATTCATGGAGTGCAAGGGTTTGTAATGGAGGCCCTCAGTTTAGACCTAGTTTGTGCCCATGCAAGTACACCATAAAATGAGAGATTCAAAGAGGAAAAGTAAGAGTGCTAGTCTCCATGATCATCAAATATGCATGCAAATGAAAATGGAAGCTTATGCTATATGATAACAATGCATGAAAGCAAACTAATCTATGAAAGAAAATACACATGCAAGATTATTCTCTGAAATGAAATATGAATCTAATTTACCATGCAAGTGCAAGAGTAATCTAAATGGATTTCCATGGAGGCATGAGAGAAGAAGACAAGAAAAGAGAAGTTGCAATGTTCAAGCTCAAGTGTTCAAACTCTCCTCCAAAATCACTCTCCAAACCTACAACATAAAAATAACATAAAATATGGATCTTTAAAATCTGGATGCCTAAAATCTGGATCCCTAAAATGAGAAGGAGAGGGTTCCTTTTAAAGAGCAATGAATGGTAGACATTAAGAGGCAAAATCTAAGGGTGGAGAAAAATTCTCCTTTTGACTATGCTGCACAAGATTCTCAAGAGGCAAAATCAATGGACATGGTTAAGAGGCAAATAGATGTGTGGAAGAGATTAAGAGGCAAAAGGAGATTCCACTCATCTTGGAAAGTGTGCATTCAATGTGTGGGGAAAAAGTCTTTTTATTTTTATTTTATTATTTATTTATTATTTTTAGCAAAGTGGTTTCCATTATTTAATTAAAATATTTTTATTTATTTAAAAGAGATTTGTTCTTTTAATTAAATGTGGCTTAGCATAAAGTGATTTTATTATTTAATTAAAAAGATTTTTTTTATTTAATTAAAAGGGAACATGTTCTCTTAATTAAATAAAACTTAGGATAAAATGATCAAACCTTAGGAAATATTTGAAATAATTGAATTAATTATGATTTGATCAAGGAAATTGATTTGAATTGAAACTATTGCAAAGTATTGATTCAGGAAATGATAAATTGATTCCGTCATTTGATAAATTGAAGAATGGGGGCCCATAGTCTAGGCGACCATTTTAGGGTGCATACAAATATATCCTCAACAACAACGCATAAAATAATATAAGAAAAATGTGTCACAATCAAATGTGATCCAAATCCCTGTCATGAAGAGTAATCATCCAAAATTATGGGTTGGGGTAGGCCTCACAAAATATAAGGATATTGGAGATGTCTGGACTAGGGTAAGAGAGTATGATATTTTCCTTTTTCATTACTTAAGGAGAGATAAGGAGGTTCCATTGTGCAATCCATGGATGACCAATTTTGGCAAATTAACTTTCCTAGTCTTTGTGAATTTTAAAGTCTTGGAGATTCTAGTCATAAATTATGATCCAGCTGAAAGATGCATTTGATACCCTAGTGGAAATATTTTCATTAGATTTTTTGTGGATACTTTGAATTAAGTGTTTAACCTAGATCCTAGCTGCAATAAACCCTTTTCTTTTATGGAATTGGAGGATGAGTCTTCTACTATGGAGACTACATATATTGGTTGGAAACTAGTAGTTCAAAAGAACAAACCAAGAAAGCTTACAACACAGGATGGGTCGTCTTCAATTTAAATATGTTCACACATTAATTTCTATATGCTATGAGAAGCATATTAATAGGGTTAGTATCATCAATAAATAAAAATAATAACTAAATTACCACAAAGAGAAATCTAGTTAAAAAAATTAAATGACAATTGAGCACTCTATGGCTCTCTAATTAGGTTTGCTAATGCAAAGCTCTCAGCAAGCTTCGATTAGTGACAATCCTAATATGAAAAATAATGATAAACAATGCTAAAAGATTAATTCCAAATGAAATTACACCTATTTAGCTTTAAATTTTCCTTTCTAGCTATAAATTGGAAGAGGTTTTGTGCTATTCTCATATTTGTGGATGATTTGTGCTTCAATCATGCCTTGCTTTTATAGATTTTGGCAAGGGTAGGGGGTGGAGTTGAGTTGATCATGGTTAAGTTGAGATTTAGTCCATGGTTCCACCTTTGGAGACCATTTAAATAAATCATCCTCAAAGATTGGGACAAGGAGATTAAATGGGTGGACAAGATTATTTCTCCTTATGTGTGATGGAGGTTTGATGTGAGCTTGATCCATGTGAGCTTGGCAATCAAATCCTATTGGTTGATGCATTTTTCTCCCATTTTGGTGGTTGAGGGAAAATTAGGATTTATTAATTGAATTTATTTAATTTCTTTAGCCATGTGTACCCCTTGAATGGGTTGATTTGATTTAAATGAACTATGCAATTAATTAGATTAATTGCACAATTAATTGATTTATCATGATTTATTTAATTTAAATTGATTTTATGGCTTTTGAATTTTAATTAAATTTGGATTATGGCTTGATTGCAATTTTGCTTTGATTTTAGCTTGATTTGATTTTATTGCCGTGATTTTTCATTGGTTTCTCACATTAATTAATCTTATCCATTTTCAGGTGATTACAAATGCCCCTCTTTGAATTGATGCATGAAGCGTATCGGTTCAAAGAATGTCTTGATCATTTTGATACAAAGTCTTGATTTAAATTGATGTCTGATTTGATGCTTGATAGAAGATGCAAATTCTGATGATGGGATTGATGCAGTTTTGATTGATTTGAAGTCCATGATGGTCGATATGATGCTAGGTTGTTTGATATGGTGCCTGATTTGATCTTGGATGCCCCACTTAGTAAATGAAAATTTTTTTGCGATAAAAGATTACACCTTTGATTTGATGTTATGCCTCTAATTTGATGTTTCAATGTTGATCTTGATAATCCAAGTGTATGCCCCCTTAGGAAATGAATCAAAATGATTTTGGATGATTTGGTTTAGATTTAGAAATTTTGATTTGTTTCCCAATATAGAAATTTGGAATGCCCCTATCAGGAGAGAATTTGATGAGAAGAGATTTGATTGATAAAATGTTGTTGATGTTGTGGCTAAGTTGATGATGTCTTGATATCATTTGATGTGATTTAGAATCACTTGGTTGATGTTGATGTAATCTGATAGGATAATAGGCTAATGGGTTGATATTTTTCTCTCAAGATCTAGAGAGACAAAATAATGATTTTCCTTCCTCAAGATCTTGAGTTAGGAAATTTGATGTGCTCACAATGAGAAAATGGATTATAGGATAACTTGATTGACATTAGATGATCAATTGGATGATTTGACTAATTGATTTTTGATATGCTTATCTAGATGTTTTGATGATATGGGGTTGATTTGATGTTCTCATGATGCAAAATTAAGGATTGGTAGAAGAGAAGGATCATCCATTGGTACAGGTGTAAGTATAGATATAGATGATGGATAGAGTTAGGTTTCCCCTAGTTGATCAACATGATTGATTATTGATGATGTCCTTAATGAATCATGAATCATTTAATGGATCATGATTTACATGTACGTTTATCTTGATGATGTTGATGTACCTTTGATGATCAGATTGAGCATGATTTTTGATGATGGATACTTCAGACATTGATGATGTTGATCAGGACTTTGATTATATATTGATGGGGATTTGATGATGTTGATCATGAATTTGATTATATATTGATGGACATCTAATGTTGTAGATTTCAAGACATTTGATGATGTACCATTCATGATATCATTGATCATTTGATGTATCTTGATTTGGTCTTTTGATGATGATAACTCTACCCCCTTTATCTTTTCTTACATATATTGAGAAAAATGATCCACCCATGCAAACTAACATGAAATTAATCTATATGGATGCAACTAGCTGTCACTATTTAGAATTTGGATGCTTATTTTCATCATCAAGCTTTTGGAACATGAAATTGGTACAACCCTCACTAGTTCAACCATGATGATATGAATACCTCTTTCCTCAGATTTTAATATTGTAAGCAAACAAACAAAGAATCAATCCCTTTTGTATACAAATGTCCTCGATGATTCTTTGATGATCATGTCAATAGACAGACTTTCATACTACTATGAATCAACCTGACAAGTACTCAAGTAGATATCATGTCTTCATCATCACTCATCTAGTCAAACATCATTGATTTGCTAAAAAGACATGATTTCACCAATCAAGTAAACACTTTGAACAATTTTTCTTTTGTTTGTAGATCCATATTTCAAAACCTTCATCCACTTTTGATCCTTAGTTATGTTTAAGCCTTTTTAGATTTTGATCTGATTAAGCTTTTTAGATTTTGATTTGATTTGTCAAATGTTGTTGTTTAGATCAAGTATTTGGATGTTTGAAATGTAATATTGATCAATAAGTTCAAGTGTAGCCATTTTTTGATTTTTATGCGATGATTTGGAGCCAACTAATGTCTTCTTTACAAAAGCTTGTTGAGTTTGGATTGGTGCCCCCAGTTTGATTCAACAATGATAATGCTTTGTTGAATAATGCAACTTTTGAGAGTTTATTTAAGATTTTTTATTTTTTTTATTTTTAGAGATTTTTTGATGTTTTTCTGGATTTTTAGAGATTTTTGATGTTTTTTGGATTTTTAGAGATTTTTGATGTTTTTGGATTGTTTAGAGATTTTTAATGTTTTTGGATTTTTTAGATTTTTACCATTTCTCAAGCAAGATCACATTAAATTGCCCCCAATGTCTAGCAAGGTATATGACATGAAAGATGGATTTGCAAACTGATGATTCACCAATGAATAGGCGATGATGGATGAAACAAGTGTGTTACCCATAGGACCATCTCCTCAAGATTATCCAAGCTAGGGAAAAATAATATCTCAATATAGGCCAATGATGTTGTGTTTGATAGCATATGGAATAATGACCTAGTGTCATGACAATGGTCCAAAGGAGTGGACATATCAAGAGACTTTCTATAACATATTTTCTATTTCTTTTATTCTTCATTTGGATCAAGATCAAGGGATCAATGTGAATAGGATCACACAATAATAATAAAGGGGTGATGGAGGCTATGAGTGAATGGTTTGGGATTATGGGAAGGCTTCTTAGGAATAATGAAGGTGGATTCAGGATAAGCAAGATCATGATAGGGTAGCATGAATACAAAAATTGAATAGGATGATGGATAGGATATCGTATGTCAAGATACCTAATGTTTAGAGATATGTTCAACCTTGTCAAGATCAAAGGTTAAAGATGGAATATGGATTCAAGTGAGATAAATGGTAGAATGAGGGAGGATATGATGGATGGAACTTTCCCCAAGTATAGAGTGCAAGAGAGGAATTACGTATGATGCTTTTTTGCCAGGTTTTCATCATGGTACTTGTCCAATATGCCATGAGAAGTGGTTTTAACCATATGACAAATTTATTTTATTTTCTTTTTCTTCTTCTTTTTTTTCAATTTTTTTTGTTTTTTTTTGTTTTGACTTTTGGAGGGACTCAAGCCTCATGCTCTTTGGATACTCCTTGAAAAGGTATGATATGATGGGCCAAGGCCACTGAAAGGTATGCTCAAAGATGTTGATAAGGTGGTGGAAAGGTGATATGGTGGATAAGGTAGAGGGTGGCTAAAGATTTATGAGATGGCTTGGATAATGGAAATGGAAGGATAATGAATGAGAGGATAATAAGTCTTTCTATATGTGGGCATGAAAAATGGAATGCAAGAATAAGGAACAAGAGGATCAAAAGTATTATCAAGATCAACATCAACAAACCTTGAAGGGTAGTTGAATAATGGAGGAAAAATGGGTGAGATATCTTGAGGCTTTGATGTAAAAGAGGATATGGATCTTGAGACAAAAGGACTCAAAATGGATGGATATGATGGAATGTGTTTGGGAGAATGTAGAATGAAAGCCTTTGGAAGCTTGAATGTCAACTTTGATTTCTCATTTGTGTGTAATTCCTTCAAAAGTGACTTGTGAACCCACACTTTCTTTGATTTTTCTTTCCTTTTGGATGCTTTAGAATGCATATCTTCGATGAGGGATTTAGGAACCCACATTTTCTTTGATTGTTCTTTCTGCTTGATGGGTGCTTTAGAATGCATTTCTTCAATGAGGGATTTAGGAACCCACATTTTCTTTGATTTTTATTTGTTCTTGATGGACCTTTGTGGTCTCTTGAATATTTTTTTTTTCTACATTCAAATGTCGATTAGATTGGCCATAGTGATCTTCATACATAAGTGGATTCTTGATTTTTTGATTCTTATGTTGCACATTCAAATTTTTTCCAAAAGACTTGGGATTGGTGGATGAATAAGGTTGATATGGATGGTTCATGTGGATGGGTGTTTGATTTCTCAAGTATGTAGGTCTTTTTTTTTAATCTTGATAGGATATAGGGTAAGTGGATTGTGGGTCAGGGATGGTAGGAAAGGTTGATGGAGGGATATAGGGACCCAATATGGATGGAAGATATGAAGGTTTCAATTTTGGAATATAGGGACCAAGGATGGATTTGAAGAATGTATAAGGTTTCAACTTTGGGATATAGGGACCAAGGATGGATTTGGAGGATGTAGAAGGAATATCCTTATGCACAAATGGAGGTAAATGAGATGTGGGAGGGATATCAAAATCTTTATTTTGAGCTGCATGGACAAGGATTTCATCTTTCAGATTTATCTTTATACCAAAAGGCTTATGCGTAGCTTTCATAGGAGTGACTTTGATAGGAGAAGTTGAAGTTTGAGGTAGATATGGAGGCTTATGAAAAGTGGATGTTGGGGTACTTTGATCTTGAAAATGATCTTTTGATAGCCTAGGAAGAATACTTTTCTTTTGATTTTCAATAAGTTCATTTGAAATGGAAGGAATACCTTGATCTTTCTTAGGAGATGGGTAGGATATAGGAGGTGAAGGAATATAGGCTATTTGAGATGGAAGGATATATTCTTGAAAAATGGAAGGGTATGAAGGGTTCATCATGTGACTCTTGGGGTATGGGACTTTGGTCAACTATAGGATAATGAGGGATACTATCTTGATCTTTAATAATACTTGTTTCTTCATACTTTGGATTAGTCTCTTGACAAGGAGCCACTTCGAAGGACAAGGTAGGAGTTTGGATCTATATGATGGATTATTCAAGGGATGATGGATGTTTATTTGAAATAGGTATGATAGGAATTGTAGCACATGAAGGCTTGGGGTCTATAACCTTTGAAGCATGAAAGAAGTTTGTATCAAGATGTAGGTTAGCTTGGATCTCTTTTAGAGGTAACCCTTGAGGATATACATAATTATCATGAAAAGCATTAGGTTTTTTATTTGATGGAGGAATCTTGGATAGATTTTCTTCTTTATGAGATGGAGGAATGTTGGAAGAGGTGGAAGCTATAATAGCACCATTTCTATACATATATTCATAAGTTTTATCTTGTGTGAGAGTAGTATCTTCATTATATGAGTCATTAGGATTTTCAATTTCGATTAAGTTATCATCAATAAGATTTTAAATTTTATGTTTCAACTCGATGCAATCATTTGTTTCATTTTCATTATGTCTATGATATGCGCAATAGTTTCTAAAAAAGATAAAACCACATGAAGTGATTTGAGGCAACATGATGAGATTATTTTCAAGAATTTTTTCCAAATCTAATTCGTATGAAATTCCCAAAGGAGTAAATGATCTATCCCATGGATATTTATATGTATAAGTGTTGATCAAAGAGTTGTCATGTGATGAATATTTTTGAGATGGGACTAATTCCTCTTGATTTCCTTGATCAAAGATGGGAATCTCTTGATATTGTGAAATAGGTTCATCATCAAAGATTGGATTATCATTAGGATTTTCTTGATTAAATATAGGGTATTCATGATTTTATTTTTGATCAAAGGTTGAATTATCAAAGATATGATGTTCATAATGTTCTTCTTGATCAACATTATAATTAATGTGAGATTTTGGGATAGCCCTTTTGTCTGAAGAATATGTAGACATGGATGTAATATTAGGATCATAAGGTAAGGAAACAATGTTCTTAATGAGGATTTTTTGGATGATGTATCCTTTTCTTTTTCCATATCTTGAATTATTGTGAATAGAATATGCTTTTGAATTTTTGTTGTTAGTTGATTTTTGGATCTTAATGGATGTTTTCTTTTTGAAATCATAAAACTTCAAGCATAACACACTGATTTTATCAATTATCACAAGAAAAATATTCCAAGCAATCTACCTAAGGTCAAATTTGGCTTTTAA
This sequence comes from Chamaecyparis obtusa, assembly GCA_027943335.1. Classification (NCBI taxonomy): domain Eukaryota; kingdom Viridiplantae; phylum Streptophyta; class Pinopsida; order Cupressales; family Cupressaceae; genus Chamaecyparis; species Chamaecyparis obtusa. The sequence continues at coordinate 797,113 of BSBK01000781.1, read as the reverse complement.
ATGGCTCTAATGAGGCAGGCTTGTCAAAAAAATATCAAGTTTCATCCCCCAAAAATAAGGGGCTTCCCACCACCGGTATATCAGAGTTTTGCCCAATCCCGAAGGACTACTCGAGGAAGTTTGAGACTTAATATCCTTTTGTCACGCACCCCATCAAGGATGCATGCATTTATTTTTATAGTTGGTCGGATTATTGTGGCAAAGGAAAATGTATCCCACTTTGGGCTGTCCCTCTCACTGGCCTCATTGAGGCAAATCTTAGGAGGTGAGCCCACTAAAGATCTAGCATGTTCATATGTAAAGCAATAAAATGGATTTAAGAGATAGGTTTTGGGAATTTGATTCACCAAAAGGTGAAGAGCATATCCCTATCTATTCTTATTTCCCAAGCACAATTAACAAGGTTCAATTTATCCAAAAACCACTAACTAATGGGAATTGAGTATTTCTACTCTCCTCCACAAACAAGGGGTTGTTTGATTTAGTGCTTGATTTTATCCTTTATTATATTTTACTTACTAGATTTTAGCAAAATCACAAGGCCACAATTTAAAGAAAAATTGACCAAGTTTGAGTCTTACCTCAATTCGAAGCTAGCAAAGGCTAGGGGCATTTTTGAGAGATTTTGTCATTATTTCACTCACCTAGGGGCAATCATTCCCTCCTTTTTGCCTCCTCTCCAACAAGTTAGTCAACACAAAAAAGCAAAATGAAGAAAACAAGAAAATAATTTGAAATCTAAGCCTTATTTATCAAATTTGAAACAAATCGATTAAGGAAAGTAAATACAATTTAATGAGGCAAATTTTGATTTGTATGCTTCTACCATTTTCAAATAATGTTCGTATACCTCAGTTTCTTGCTATGAATTCTCCAAAACCAGCTTGATGTTGGCTATGTTCTCCTTTTTGATTTGTTTAGCCAATGCTTTTCCTTCGCTGGTAAATCTAGTCTCTAGATTTTTAACCTTTTTGTGACCTGTCATCCTGTAGACACAAACAAATCATTTTTTGAAAGTTAGATTTTGCAAATTTATAATTTAATTGAAAGCACAACAGAACTAATTGAAAGTGTTGTTAAATCAATTAAAAGAATTGTTAAAAAATTTAAATGTGCTGTAGAAAAATCTTGAAAGCACAAAAACAAAGATTAAACAAGCTATTTTAATAAGAAAAGGCACCTAGAGAAAACATCAAACGCGCTGCAGAACAATTCAAAAGCACTCCAAAGTCAGGGCACACGTGCTGAAAGAATGATAGACAAGATAATAGAAGGATTAAATGAGTTGAAAGACTATGCAAAGGCACACAAGTTGTCATGGAAGTGCTAATTTAGACCTCGTACGTGCTGCATGAAGTAGTGTACGCACTACAAAAACTATTAAACGCCCTGCAGAACCTAAAAAATAGAGAAAAACATAAGGATTTGCAAGAAAAATATAATTTCTCTGAATTGAAAATTAATGAGGCTTAGGGCCCCATGGCGGGTGACATTTTTTATGCTATGAGAAGCATCTTCATAAGGTTAGTATTGTCAAAAATTCAAAATAGTAACTAAATTACCACAAAGATAAATCTAATTAAGAAAACTAAATGACAATTGAGCACTCTATAGCTCTCTAATTAGGTTTGCTAATGCAAACCTCTCAGCAAGCTTCCATTAGTGACAGTCCTAATATGAGAAAGAATGATAAAAAATGCTAAAATATTAATTCCAAATGAAATTACACCTATTTAGCTCAAAATTTTCCTTTCTAGCTATAAATTGCAAGAGTTTTTGTGCTATTCTCATATTTGTGGATGATTTGTGCTTCAATTATGCCTTGCTTTTATAGATGTTGGCAAGGGTAGGGGGGAGTTGAGTTGATCATGGTTAAGTTGAGGTTTAGTCCATTGTTCCACCTTTGGAGACCATTTAAATAAATTGTCCTCAAAGCTTGGGATAAGGAGACAAAATGGGTGGACAAGATTCTTTCTCCTTATGTGTGATGGAGATTCGATGTGAGCTTGATCCATGTGAGCTTGGCTCTCAAATCATATTGGTTGATGCATTTTCCTCCCATTTTGGTGGTTGAGGGAAAATTAGGATTTATTAATTGAATTTATTTAATTTCTTTAGCCATGTGTACCCCTTGAATGGGTTGATTTGATTTAAATGAACTATGCAATTAATTAGATTAATTACACAATTAATTGATTTATCATGATTTATTTAATTTAAATTGATTTTAAGGATTTTGATTTTCAATTAAATTTGGATTATGGCTTGATTACAATTTTGCTTTTATTTTAGATTGATTTGATTTGATTGCCTTGATTTTGCCTTGGTTTCTCACATGAATTAATCTTGTCCATTTTCAGGTGATTACATTTGCAATACACATATTACTCTTGTGGAAAATTGGGAGGTTTATAAGTACATGATCTTATGAGTATTGGGCCTATGGTTCTAGCCTCAGACATTCAAATGTATGAACCTAGATCTTTCGACTATGCATCATATCTAGTGGAGAAACTCCATAAAGGTTTTTTGAATTTGAGAGATAATGAATTCCCTAAATTCAAACATTACTCTTTTTTGATGCATTTGCTTCTATTTTATGGACAAAAAAAGGGTATGTGGCCAAGTGAATTGAGATAAAATGTCAAGATCAGAGAAGAGGAAGAATAACCAGTACATTTTTGGACTTTTGTGTGAGATTCTAGGTACATGAGGTCAAACTACACCAAGTTTGAAGAATTGATTCTGAAGCCAATGTAACATATGTATTAGGTTGGATGTGATAGATCTGTATTTGATGAGATTAAGGCATTCTTGAGGCCAAAGGATTTTGAAAAAATAAAAATTGTGAACCATAATTGGGGAGATTGGTATGTCTACCAAGATTTCAAAGTTTTTATCTAAAGGAACCTCGTACATGTTACCAAAAGTTTTTCCAGATAGAATAGCTTATTTGGAGATAGTGAGGAAACTAAGTATCTCAAATGTTAAGCACTTTGTGGATTTAAATAAACATACCTTTTTCCCAGGAACTCTCAACTTTGGTGACTTCACCATTGTTTCAACCGAAGAATATGAGGTAATTGAGAAAAAAATGATGGAGGTTATATCCACTCTTGTAAGAAGAAGAAAAGCTTAGGAGATTACTTACATGAGGCAATGGAGACAAAATATATATTCAGGAACCTCAAGGATGGTGAGGTCAAAGAGGTTATTGTCAAATATAATAGGGAGTTAGATGAGAATGTACAATAGTTGGAATAGATGGATTCAGAGGAGGAAGCAGTAGAAAATGAGCCTGATGACATAGAGGATATTTCTAGGCTACAAGAAAAAGATGTCAAAGAATAGCAAGGTAAAGTGTTAGGAATGAATGTTGAAGCCTTTGGTAGTCATTCTATAGCAGTGGTTGTTGCATTCATGACTATGATTGTCATTGATGTCAACATAGTGATATTCTGGAGTTTAGCAGAGAAGCAGACATAGTTTTGTTTTGCGCACATGTTATATTGTAGATTGAGTTATGTGCAGTTGATGGTATGTTATTTGGTGTGTTATTAGCCTATGGTTAAGAGTGAAAAAAGAAATTCATTTATTCATGGAAGTTATAAGCATTTTGGTGGAAGCAATATTCTGGCAGTGTTCCTGAGTAGCGATTTTTGGTAATCGGAGGATATCTCCTAACCGGGATGGTATCTGATTCTACATAGTTAAAGGGAAGTTTGAGACTCATTGGTGGTGATGTGGTTCATAGTGAAAACTTTGAGGTCACATGATTGGAAAGTTATTGTATCTAGAAGCCGATAATTTTTATGTAATTTTGATGTAGCGTGTTGAAATTATTATTTTGTATTTGCATGCCAACTCATTTGTAATTATTTGAGTGTGGTATAAAGGAAGGAATATTTTCCTTGTTGTAAGATGGGATTGTAATAGTTGTGATATGAAATTGTGAAAGTTGTGATGCAAATATATGCATGAGGTGAAGAATAGAGCTAATTTAGTGATGAAGACTTGCGAAGTACAAAGATCTGAATTTGTGATCTTGTGTAGTAGAGAGTGTGGTTTTGGCATAGTGTGAAGGAGGAAAAATATTTCATATTATTATATTGAATAATCCTAAGATCTATTGGACAGTGAGTTCAGAGATCTTGCCTTGAAGTTGTTTGGGCAGTGGGTCCTTCTGTCTTCCATAACTCCTAACAGGGTTAGAATCTTTTAACAGGGATTCAAAATCTCCTAATAAGGATTCATATGTACTGACTATATTTCATAAGACTCCTATTAGGGTCCATCCTCTAACAAGGAACTTTCATATTAGTGCATCATTTTGTGGGCATCATTCCCACCGGGGTTTACTCTTTGATCAAGAGGTTCCCTAGTTAACATATCTTATGTTATTGTGTCATTGTATATGATTATCTTTCTATGGTTGGTTACTACATTGATTATATGGTTTAATGCTATTAAAGTTGATAAATGGTTTAATTATCAGATAACTGATTTACCCCCCCCTCTCAGTTATCTTGGGGATCTTTTCTTTCTAACAATTGGTATCAGAGTGACAGGTCCTTGAAAGAGAAGTTTAAAAACTTAAGGAGATCCATGGTGAATTTCAAGAAAGAAAGCCCTAAGTTTGATGGAGTAAATTTTCATAGCTAGAAAGAAAAGATGAAGACACATCTCTTGTGTTTAGGACCAGGTTATTGGTTGATTACAAAGAATGAAAGGACTATAATTGAAGAAGACAATCTTGAAACAAGTACTAAAGATGAGGTAGATCTATTCATGTGTAACGTACTTGCAAGAGAAGCACTTTTATTAGCACTTTCAGAGAATGGATACAGTCAGGTAAAAGGTTTAACTAGATCTTATGATATTTGGAAAGCTTTACATTCTACTTTTGAAGGTGATGAACATGCAAAGAAAGCTAGGTTACATAATTGGATTTGTGCATTTAAAGACATAAGAATGATGGAAGATGAATCTATTATAAGCTATATTGGTAGGATGTCAGAAATTGTTGCAGGAATAAAGTCTTGTGGAGGTGAAAAGATAGAGAATGAAGTAATATGGAAGATTTTGAGAACATTGACACCAGTATTCAGGCAGACTACACAAATGATTGAACAAGTGATACCTTGTACACCAAAATTTTCAAGAGAGACTCTTCTTGGAAGATTGGAAGTAGCAGAGATGAATTTGAGATTATCAGGAGAACTACCTAGAGTGGAGACAACATTCAGTGCCCTTAGCATCAGACCTACTTTGTTTAGAATTACAAGTGTGAATGGAGATTATGCCAGTAGTAGCAGATCCAAATTTGATGAAGATAAGAAGATTGAAGAAGGCATTGCCTTGCTTGTGAAAAGAGAACCAGATGGTAAGAAAATCTTTAAATGTTGGACATGTCAAGAATATGGTCATTTTGCATCTAAGTGTCCTAAGAGAGTTAAGAAGTATAGAAACAATTTTAAGCCTAGAAGATGTAAAGAATGTTATTATGCAAATGATGAAGAAATTGAAGCTGGAATTGAAAGACATTTGAGTGACAGTGATAATGATAACTTTGATGACATAGGATTTGTAGCAATTAAGGAAGAAAATTCTGAATCTGATATTAAAGAAGAAAAAGCCTTAGTTTCCCAAGTTGAAAAGAAAGCTGATTGGATTATAGACAGTGGTTGTTCACATCATATGACTGGTGATAAGGGAAAGTTCATAAAGTTTAACAATTATGATGGAGGAGTTGTTAGAGTTGGTAACAATGTACCTTGTTTGATTAAACGTATAGGATCTATTACTCTTGATGGAAAGACTAATACTGATGATGTTTACTTTGTTGATGGATTGAAACATAATCTTTTGAGTGTTGGACAATTAGTGGATAAGGGATATCAAGTTTGGTTTATTGAGAAAACTTGTGTGATAAAGGATAAAGATGGAAATCTAATTGGAATAGGATCTAGAACTAGAGGTAATGTATTTCAGTTGAACCCTACTGAGATGACATGTTTGATGACTAAGATTGATGACAGTTGGTTATGGCATAGAAGGTTCTGTCATATAAACTTTGATAATATTGTGAAAGTAAGTTCTACACTTGCAGTAAGAGATTTACCTAAGATTATGAAGCCTACTAACATGATTTGCAAGGAATGTGTGATGGCTAAGTAGAAAGGAGTTCATTTCCTAGCAAGAAGTTCACATCTACAGAAAAGTTGGAGATTGTTCATACAGACTTGAGAAATCCTACTAGGACTAGAGGATTCTATGGAGAAAGGTATTTTATGATTCTTGTTGATGATTTTACAAGAATGATGTGGATTGCATTTTTGAAAGAAAAAATTGAAGCATTTGATAAGTATTTGTTAAAATTGGGATTTACAAAAGGAACAACTGATAGTAACTTATATACAAAAGAAATTGAGAATGGATTGTTAGTTTTGGTTATTTTTGTTGATGACATTATTTTTGGAGGAGAAGACGAAGCTAGTGACAAATTTGCTAATGAAATGAAGATAGAATTTGAAATGAGTATGATTGGAGAAATTAAATACTTTTTGGGATTACAGATAACTCAAAACAAAGATGGTATCTTTGTAAGTCAGACAAAATACTTGAATGATTTGTTGAAAAGATTTGGTATGGAGAATTGTAAACCAGTTGGAACACCTATGGTTATAGGACATAAACTATCTAGTAAAGATGAAACATCAGTAGTTGAGCAAAAGAAATACAGATCTATGATTGGTGGATTGCAGTACTTGACACACACTAGACCAGATATACAACATTCAGTTGGAATGGTAGCAAGATTTCAAGCTAAACCTAGAGAGTCACATTATGCAGCAGTAAAGAGGATATTGAGATATCTTAAAGGCACAATGGACTATGGATTTTGGTATGAAACTTCTGATGATTTTACCCTATGTGCATATACTGATGCTGATTGGGGAGGCAGCGTTGATGATAAGAAAAGCACCAGTGGTGGAGCCTTTTTTCTTGGAGGAAGATTAGTTTCTTGGTTGAGCAAAAAGAAAAATTGTATCTCATAGAGTACAGTAGAAGTAGAATATGTAGCAGCAGCAAACAATTGTAACTAGATAATTTGGATGAAGCAGATGTTGATGGACATTGGAATCAAGTTTGATGAGCCTATTGTCATACATTGTGACAATACAAGTACAATTAGTATGTTTAAGAATCCAGTTTTACATTCTAAAACTAAGCATATAGAGATCAAGTATCATGTTGTAAGAGAGAAAGTTGTAGATAAAGAAGTCAGATTGGAGTACATTAGCACAAAGGAGCAGATAGCAGATATATTTACAAAGCCCTTGCCGAAGGGTACATTTGAGTATTTGAGAGGTATGCTTAGGGTTATGCCCCAACCTACTTTTGAGTAATGATGTAGTTGGTTGCATCCATCCAGTGGAATATGGCCCTATCTATTTTCTGGATTGGATGTTGTTACTTCCTCTATGGGGGAGTATGTGTATCTGAGCTGAGTCATGAGGACTCTTATGAATGTATTTTTTGAATAGTGTCTTTTGACATTGAGCTATTGTTTGACATAGTGATAGAATTTCTATCATTAATGTCAATGGGGGAGAGAATCATGAAAAAATTTGAGGAACTACATTGAGAGAGAAGATTGAATAGGAAAACGAAGCAAGATTTGATTAATGAAGAGTAGCAGAGCAGTTGAGCAGCAGTGATTGGATTTTTGGAACACTGGATGTTTTTCATCTATGTTGCCATCAATGCCAATGGGGGAGATTTTTAGGAATGAATGCTAAAGCATTTGGTAGTCATTCTTTAGCAGTGGTTGTTGCATTCATGACTATGATTGTCATTGATGTCAACATAGTGATATTTTGGAGTTTAGCAGAGAAGCAGGCACAGTTTTGTTTTGCGCACATGTTATATTATAGATTGAGTTATGCACAATTGATGGTATGTTATTAGCCTATGGTTAAGAGTGAAAAAAGAAATTCATTTATTCATGGAAGTTATAAGCATTTTGGTGGAAGCAGTATTTTGGCAGTGTTCCTGAGTAGTGGTTTTTGGAAATCAGAGGATACCTCCTAACCGGGATGGAATCTGATTCTGTGTAGTTAAAGGGAATTTTGAGACTCATTGGTGGTGACATGGTTCACAGTGCAAACTTTGAGGTCACACGATTGGAAAGTTATTGTATCTAGAAGCTAATAATTTTTATGTAATTTTGATGTAGCATGTTGAAATTATTATTTTGTATTTGCATGCCAACTCATTTGTAATTATTTGAGTGTGGTATAAAGGAAGGAATATTTTCCTTGTTGTAAGATGGGATTGTAATAGTTGTGATATGAAATTGTGAAAGTTGTGATGCGAATATATGCATGAGGTGAAGAATAGAGCTAATTCAGTGATGAAGGAAGACTTGCGAAGTACAGAGATCTGAATTTGTGATTTGGTGTAGTAGAGAGTGCAGTTTTGGCATAGTGTGAAGGAGGTAACATATTTCATATTATTTTGTTGAATAATCCTAAGATCTGTTGGACAGTGATTTCAAAGATCTTGCCTTGAAGCTGTTTGGGCAGTGGGTCCTTCTATCTTCCATAACTCCTAACAGGGTTAGAATCTTTTAACAGGGATTCAAAATCTCCTAATAGGGATTCATATGTATTGAATGTATTTCATAAGACTCCTAACAGGGTCCATCCTCTAACAAGGAACTTTCATATTAGTGCATCATTTTGTGGGCATCATTCCCACCAGGGTTTACTCTTTGATCAAGAGATTCCCTAGTTAACATATCTTGTGTTATTATGTCATTGTGTATGATTATCTTTCTATGGTTGGTTACTGCATTGATTATATGGTTTAATGCTATTGAAGTTGATAAATGGTTTAATTATTAGATAACTAATTCAACCCCCCCTCTCAGTTATCTTGGGGATCTTTTCTTTCTAACATAAAGATGAATAGATTGTGACAAGGTTGGAAATTTACAAATTTACTATATTGGATGAGTATTATAATTTTATTTTGGATGATGTTTTTTTTAGGTCCAAATAATTTAAGTCTTTTTATAGAATTTCAAATGAAAGAAACTTAGGGAATCTATCCCTAACATAACCTTGAATAATGAGGCTAAAGTATTGAAAAAAATTAAGGATGATATAGAGGATGAGGTTTCTACCATGACTCCACAAAAGGGTAGACAATTGTTGATAGATGCGTGTGTGATTCTATTTTTTGTTTGGGATCTTAGTTCATTTATTTTTGATAGTTTACTTCTTTCTATGAACAAGGATTTCAAGTTGGACATTGAAGGTGTTAATTATATTTTCATTGTATTGGCATGTGATGTTTTGAAGCACTTGGAATCACTTGAGGGTTTTCATTTATGTAAACACTTATGTTTGGAGTGATAGCATGATAAGAATATTGCTACTGGAGTCACAGTCATAAAAATGACAGTCCAAAATCAGGATAACAAGGTACAGTGCTATAGTTTTGGTCAGTGATAAAGATATATGAGGTATGAGAGCCTGTGAAGTTAATTGGAGGTATTTTGGGATCTATATATGATTCAATTAAAAGTGCATGAGTTTTGGTTACCAAATCTCTGAGATACAGTGTTTGGAAGGTATGCAAAGATAGTAAAATAGTGTAACAGGGTACATGAACAGTTGTGAAGATCAATGAGAGTATAGCTGATATGGTAACATGCTAAGATAGGTGAATAAATTATATTTTCAACTCTTACTAATGTAAGAGTGTCGACTCCATAAATATCATTTTCATGAGTTATCATTATGTTTTGTATGGTAATTGTGAAGCCGACTGGAAGGCTGATTTTGTATAAGTATGATAATGATGATGGAGTGAGTTTGCAAATGTAAGAGAAGAGATCAGATGTGAGATCAGTAAGAGGCTGAGCTATAACTGGAACTATCTAAGCAAGATAAGTGCTTGTATTGTTCCCCTTTTTGAGAACTCTTTTGAGACAAGTGTTGATTGTAAGAGTAGTGTTCTCACCACCTTTAACTAGGTGTTTTGTATACCCCTAATAGGGTTTTTTATTCCTCTAACACTAAAATGTACTATGTAACAATTAGCTCCTAATAGGGATAGATCTCCTAATAGGGATATTATATTTTAGTGCATATTTGTGGGTACCATCCCCACCGGAGTTTTCCCTTTGGCCAGGGTTTCCTCGAGAACAAATCAAGGTGTAATGAGTAATGTGTTATGCTTATATGTTCTTTTCATTTCTTCATTACTTTGGATTATTTATAATTGTTTAAAGTTGAAAACATCAAAGTTCTGTAATACTAATTCACCCCCCCTCTCAGTATTACCTAATCCTAACAACTGGTATCAGAGCTATTGGCCCTTGGAGAAAAAGCCTAACAACTTAAGGGAGATCAAAATGGATTCAAAATATTTGCAAGAGAACTTTGAAGTTGCACTTGAAGATCTGGATAAGATGAAAGATGAGAATGGTGAACTAAAATTTAAATTAAGAAGAGCAGAAGGTTTCATGAGGAAACTAAGAGAATAGCTTGAGATTGCGAAGAGTCAAAGACAAGACCTTATGGAGATGATCAAAGAAGGTTCAGACAATGATACATAAGAGAAAGTAAAGAAGTTGGAGCAAGAAAAAGAACAAATCAATCTTTTGATGATTAAAGAAATTTAGTATGAAAAGGATGAAAGAAATAAAGTTGAAGAGTCACTAAAAGAGTCTAACAAGAAGATAAGTGAAATGAAGACTGAACTTGACCAATGGAAAGATAAATATCAAGAATTGGAAAAATATAAGCAGATCATTAAAGGTGAACTCACTCAAGCCAAATTACACATTTAGAAGTTACACATGAGCAGTGACAAGATTGATGAACAAAGAGCAAGACAAAAGCCTAAAGGAGATATGACCGGAGTTGGATTCAATGAAGGTGAAAGTTCACAAATCAAGGAAGAATCAAATGAAGCCAAGAATGAGGAAAGACCTATTCCTGAAGAGAGACCTACTAATGGAGAACCTAGAGAATAGTTTAGACCCTTCAAAGGTAGATGTTTCAGATGCAAAAAAGTTGGACACATGAAAAGGGATTGTAGAAGTAAAGGTAACTCTAAGCCCTTTACTAGTTACTATTTTAATTGCTATGAATATGGCCACAAGAAAGAAGATTGTAGAAAACCTGATCAGTCCAGGTATAAGAAAGATTATATTAGAGAAGAAACAACAACTAAGATCACATGTCAAAAATGTAATAACTTTGGGCATACAACAAGATATTGTAAACTATAGACTAATCAAGATAGAAGGAGACCACCTACTTGTTACAAATGTAACAATCTAGGTCAAATTGTGAAGTTTTGTAGATATAATGGAGAAGACAATAGAAGAGGACCAAGAAGATATAGTGAACCAAGAGGACCACCTCCTATGGTTATAAGGAAAAATGTTAGTGACAGTGGCAAGAGTCTTAATGAGTACATGGATGAATTTGGGAATCATTTCAAGAAATCAGAGAATAAGGAGGATGATCAGATATGGAAGGTAAAAGTTTTGAACAAAGCAGTGGTTCAGGAAGAGACAACTGATGATGTTGTGTCTTTGCATGATGAGTTCTTTGAGGCATCGACCTAGAAGGCTGCATGGCCTTATGGGGAGCATTGGATGTAGTAATCAGAATATATCCAGCCCCTGTATATGTGGAGTAAGCTCATGTGAGCTTAGGCATGAGGTGTGCAGACACTGTGGAGTCTGTGGATGAGAGCGCAACACTTGAAGATTCATTTTTTGTGTTCGTGAGTTTTATATTGACTGGATGACATGCAAAGTTGAGCTACCTATGTTTAATATACACACTCAACTTGTGATGGATAAAAGACTTAAAAGACTTTATTTTTACACCATTTGTTGATTAGCGACTAAGGAGAGAAGAAGTTTGAAAGAAGAGTAGTGATCTAGCAGGGAGATTTTGTGTTCATGTGAAGAAAAGCATTAGATTCAACTGTTTAAGGTATTTAGACCTAATCTTTCATAGAAGTCATGGATGCACCAGTAATTTATGATGTTATAGACAGACCTAGGTATAAGTTCAAGTGGCATCCATTCAAATCCTGTGAGGATGATTTGGAGGGAGCATTTTCTCAAACCCTTGTAGGCATGTTACATGTAGAAGACATTAGGGCATACATTCACTGTAAATATAAAATCATTAGTGAGGTTAACATCTATAGTGAATTGGATGGTATGGTAGAAGAAAATGGAACCATGGTAGAAGAGTTTAAGCACCTGCAAGATCAATCAATCCTAAAGTTAACCCTACTCACAAAGTTCATAGAAGTCGAATGGTTTAAGATCAATCTTAGTAGAGTTCATGACCAATTTTTGTGGATTGGTGATCAACCCATGAAAATATGTACGTAGTTGATTCATGAGATCACATGCCTTGATAATGAAGGAGCCTTGCCTATACAAGAAAAGAACCTAAGAAATATAGCTGAAACCCTACCACATTCAAAGTGGGATAAGAGGGAAATGATAGTAAATGATATTTACTTGCAAGATGTCATATTAATAGTAATGCTACTAGGTACAAATTGTTTTACAATAGAAAACCTAATTTTGTATCTGCTGGAGTCATCATGATGGCATGCAAAATGGTAAAAGAGAACAAGAAGTATAATCTTTGTGAAATTCTAGATCAAAAATTTATTGAGAAAGCTATAAAGAAGGATAAATCTAAGGCATTTAGGTTTGATTCATTGTTGATTCACATGTACATTCATATCATTCTCAAGTTTCCCAACATTCATCCCAGAGCATGGAAGGATAATGAACTCATTGGACTTCAGATCTTAGAATATTATAGACGACAGAAGAAGGACTAGGTAGATGGTTAACTATTTGGAATGATCAAGATACTGCAAATGAAGATGAAATAAAGGTACAAAATTCTAGAGAATTTAGTTGAAAAATATAAGGACACTATTTGTTTCATGGTTGAAACTGATTGTGTCTACTTTGAGGTATTTGAGTCTAGAACTAAGTGGTACTATCCTATGGGATATGAGGTAAGTGTTGAAGTACTAAATATGCAAGTGGAACATGTATTGGAAGCAAAAAAGGACCCTACCCAAGAAACTTGGGGAACATATAGGGAGAAGTATGAGAAAGTTAGAGAAGAGCAAGAAAAGGTGACAAGGAAAAGAAAAGTCAACAAGATTGTTGAAGAAATTACTGCAAAGGTAGGAATCACAAAAAGGGAATTGATAGAGATGAAAAACAAGATGGAGGCATCATATAGCATCGCCACTAGTGCACCCACTCCATTGAAAATAGAAAAGACAATAGCTTCTACTATTGAAGTTGTTGATTTGTTAGCCTCTCAAGAGGAAGGAAGACAAGATGTGGTGCCTGTAGTTACTCCCAGAAGATCCACAACGACAAGTAAGAAGGACAATCCTAAAGAGAAAGAGATAGAGGTAAAGAGGAAGAAGAAGGAAGAAAAGGTACTTGTGAATCCACAAACCTTGTGGAAACCAAACCTTAAATCACTATAGAAAAGAGTTATCAAAGATGGAAATCTGTTAATAGTGAATAGATACTATGAAAGATATAACCCTGAGGACCAAGCAGTCATTGAGGACACTATCATTGAGCATCTATTAGCTTTTAAGAAGAATTTGTTGGAGATTGAAGGAAGCATTCCCAAGGACCTATACAACAAAATGGAAATCAGGAAGCAACTAGCTCATTCAGAGGATGAGAATATAAGGAAAAATAAAATCAAAGACATGCTACCAGTTGTGTCTATACATGAAAGAGAAAGGATAATAAATGCACAAAAACCCCTACTAAGAACAAAGGCCAGAATAGTCAAAATTATGGCTAGGAAGTATGATGAGGTGATTGAGGACACCCAAAAGGCATTAGACCAAGTTTTATTAATGTATGACATGCCTAAGAAGGTTTCACCTCCTAAGGCTTCTAAGCTTGTATCTTTGGGTTTAGGAGAGAGCTCAAAAGCAGTAGATGAAAGTGTTCAAGTTAGCATGCAACTAGATTTCTTTGTCAGTGGTGTTCATGTTAGCCTTGACACTTCACAGGATGTTAATGATCCATTTTTGGATAATGTGGAAAATGTGATGGAGGTTGAAGATCATGAACAAATAGAGGAAGATAAATCAAAAGAGAAACAAGAAGAAAAAGTACATGAGGAAGAAATTCAGTTGAAGAAGGTAGAAGAGATCAAATTAGAAAATGTTGGCGAAGTCAGTTTGTACACCTCCTTATTGTTGGCAAGTATGGCCAAACCAATATGTTCTGATGTGGACAACATGGATGAGGATGAGCTGATGAGACTATCATTCATGTCTTTTGCTAAAGCTAAGGAAATATCAGTTTAGAAAGGAGACAAAAGAGCTAAGGTAATGGTTAGGGCTATAGAAACAATGAACAAGCTTCTCCCCTCACCGGTTATCTTCAAAGATAGAGATGAAGTTGAGAACCTTGGTATAGTATTGGATAGATTTGACAGTCATTTTGACTCATTTCTAAAGACAATAGAAGAAAAGGTTGAAAATAAATTTTTGGAGAAGAAGTTGAGCGAAGTTTGTAAGTCCATTTCATGGGACTTAAATATTCTTAAGGCTACTACTCTTAAAGCCAAGAGTTGTGTAGCACAAGGCATGAAAATTTATAGCTATTGTATAAACCCTTGTAGACATTTAAGGAACATTGAGGAGATCATAGCCAAAGATAGGGCTACCCTTGACAATCTAATGGATAGTTGTGAATCATGGGAGAAATAGATAAGGAAAGATCCAGACTATTGGATAAGGTAGGAGTATTGGAAATAGAGAAAGGGAGAGTTACAGATAGATTTGGCCTATTGAGAAGCCTATTGATTCCTAAGCTCACAATGTTGGAGACTCATCTTTCAGAGATGATAAAAGTTGAAGGCTCAATGTTTGTATCTACTCTTACTGAGCTTAAGGTAGTAGAGACAATGTCATATGCACTGAATGGATTAATCCATGTCAGTGAATTGCTGATAAATTCATGGATTGAAGAAGTTAAGACCTTGGAAAACTCTTTCCAAGATGTCTTAAATCTAGTGAGTAAGCACTAAACCATTTGTGCTTAAGTTTTTCAATTTTGATAGTACCTTTTACATTGATGTCAAAGGGAGAGGAAGAAAAAGGAAAAATGAGGAAGAGAAAGAAATATGTAGAGAAAAGAAAAGATGTAGAAAAGAAACAAAAAAGTAGAAAAGAGAAAAAGAAAAGAAGGGAGTTGTATTGTGACACTTAGTCATTTTTCTAAGTGTTGCCATCAATACCAAAGGGAGGTATTGTTGGCATGTGATGTTTTGGAGCACTTGGAATCACTTAAGGGTTGTCATTTATGGCAACACTTATGTTTAGAGTGATCGAATGATAAGAAGTGCTACTAGAGTCATAGTCATGAAAATGACTAAGTCCAGAATCAAGATAACAGGGTATAGTGCTACAGTTTTGGTCAGCGTAAAGATATATGAGGTGTGAGAGCTTCTGAAGTTAACTAGAGGTATTTTGGGATGTATACATGTTTTATTTAAACATGCATGAGTTTTGGTTAATAGATCTATGAGATACAGTGTTCGGAAGGTATGCAAAGACAGTAAAATAGTGTAACAGGGTACAAGAAAAATTGCAAAGATCAAGAAGAGTATAGTTGATATGGTAATGTGGTAAGACATTTGAATAAAGTATATTGCTAAATCTTTGGTAATGTAAGGGTGCCAACTCCATAAATATCATTTTCATGAGTTATCATTATGTTTTGTATGGTAATTGTGAAGCCAACTGGAAGGCTGATTTTGTATAAGTATAGATTGATTTTGTGAAATTGAAGTATGGTTATGATAATGATGATGAAGTAAGTTTTTGAATGTAAGAGCATAGATCAGATGTGAGATCAGTAACAGGATGAGCTATAACTAGAAATATCTAAGCAAGATAAGTGCTTGTATTGTTCCCCTTTTTGAGAACTCTTTTGAGACAAGTGTTGATTGTAAGAGTAGTGTGCTCACCACCTTTAACTAGGTGTTTTTTATACCCCTAACAGGGTTTTTTATTCCTCTAACAAGGAAATGTACTATGTAGCAATTAGTTCTACATTACTTTGGATTATTTATAATTTTTTAGAGTTGAAAACATCAAAGTTTTGTAATACTGATTCACTCCCCCTCTTAGTATTACCTAATCCTAACACATTGGTTCAAGGTTTGATCGGGATGGAGAGGCCTTATTTTTGTGGGCCCTATACCCACCCAAAAAGAGGCCTACAATTATTTATGTTGACAAATATTTCAGACACATGATGAAGGTGAAAGTAGGAGAAATTGATCCCATAGTCTCTGCTGATATAGGTGTGGATGTATCCAAGTTCAAAAAACAACAAATGACCAGAGTAGTGATGGAAAGGGATAATTACAAAGAAATATATGAATAAATCCTTAAGCGAAGTGGACAACTTGCACCTCTGTTTCCCTCATCGGATAATTCAAAATGGAAGAAAAAATTTGATGAACTCCAAAAATAAAATTAGAGACTAGTTAAGAAAATGCAAAGTGTGAGTAATTATACTGCTACTTTTTTGTTAAACAAAATATTTGAGAAATTGAAAATTAATTTTGAAAACCTTTGGGAAGCATATAGAAAAAATATGGATAATGTTTTGGACCATAATAGGATAAAAAATAGAATGGGTGTGAAGTTACAGGAGAAAAACTTAGAGGGGGCAAATGCAAAAGATATTCAAGAGATCAATAAAGTAATAGAAAAACATGATATGTTTGATGAAAAATTGGAAGAAGAGCATGAAGAGCTCAAAGATGCAATCCAAAAAGGACTACCAACATTTGTAGATATGATGGGGGATCTTAAGGATAAATATAAGTGTATAGAATAATGCCAAGGTCTTCTCACTGCTTCTCCTGATGCTATCTGGAGATCACAGTCAGGGACATCATCTATGATGTAACAAATTATGCCTCTAAGAGATACCTAGAGAATATCAAGAGATGTGGAAATTTTTTAGGGGATTATCCTTTGCATCTACATGTTTTCAAATTGTTATTTCCAAGAGTCTTTTTGTTATGTCATTTTCTTTATTAGGATTAGTTGTGTCTCTTGGTGAAACAGTATGCCCTTTCATATAAAATTGAATCCTCATCTATATAGAGAGGATGTTTTCTAAATAGAATTTACAATCATATTGTACAGTTTTACACAATGCCTTTTGGTCTTGTCTCTTGAAGATTCATAGCTAGAAAAGAACAATTACAATGTTTGTATTTAGTTGGATTTAATCATGTTTATTTTAATATAATTCTATTTTCCCTTTCATTTATAATGGTATTTTTCTTCATTTATCTTGATTAGTTCTCTGTGATAATCTATTCCATTTAGATGCTCCAATGTTCTATCTTATGACATAATAATTTGAATTAGTTTTATTTTGAAAATCAATTTGAAGATTGGTTGTCAAGTCTTCACTCTATCTTATCGGTCTTTCATAAAGAAGTTAAAATCCATAAAACTAACTTTAACAAAAGATTTAAATTATTATACATATAGATGCCTTTGGGGTGATGGTCTTACTTGAAAAGTAAATTATTAAAATGATCTCACAGGGTTTTACATAGGATCATTTTAAATCAAATTGATAATACTTTATAGAAGATAAGGCACTAGTCTAATACTTATTTAAAGTGATTTAATCAAGTATCTTCAGGGAATTTCCAATCAATAATTATATTTACATGTTACAACTCAAATCATTCAATTTACAAAAGTAATATATTTTAAAATATTCTTTCAAAAGCAATTATTAAAGTGTTTTAACAACATTCAAATATTTAGTAGCCATTATATTTTCAATTTGAACTATCTCAAAGATTAATTTTCCATCTTGGCAGATCACTTAAGGTTTACTGACATTTCTATCTTCTATAAAAATCCTTGAACTAGGAAGTTTGGTTAAGGTATAGGCCCACCCACCTTGGTTCTATAGAGCCTAAAGTGAAGGGGAGGAGCATCATAATCGATTACTCCCATTTGTTGGTCAATTCAGGTTGAAAATCCTAGAATTGAGTAGGAAAAATCATCGGCTTTCCAATTTGTTGATTTGGGAACCAACACAGCCATTGACTATAGAATTCTTTGATGAGTTCATTATGCATCTCACTAAGTGCTCATGTACTATGTTCTTTAACGGATCATTTATTCATAATGGTTCTTATGTTGGAGTTATTTTCATAACACCTCAAGGATACATGATTCCCAAAGTGTTCAAGATATTATTTCCTTGTACCAATAAAATTTATGAATATGAAGCTTTGGTGAATAGTATCAAAATGGTGATTGAGTGGAAAACCACAGAGCTGCACATCTACACTGACTCTCAGTTGATTATCAATCAAACCAATGATGAGTATCAAACTCAGGATGATAATCTCATGCCCTACAAATGGATGGTTGATGATCTAAAAAAGTATATTGTCTTCATCACATTTCAACAAATTCCAAGAACAAAAAACAAGGCGGCTAATGCAATGGCCACACTGGCATCAATTTTACAAGTATAGGAACATGAATTCCACTATGAGTTCTTGGTGGAAGAATTACCTTACCCAACCTATAACTCTCCTAACTCCTTGATAATATGTACCATTGTGGGACAAAACTCCTCAAGATATAGCCTTGTCTACTCTTACCTTCGAGACCGAGTTATCCCTGATAACTTAACTAAAAATGAAAAGAAACATCTTATTTGAAACTCCTCACTATATGTCATCATCATTAATGACTTTTATAGGAGATGATTATATGGTACTTTAATTAGGCTCTTAGAATGAGAGGAGTCTAAGTATGTATTAATTGAAGTCCATGAGGGCGTGTGTGGATCCCATTTAAATAGCCTTGCATTTTCTTGGAAACTGCTAAGAGATACTATTGGATGACCATGGAAAAAGATGCTGCTAAATTTGCTAAGTCATGCAAACAATGTCAACTACATGACAACCTGATACATGCTCTAGCTAGGGAAATTATACCCTTTATCACTCATTGACCCTTCTAGCAGTGGCCATTTGACCTCGTGGGTCAAATATATCCCAAATCATCAAATGGACATAAGTACATCATCACAACCATAAAGTACTTCACAAAGTGGGTAAAATTAGTTCTGCTAATCAAGGCAACTAGAAAATAGGTGTCTATGTTCATTCTCAACTACATCATTTATAGATATGGGATCCCCTCCTCGATTGTAACTGACAATGGAGGTTAATTTAAAAACAAGGATATGGATGAACTCTATGGTAAGTTTAAAACCAAATAATATTGTTTCTCCATATACTACCCTTAGGGTAATGGACATGTTGAAGCATCAAATAAAACCATTCTCAATATCTTGCATAGTTCAATAGGAGAATCAGGATGAGTCTGAAATCTACAATTAAATCCAGCCTTGTGGGATTACATAACAAGCATCATAAGACCAACAAGAGCTACTCCTTTTTCATTGGTGTATGGGGTAGAAGTAGTTTTTCCAATTGAGGTAGAAATAATTTCCCTATGAGTATCTTTGAGAGGAATAGTAACTAATGAGGACTACAAAATATCAAGAGTCCAAGAGCTCTAGTTATTGGATGAATGTAGATGAACTATGTTTGATCACCTCTAGGTGTATCAAAGGAGAATGTCAAGATGATACAACAAGAAGGTTCACCATAGACAATGTCAAGATGATACATCATCACAACATCTTTTGGTGTAGGTTCTTATCAACTCTCAACTACTGAAGGAGAACAACTCCTAGATCTGATCAACTCAATTCATGTGAAGAAATTCTACAGTTGACATCAACAATCATGTATAGAGAAATAATCTTGAAAAAAATCATAAAAAATTAAAAAAGTCTTAAAAAATGATCATCTTGGTGAAAACCTGGTAAATAGGCACTTTGATGCATCAACCAAAAATAGGCACTTTGATGCATCAAACTTGAAATCCTTGATGCGATCAAATCATCAAATTATCTTGAAAGTAACACCATTACATAATTTTACCATCCTCAATCTATTTTGGGAATTGAAATTGAAATCCAACATCAAATTTCAAGTCAAATGCCTTAGTCAAAATTTTGGTCAAATGCAGTTGACCACTGGTGTAATCAAGTTCTTCAATGCATTATCATTTAAGAATCTATTTAGATCAATCCAAAATCAATATGATCTTATCAAACCGACTTGGTCAAACCCAGTCAAAATTGCTCAAAATAACCTCTGAATTGCTCACAATTCATTCTCAATCATCTGTAATATGATTTAACCAATTTAACATCATTTCTACTACAAATTCAATGATTTTTACCAATCAATGGTATTTCTTGCCATATTTTAATTTTGATCTCAATGGGGAAGGAATACTACATCATCAATCAAATCAACTGAGTTCAAAACTACAAATTCAAGAAAGACCTCATTGCTAGGGGCATTTCAACTTCATCAAGACTCACATAAAGTTGAAACTCTTTAATCTTTCTACATGAGTGATTTCATCACACCGCATAAAGTTACTCAGGGAAGGTATCTGAGTTAATCAAAGCTCTAGGGACATATTAGTTTCATCACACCACATCAATCTGATAGTGTCTTCAAAATTAGTCTCTTAATGGTAATTAGTTTAATCGCACTTCATCAAGCTCAATATTCATTCAAATCAATTTGTTGATTTAAGAGTCATTTTGACATTAATCAATTTCATTGCTTCACATAAAATTGGTTAGTTTTTTTCATCAAATTAGATAGGTGGTCAATTTGATTGCATCACATCAAACTGAACATTTAGGTCTTTCTATTGGTCTTCATTTGATCAAGCTCAGAGTCGGTATGATCAATTCTTGTTCAATCAAGTTCAAAATCAATATCTTTTGGATCCTCAGTCAGTCTCTATCCAATCAAGTTTGAAACTGATAACTGAGAATCTCTATCAATTTTCATTCAATCAAGTTCAAAATTGATCTTTTGTAATCAGGAATGGTTTCAACAAATTTCTTCAACACCAAAAGTTCTTTGAATGAACACACTGCTTGCACATCAATTCAAAGAGGGGCAATTTAATCACCTAAAAATGGTCTAGCTAACTAAGCACCCATAGTTTTAATTAATTAATTTAAATAATATGCTAGACATAATTATGTAAGTAATTAACTCAATTGGCTTCCATAATTAAATTAATCATCAAATAATAAATTAATTAATTAAATTAGTTGATTGAGCATAAAAGGTTATTTTAAATCAATTCAAATCAAATAAATTAATTAAAAGGTTTCTAAATAATTTTAATTAATAAAATAACCCATTCAATTTCATGTGCACAACTTTTTAATTAAAAGAAAGACTTAAAAGAATGGAAATTTCTATTCTCTCTCTCAGTCTCATCCAACTGTGAAAGGTTTCTAAAAATTAGAGAGAGTCTCAACCACTCAACATGATGAATCTCAATTGCACATTCATTCTGGGATTTCTATATAAGCCTACCTCATAGCTCATTCAAAAGATCTAGATTTAATATTAAATGAACTATAATTTTTTTATGCTAGATTATATGCACATCTTTAACTAGTTTTTCAATTCTTAAAAATTAACTTGCATGCTTAGATAATAGCTTTTAATTTCTCAAATTGACATATAATCATGCTAGTTTCATTATTAGATTCATTATTTTCTTAGATTAATGAGTCTATCATAGCGATGATTCAAATTATTGAATACAATCATTGCATCTTAATCTCTCATGAATCTTCTTTTATGGAGTTGTCTAGTCATTGATCTCATAATGTTTATTGAGATAATATTTACATAGATCATAATCGCTTCATATTGGAAGCAATAAGTTGATTTTAGCGGGTTTATTTGGTTATTTTGATTTAATTATCATGCTACTAACCCTTTAATATAATAATTTATTGAAGTGTTTTTGTTTGCAGGTCAAGACCATAAAACATACACACAGGTGGGAGTCAAACCCACTAGATAAGTGTACTATGTTAAAATCACTACCTAGTTAAGAGAAAAATAGAGAAAAAATGATGTACTTGCAACCATAGGCTTACAACCCAATCTGTAGGCTCACTGCTCACAATATAATCTCAAATCTGGCCCCCACTCTAGTTCATCGATCTATCTTCAATTACAATGGAGTGGACATATAGTCCTTTACAACATAACTGAAAAATAGCATCTCCTATGCCAATACAGTTATAATGAAGTACACACTTTTCCTTAAGTGAAAAACACACATATACACAATCCTCTCTCTTGCATACATACTCTCAATTACAAAATGATCTCTTTTATACCGATTACAATCAACCACTAGGTCAACTAAGACCTAATGAAATAAAATATATAAACATTATGGTCAATATTCAACCTCAAACATGAAAAATTTCTACCAAAGAAATATCAAGAATCACAATACGTTACACCATCAAGTCAACTAGAACTCAAATGAAAAATGCCAACATGCTACCAAAGCAACAAATCCAATCATCTCAACCAATGAGAACCAACAAAATGATCATCACATAATCCAAGAATACCAACAAGAAACATGAATACCATCTAGAACCTTCGCATCATCTCCAATACAAAATCCAAACTCATCTTTATCTCTGTCATGCCCAAAAATTAGGGCAAAACACACACAACAATTTTTTTATAGCACATAAAATCAATAAGGTTACGCACTAAGGAACACTCAACACAAAAAGAAACACAACATACATACACATATTAACTCACAAGAGGTATTATGGCATTATGGCATGCATTGACTTGCCAACATCCCTTGTTCGTCAAACTGCATTAGTCTAAACGAAACCCTAACTAGGTCTCTAAAAAACCCTAACCGGGTTTAGAACAAAAGTTAATAAAAGGGATAAACCAAGGTGAAAATTCAAACTTAGATAATATTGAAAGTCAAAGGTTGGGTCAACACACCCAAAAAGGTTCAATACAATAAAAGATTAATTCGATAGTAATTGTAACCCTAATGGTTCCTAGCGTGAACCAGGTTACCAACTAGGATCGAAGATGCCAAAATATCAATAATTATATAAAAGGATGAAATAAGTCAAGGTATTAACCCTAAGTGAAAACTAGGGTTTAGAAATTATTACTTATTAAAATATAATAATATTCAAATAATTTAAATCAAAATATTATAATTTTACTTAAGATATGAAGATCCAAAGTTCATTAATCAATTTATTTTAATCAATAACAAGGATTAAAAAACCATATAACATTATTAATATTAAATTAGACATTAATGCTAGTGAGAAACAATTTACCTAAGTCCCACCTTGGACACTTAAATTAA
Organism: Chamaecyparis obtusa; assembly: GCA_027943335.1. Taxonomy (NCBI): domain Eukaryota; kingdom Viridiplantae; phylum Streptophyta; class Pinopsida; order Cupressales; family Cupressaceae; genus Chamaecyparis; species Chamaecyparis obtusa. The sequence continues at coordinate 773,665 of BSBK01000781.1, read as the reverse complement.
TCTCACCTAAATATCCATTTAATTAGGAAAATAATAAAATGACTTTAAATAATAAATTTTAAATTTTAAATATAGAAATATCAAATCTCAAGAAAATATTAAACTGAAGAAATATGATCATAAAAACATTCCTATGCGAAACCTAGGTTTACAACGTTTTTACCCATTTTAAAGTTATAATGTTAATAATAATTAATTTAAAATACTATATTTTAATCCCAAAACATAATGCTATCAAAGTTAATTAATTAATTCAAATTAAACATTTAAAAGATTAAAATAACCATAATAAAGCTTTAATGTTAAATTTATCATTTAGGCTAAAGGAAAGTTATTTATCTAAGTCCCATCCTAAGACATTAAATAATTTCCCCTAGAATAACCCATTAATACATTAAAAGATATATATATATATATATATATATATATATATATATATATATATATATATATATATATATATATATATATATATATATATATATATATATATATATATATATATATATATATATATATATATATATATATATATATATATATATATATATATATATATATATATATAAGCCAAAGTGGGGTTACCACCATATTTTTATTTATAAACTGGTTCAATGACTCCCCCGTGGAAGAACCATAAAGAAACCCCGGTATCGTAGTCGTATACATATATAAACATATATCAGTTTTTACATGTGGGTTTACACGTGCAAACCACTAATCCTTGTAGGATGATAATTTAAAACACAAAATTCCCCGAAGGGTACATTTTAGCTATCAATAATTACAAAATTACAAAATTTCAAAAATTGGCCTAGCTACAAGCCTATGCAATCCAACAGTTTACTATTTTGATCATTCTTCCATGGGCGAAGATGAACTCCAAGCTTTTTCCCAACCCAGAGGTGGAGCCAGGACATTTTTGATATCCCACCCATCAAGTGAGCTCTGTGCTGGTGGTTGAGTGTTAGATGAGTGGCCGGGTGAAAGAGGGACATTTAGGTCAGGGACCTATTTTGCTATACCAGCGGGTAGCAAGTTGTGAGGTGGGGGTTGAACCAAAGGAAGAGGTGAAAGTATCAGGTGCAGAATCGCATGAGATATTCTACAAATTTTATCCACCATATCCTTCCCAATAGTCAAACCCATGATCTGCAAGTTGTTGCTTACTATCCAAAAAGTCTTCTTTTCCATAGCCCACTTGAAGCTGTCATATGCCATGAAATGCTCATGATTCACCATAATATCCTGATGTCGAAACAAACCCCCAATCAATGCGGAGCTTGACCAAAGGTCATATCATTGAAGAGCCTTGATAAGTCGGGTGCCATGAATGTACTGAGGCTGAACAACCTTATTGACAATGTAGAATACTAAGTCCACCGACTGTACCAGATCCATTAAATTGGAGAGAAAAATTGATACCAGCTGTGAGGGGAAAACCACTATTTTTGTCCTTGGAGACAATACACTTTCGCTGATAATTCTTCACATAGCCCGGTAATGTAGCATCGAATTGGTCCTCATGGAGACACCTGCAAGTATGGCAAGAGGGAAATTCCAAGCATAGCGTTATTTCTTCACAGAGTATCTGCACCATATAAACTTCAAACCGTAATGTGAATGTCTATCTAGGGGATTGAGTATTTGTAGATTGCCAAAGAATATTTATGTTTCATGCCAATTAATGGAAAATCTCCCGTAATCTATTTTTGGAGTATAAATGGTACATAACACATTATAAAATAGGGTGTGTGTTGCAAAATCACACAATTCATTTAATTATCAACTTGCTAGCCAATTAACACAATGTACTTTGAATTGGCAGTGACGACATGATAATACAAAGTTCAAATAGTGAAAAGATACACACTCATTGGTATACCAGGTATCCGCACAATCACACATTTTCATAAGTATTTCCTTGGCGCGTTGTCATTACTATCTGCCAAGCAATAAACTTCAAATGCAAATCTATTTAATGCCAGGCATCACATCCACACACTTTCAGAGTCTCTATCATTTTCCACCTTGTCCATGTTGAGAATATGATGAAGTTTGGCATCTTGTTTTAGGATTACATCAGGATTAAAGGACACTTCGTCGTGCCCATCATAGACTTTATTTTCCAAGTGATCTGCTAATTTATTACCCTCCCGCAGAGTATGTTAAATTTGGACTTCCTGAAATGTATCTAGCAATTGCCAAATTTGTTGGAGAATATATGCGAGTCTCTAGTTATGTGAGAATCAGTAGATACATGCTGAAATTATGACCATCGAATCCCCTTCTATATGAATCTAATGACATCCATCCTTTTTTGGCCAATATTAATCCCCCAAATAATGCCTGGGCCTCTGCCATATTGTTTGTTCCAAATGGGAGTGGGCAACATTTTATTGCTATTAATAACCCTTGATGATCCTGGATATGAACTCCCACCCATAAATCTCCCGAGTTACCTCTTGAAGAGCCATCAAAATTTATTTTATTAACCCCTTTAGATGGCGGTGTCCATTTGACTAATGCTCTGTTGTGCATTTTATTAGGTGTTGTTTGATGACACTAGCCAAATGGTACATGGATTTGTTTCCATTCTTGAACTATAAATGAATCCCATGAATTCATAACTAGATTATGTTTTAATTTACTGTGACTGGTATTAACTAATTCAGATATTGATGTCTCTAGTTGATAAGTGACTACTTGAATTGATGAGGAAGTTCTGCGAAAGATTCTTTTGTTTCCCTCCCACCAAATTGCCCACACTACTAGTGCTAGTATGCATTTCCAAATAGAAAAGAAGAGGGATGAAGAGTATAATTGTGGCCATGATTCAAAAAGATCCCAAAGCTTGCATGTAAGTGGTGTGGAGTAGTGCAGCTTCCCAAGGACAAAAAGCCAGCAATCCTGTGCAAATTGGCATTTTAGGAATAGGTGGTCTGTATCTTCCTGATGATTATCACATAGAAGGCATTTGAAGGGTTGAGCTATGTTGAGTCTATGTAACCTTTTGCTAGTTAATGCCCTATTCTTCAAAGCTAACCAAGCAAAGCAACCTAGCTTTGGTAGAATGAAATGATTCCAACAGAAAGTGTAGGCACGGGATGGTTTAATGGTTGCATCTCTTTGTTGGATAAGCTTATATCCATCCTTAATGGTGAAATTTCCATCTATTCCCGGAGCCCAGATCAATTTGTCCTCCAAATTTGATAAGTAGACTATATTTTGAGAGAAAATCTTTTCTAAGCATTGAGTCTTTTGAGGGGTCAAAGATAAATCATGAGGGTCCTTCCATATCACCTTTTTTGAATATAAACATATTGCTGATACATAATCACTTAAATAGAGACCCCAAGCATTTTCTGAAGTAGTAACTATGTCCTCTATATCTTCCATTTGAATTAAGGGTGGTGCCCCATTCCATGAATCATGCCAAAATTTGACTGATAGACCATTATTCACTTCCCACGTGATGAAGTTACATATTATATCTCTAGAAGAAATCATGAAATCCCAAATGGCTGAGCCTTTCAGTGGATCTGATAGAGTGAGAATTCTGGATGGATTAACATCATCTAAATACTTTTTTTGCATAATTTGGCACCAAATGTTGTGTGGTTTGGTATACATTTGCCAAACTAGCTTTCCCCCAATGCTTGATTTCATTTTTGCAAATCATGGATCCCTGCTCCTCCTAGCTGCTTAACTTGTGCCATCTTTTCAAGAGAGACTAAGGGAATTTTCTTTTCACCATTCATGTTGCCTGTCCATAAAAATTCTCTAAGCAATTTCTGAATTGTTTGAATAACTGATGGGGGCGCTTTGAGAACCGATAAATAGTAATTTGGAATAGCTGATAGAACTGATTTAATAAGTAGAATTCTGCCCGATAATGACAACCATCACGCTTTCCATGCTACTACTCTAGATTTGATCCTTTCAATAATAGGTGTCCATTAACTGATTTTGTTTACCCCCATGAAGAATGGGATTACAGATGGGAGGTAATCTACTGAGAATCTACATTAAAATATTATTACTAAATTAAATATTAAATTTAATCACTAGCATTATATTATATATATATATATATATATATATATATATATATATATATATATATATATATATATATATATATATATATATATATATATATATATATTCAATTGGAAATAGGCATTAATTTTTAAATTCAAAAAATAGCAAATTCTAAGAATAGTATTAAAAAGAATAAGGGTCCATTTATTAATATCTCAACATTATCAAATTTAAATTAATTAAAAAGGGCATCCAAAAGCAAAATATTAGAATCCCACTAAATAATAAAAGAATCTCTTTCAAATCCCAATGAAAATAATAAATATCATAATTCAAATTAAAGTGACTGTCAAAAGTCAACATTCATTAAATTAAAATAAGACAGGGATTTAAATCCAAACAGAATCCTACTAAATAATAAAAAGGAATCTTTTTAAAAATCTCAAGATAAAATAAAATAATATTTTTAAATCAAATTTAAAAAGAGGATTGTGTAAAGTCAACAGTCATTAATTACTAATAACTAGTAATTAAAATGTTAATCCAGAATTAAATAAAAAATCATAATTAAAATTTTAAAATAAAAAATGGATCTAAAACCCAACCCTAACCCTAATTTAGAAATTAGGGTTAGGCCCTAAAATAAAACTTGGCCAAAACCCTAATTCTTCATATTGTGTGTGTAGGTATGGTTGGGAGAAGAAATGGAGAAAAAATCAAGTTCAAATATATACATGAGTATACATGTGTGTATATACACATCTAGGGTTTGTATATACACATATATACTTATGTATATATATATACACAAGGCTAAATGAGATGGATCAATAAAATTAGTAAGAGGGTTTATCCAATCTTTCTTCCATTGTCATTGTATAGCCTATTTTGAGAAAATTTTATTGTAGGTCAAAATTGGAGCTTGCTGATGCAAATTAGAGGTTGGAATCACATTGAGGAGGTCCAAAAACCCCTAAATTGAATTATGTTTCATTCAAATCAGACATATGAAACCAAATCTAGAGCGATTTGAATTTTGAAAGTGCAACGACGACGATTCAGAAAAAATAATTTCAGAGGCAATTTTCAAACAATGATATCTCATTCATCCGGTCTCCTTTTTTTGAGATTTTTTTTTTTTGGGGGGGGGGTATAATTTCACGATCTACACAATGGTGTAGGTGGTTGTTAATCTCTACTTTTGAAATTTTATGCAAATCACAAAACCCAATTTTTACAACTTTAGAGGCTTTGTTCGAGCTCATATGGACACATTTTTAGGTGCTATTTTTTTTTAACATCAACATAACAATGTATTCCAATAGGGTATATACATAAATGTATATATACAAGTATATATATAGGTGTATATGCAAGACTTTTTTAAACTAACATGATATCAAAATGAAATTTGTTCTCATATAGGTAATTACGAAAGCAAATCTACATTAATTTTTCTTTTGCAAATAAATGCTTGAAATAAACTTTGTCTACATAGGAAGAAAATTTGCATTCATAAGAAAATATAACTTTTTCATGCATACAGAAAAACAAACCAAAAAACTTACTTTTGCATTCAAGCATAAGGAATACACATTTTTAAAATTTCTTTCCTCAAAAATAACATAGAAATTTTTGTAGATCATTTCACATTTATGTACAAACGTTTACAAGTTTTTTACATGCTATTAGGCATTTACATGGCCTTTTTACTCTACTTTTTACACATGGATTTATAGCCCTTTTTACACATAAAAATCTACAAGTAGAAATGAAAAAATCATATTTTTCTCAAACAAAACTAGCAACTTCATCAAATGAAAATCTACAAAAGAAAACTAGTTTGACGATGGAGGCTCACCTCCCAACCTAGGCCATTACATGGCCACCCCCGAACTTGGGGAAATAAAGATGGATGAAGGTTACATACATTCTTCAACATACATACACATAAAAACTAGCAAGTACATGTAAACACAAAATTCCCATCCCAAGGATATTCACACAATGGGTCACCTTGGACCAATAAAAGGGGTGAGTGGAAAGTACCCATGTAGGAGAAGCCATTAAAAAGTAAAACCATGCCTTCAATAAGGTCCAAAATCCATAACCATTTCCTTCACAAGGCCATAACAAAAAGTACCAACCCTTCCATTTCCTTTCAGAATTTACAACCCTTCTATTTCCTTTCAAAAAATACAACCCTTCCATTTTATTTCACAAAATACAACCCTTATGACCCCCAAATAAGTATACAATAAGAATGGAAACATGGAGCCAATACATCCATGTCTCATCCCCTTCCTCCTTGAGGAAGGATTCTACACTAAATGGGCATTCCCAACTTAATCCTTTCACCCATCAAGGCTCTCTTCCCTCCCAAGGGTGACTTTGGCCTTGCACATCCGAATAAAACAAAAACACTAAAACAAAATCAGCAAATAAACACATAACAAGAAGCCATGAAAGCAAGCATGAAGGTTCACAAAACTATTGTAATAACATAACAAAGAGATTTTTATTTTACATACAAGAAAAAGAAAGAGTCTTCCATGACAAGGAAACCAACCTTACTCCAAGCTATGGCAAAAGAGGGTTGAGAAGAGATCCCTTTTCTACAATCCTTCCTTCCTTGCTAAGTCCACCAAAACTTGCTAAGTCCACTAGAAGTCTCCAAAATTGGAGAGTGGGAAATCAACCTACCAAATTCCTCTCCATCTCACTAAAAAATAAAATCCTACCTAACGTCAAAGATGATTGGGCACACTATCCAAGGGTTCTCTCATCAACAAGAAGGAAATTCAAAATTGAAAAGAGAGGAAGACATGACACACTTCCCAAATTCATCACTTTTCAAAAAGGCATCTTTAGAAGAGGCAAAAATGGTCTGAAAATATACTATTGATAAAAATTTGACCGACAACCCAAAGTACACCTGAGGTTATCTTATTTGAACCCTAACTAACTCTTTGGGTTACTTTTAGCCTCTCAAAAGTCCACTAAGAGTTGACTCACAAAAATTTGAAATAACATTCCCTCCCATGGCTCAAGAACCAAGATACCTAACCTTGGGATTCTACAAGGTGACTCAAGGATGAAGACAACTAATAAACAATGCACTTGGCCATGCCAAATCACAACACATGTGTCAATTGACACCACATAAAGTTACAACACATCACTACACACATGGCATGCCAAGTAGACATTAATTTAAAATAAAAAATAAGAACAATTAAATAATAAAATTAAATATTAATTTACAACATTATAAATAATGAGGTTATTTCTCCCTTTGGAGATAACCTTGGCTTTACAAGATTTTCACATGCATCCATCTTTAATTTCCCTTTATTTAATTTCATGGTCAATTTCCTGCACACTAGACAAAATATCAGTAGCTCATAAAAGATCAAATGTCATATTCATATAAAATGTACCATAATTAATCACACTCAAATACATCATATAATCCAACTGCATCCACACTATTTCACATGAAATTCACATAATCTCAATAATATATTACTCAATTCCCAAAACAAGTTAATTCAGAACACATAAATATATCAATTAACCTAACTTCCTAACCTTGATCATCTCACATGAACTTTTCTTGCATAAACATGATATTAAGATATAATATTAAAAATTAAATAATTTATCAAATACCATAACATCAAGACCTAAAAACCAAATCATAGAATATGTCCTAAATCATTTACAAGCAACATTTCAACTGATTCACTTTTCTTGTATTACTATAACATCAAAGCATACTAAGAAAAATATCGTACTCAACATCATGACCTAATAATCACTTTTCAATTAATACATATCTCAACATAAAATAACTTCAAATGGTCTTTTACGTAAGCATACATATCCAAATAGTAACATTTCAATATTCATAAATGGTACATTCTACCAACTCAATTCTTGACTCAACACACCTTTCCTACTGCATTACTTCTAGAAATTACATACACCCGAAAAACAATCTTAACTACATGAGAATATATATATTTCACCTTTTTATTATTTAAATTACCTTTTTCTAATTCAATTTCCACAAAACATGCACTCAATTGCACTATCATAAAGATTAGTTGAATTCAGTTAATCCTATTTCAAACATAGAGAATCCTATAATTATTGACATGAGTAGATTAGCAACATGAAAGGAGTACATCATGAATCAGAGGTCAAGCCTCTATCCATTAGAATATAAATCCATAATGCATCAACATAGCTTTCCTAATTATAGAGTCTATAATGTATATAAAAAAAGAAATACAATGATAGGATTGGGGTAGGGTCCCTTAATACACCTGTCACGACCCCCAATGATAACTTCCTGATTAATATAAGACAAAGTTGAACTAGGTGCATCTCATGATGTCATCATAAAACATAATGCAGAAACAATCACTACATTCTTAGAATTGACTCATCCCTATCTATAAGGGTTACCAGACTACAATCCATGACCACATGCAACATCTCAAGCTAATGCAAGGCACTGAAAATATGCTTGAAAATTAGATCCTCCTGGTGGTTCACCTTCACATGGGACCAACATGATCATACTCAATGAGTGTGAAGTTTGAAACCACACCATTAGGATTTTCATGCAAGGAGGCAAATGAGGGAGGCACTACATCATCCCCTCCAAGGACTAGGTTTACTCCTGGAAGCTGACAAGACAAGCTGAAGAAGATAGTACATGTGCGTGAACCAACTGCCCTAGGAAACAATAATACTTACTAGACCCCTAAACATAACAATTGGATCAAACAATATAACAACTACAGAAGGGGATAGAACCCACCAAAAGAGGTACCACAAAACTCACAAAATCCTACGATCGTGGGCTCAAATTACATTGAACACATCAACATAATGCCTTCACCATAAATGGTGTAGCTCCACCTCAATAATCCAACCACGAGGGTCCAAAAGCTAACACTTTCCTCCAAGCTATTCCTAAGGTTGAAGCATAAAGAGATTTCAAGACATAACTCTAGAACAAGGAACAAAATCATCTTACCAAAGTTGCACCCTTCTGAGGAATACAAAATCCCACTCCAATGTACCAACGAATACAACTCATAGGGTTTCCTCACCCAAGCAAGAACATTCCCATGATAGGGACCCAATAGTGCACTCCTTCTATGACTAGGGATAATTTGAGTACCTTAAAACAATACCAAGAGTATGTTGATATGTTTCCACAATGATGAGATGCCAATCACCCTTGCAGAATAGGGTCTCATACCCCACAATACCTTAGTCCTACCAAAAGGAGGAAAAGAGTTCGAATATAGGAATGACCTCAAACACTCATCTTCAAGTCCCCTAACTTAAGATGGAAGATGGGTCTAAGGTTCTATTATTTTTAAGTCAAGCCTAGGAAGATCTCAAAATAAGTCATCCTCTAGAGGTTCCCCTAATAATTAGCATGGAACCTTCCCCAGGGAAAAAAACTTAATTGAAGGATAGCATGACTAAAAAATAACCCAAGAGGTGTTATCACCAATAGATCAGGGCCATCAAAACCCACCACATGGATCGAATCCCAAAGTGGTCTAACTCGCACCTAACAATCCATCAAGCCATGCTAAGAGAGGAAATCTCCAAGTTTCCAAAACACATTCAAGGGGTCTAGGAAGGTCCTCATAAGCATACATGCTGGATCTATCATAGAAAAGAAAGGTTATTATGCCCTCACGAAAGCCATATATTGACTTAAACCTAAGTGGCATTACCTCACTAATTTGTATCATTTCCAAATGAGGCCTTCTCAACCTCCAACCAATTGTTAGTGGCACAATCCAACTATAGCCTTCCTTGGTATGGTCTATCCAATACTGGTTTACAAACAAGAAGCAACTCTCACACAAGGAAAAACTTATGATCCAAACTACTAGATAACCACAATTCTCCGCATGCCCCCACTAAGCTACCAACCTGCACCACACCTATACTATAACAAAGGTGCATTACAACGTGTCCTTCCTAGTGTTCCCCATTTGTACATGTTGTCAAAGATCCCAAATAAACTAGGTAGAGTCACAAGCATAAGAATGGTCGGCAAATTAAAAACATTTGGAATAGTCACCAAGAACTAGTAAAAAGGTAATTCCTCATGAGATATCTATTTATTTCAATAGTAATTCATAGAAAGATAGTGTTTCATAATTCATAGAAAGATAAAAATTTGGTGACTATTTCCAGGCATATGAATGTTACCCAAAATTACAGCATACAGAAGAATAAACACAAATAGGAAAAGATTGCATTTTTAGGGTCTAATTACCACTATCTTTCAGGTATTGTTGATTAACATTTCATTATTGCATTCATTATCAAATTTCATTATTGTACTCTAAGTATTGATCACATTTCAATTTTCAAATTCATAATTGATCATTACATTGTGCATTCAAACTGAATGTAGTATACAAGTGTCCTTTCATGCTCCATATTTCATGTCAATCAAAGAGTACATTTGCATAATTAAAAACATGATAGAAGTATGGAGTAGGGGTCCCATGCATTGCCTTGTTGTCTAAATGTTGTCAGCTGGTTGTTTTTCAGGTCCTATGTCTTCAGGTCCAAGTCTTCATCTTCACTTGGTCTTTAGGGTTTTCACCTACATCATGAGAGAGAAAATGGTGTTAGATCCAGCTAGATCCAAGAAATGCATGAAACAAAAACAACATACAACAACAATCAATTTTTCAATGTTGCATATCTATCTGGTAAATTCAATGCAATAAGGAAATGTGCATCCACACTAAATGAAAGATAGTATTAAAGGGACTTGTTTTTAAACATGAAACCTTTTACTATTAATGGTCATTCTTATGTATGTTGTCCTTTTTAATGCCAGATATCTAAATGAATAGGACTTAGTGTTTTTAATTGAGAAACCTTTTTCAGAATCAACAGGACCTTGTTAGATTAGTGAACACAATAACTTGAATTTTGATTCACAAGTGTCCATTTTTTGGAATTTTCATAAAGTGAATTATTTATTATGTTCATGAACCTAACAAGATTACACTGATGTTGTTTGAAAAGCTTAACATAATGAATTGCAGTGTTCAAAGTTGACTGGTTTTCTCATAACAGTCAGAGAAGAAAGATGCAATGCAAAGTGCCTTACAAGATGCTACAACAAAGTAATATATTGCTACAAAAAAAATCATGTTCAATTGCCAAGATTCAACTGCATAGTCACTAGTATTATTTATTTTGAAGTTCCATACACAATGTTATTGCTGAATTCAAAATTTAATGAATTCACTGTTGTTGCTGATTAACAAAAGAGAAATACTATAGAACTCAGCTTAATGTCATAAAAAATATTATCAGTATGTATTTGATGGATGTCATGAGCCCATGCTTGAACTTCTTAGACAATAAATAAACATTTTTCATCTTATTGCATTTCTTATGATAAAGATTTATTTTCAGCATCAGTGGTTCATTTTTAGCATGGAACAGAGCAGGAGACTGTGTTCAAGCATGGTGATTTGTACAAGTGAAGCTAAGGGTGTTCACTGTTATCAGTTTTACAAAATAACATTTCAAAATGACTATTCATTTTATTTAGCTCGAGCACTTTGAAATGTTAAAAATGACTAGTGCAAAAAATAGTGGTGTTTTTTAGGCTCAGGTTACCAAATAATAATGACTGGTGTTAAAGAAGATAAAAAATATGGTCATTGTTTTGTAACAGTGAAGATTTTTTAGTTCATTTTATTCAGCTGAGGCATATGGAAATTAAAATGATAATGACTGGTGTGTGTTGTGTGACATCAAAGATTGGTGTACATTAACTAATTTCTTGCAAGGTTTCAAAATGTAACAAAAGAATACATGTTTATCAAAAGAGCATTTAAACAGTGAACTTGGTGGTTCCTACAACAAGAAAAAATCTACAATACAGTTGAGCCAAGAAGAATACATGTTTAACAAAGGAGCTGTGAGCCAACATTAAAAGAAAAAGACTGGTAAAGTAACTAGTTCATGTTTAGTTTTCCAAAAGACAGTGCAAGTTAAGCCACGGGCTTAATTATAAGTGGGTTTTCATTTTATGTTGGCAAATGTTCAGTCACAGTAGCTTGAAGGAAATAGACTATTATTCTTCTTAATATTGTAATGTATATCAAAAGGAGAAGAATACATAGAGAAATTAAGGTGTATTCAAGATACAGAAAGAGGTACAAAGCCAAACTATATGAGTTCAATCAACAACAAAGCCTTATTTGTAAGTAAAAGGAGGGTACAAAATAAAACTTATTTGCATGTTTTACGGGATAGTTTGTGTTTGTTAGTCCAAGCTCAAGTCCAATTTACAACTGTAAGTGGCTTGGTCCGAAGCTGTGGTTGAAATATGCCATGCTTCAGACCAAGTTAACAAATGATAACTTCACATATTTCAACCACAACTTAGACTAAGCCAAGACTGCAGAGGTTTATCCCCGAGTAAAAACCACAAATCATGGAGGTTATCATTTACTATCAAGGATAAAAGCTTAAATAAAAAAAGGGAAAATAACTAGAATTTCATTGCAGGAATTTTATTACATAGGAAGGGATCATGCTTACCATCAATGAAGGTGTGTTCAAGCTCAGAGCCAAGTAAACACCAGTCACATTTCAAGCTGAGATTCAAGCACATCTAGGCTTTACTTCACAGTCAAGCTTAACATCAAGTTTCTTCTACCACGACACAGTTTGAAGCTATGGCTAAAAGATGCTCATGCTTCTAGCGAGTTTACAGTTCCACATCTTCCAGCCATAGCTTAGGCTAGGCCAAGACTACTAGAGTTCATCCTCATATCAAGTCATGATCCAAGCATGCAACAACTCAGGTTTGAGTTCATCAAGTCAAGAAAGCCAAGTTACCAGCTACAGACAAGCCATGACTTTAGGAAATAAACAAAGCTTGAGGCTGAGTTTCAAAGCTAGCTCAAACTCACAGTTTACACCAGTCTCAAGTTGAGAAAGGAGCCATAGTTCATAGTAAAACACCATTCACAAGCTGAGAAGAAAAATCACAAGTTGAGCTTAGAGCTGAGCTTAAACATGCATAAGTTGAGCTTCAAAGCTCAAAGTAAAACTCAGAGAACAAAGCTGAAATTGTGCCAAGTAATCTCTAGATAACAGGAAAAGAAACCCGAGCCTTCATATAGAAAACTCTCAATTCAAAATCAGTGCTAGAGAAGATCTATTAAAGCATAGAGAGCTAATTCATGCTAGTCAAGCTAAGCTACATCCCAAATTCTTGCAGAGTTTTGCTCATAAGTTAGGGTTTTTTCCCTATTCTTCTCGAAAACACTAAAGAAAAATACTAAGTCTGAGAACAAACAACAATTTTGGGTTTTTTGGAATCCACTGAGACCAAATTCAATGCCATAACTACAAATGTCTACATCCTAGTAGAGCCCAAAAACCACAGTTCCAGCTCTGCCTTGTATTCCACATAGTATGCAAGTGGTTGGAGTGGTCATGTTGACCCTCTAACACTTAGCATTTTATAGACTTAGGTGATTTTCTTAGGTTTAGATCTTAGGTAGTTTAGGCTTTTATTTATTTTGAGTTCTTATTCAATTTAAATAAATTAAATGTTTGGTTAAATATTGTAAAAGGATTTATATCCTTAAGTTAGAACCAACATTTAGGGCTTAGTTTTGGCATGATCTTGAGGCTAGGATTTTGGCATGATTTTAGGCCAAGTTGGAGAAAATAATGAAGGCTTAGGTTTTCAAATTAGAGGCATAGGGAAGATATAAAACTGATTTTGATTATCAGTTTATTGGGTTGTAGATTTTGGAGAGAAGGCTAAAAGTGAGCATATTTTTCCTTGATGCCTTGGAGATCTTGTTTTTGTAACCTACTTGTCAATTTTTTGGAAGGATTATAAAGCAGATGATCTATTTCTCCATATATTTTGAGTATTGATTCAAATCCTATTTTCATCATTCTTCATAAGTGTTTATTCATTTTGGTAGCTAGGAGAAGTGAATGATTTCCTATTCCTCCTCTAAGTGAACAAAATCTGAGCCTTATGTAGAATATGTATGTTTGTTGATAGATTAAGCTATTTGTGGTCTATATCCTAGTAGTAAGGTCTAATTAACCTATATGTTGATCAGTGATTCAAGGTGTCAAACTTTTGGTATATGAGTTTGGGTTACTATTTTGATTTCCAAGAAAAGTCTGATTTCATTTTAGTGTATCACCCTATTTTTCCTTTTAGTTTTAAAGTTCCTTTTCCCTTTTCCCACTAAGTTTTCAATTAGGAGGTGATATTCTAGATCAAATAAGAACCGACCTAGAATCTGGAAACTCCTTATTCAGATTCCACCCACAACTCGAGAAAGTTTCCATTGTTAGGATATAATATTGTTAAGCCCTAATGCCTTAGTTGGGGTGGTATTTTAAAACCTAAATGGTTTTTGGCACGCTCAGTGGGACCTTGTGATACATGAATCAAATCCAAACAAGGAGTGTTAATGAATTTGAGTATTTATAGTTGTATTTCACTAGGAGAGGTAGAACTATCCAAAGAGGGCCTAGAGGTCCTAGAGAGCTTTCTATTCAGCCTGTTCAAAGAGGCAGGGTACTTGGGAGACCAAGGAAGTTAAGATCTGAAAGAAGTTTAGCTCCTACCTCTCACCGCATTGAAATTCTAGATTCAGAGCAGGAGATTTTTGAAGATCTTGGAGCATCTCAAAGTAAAGTTGTTCCTAAACAACCACCACTAGTAAATCAGACTGTACCATCTAGTTCCAGTACAACACATCAAGCAATGGTGAGAAATCTGCCATTTATCCCATTTGATCAAGGTAGTCCTCTGAGGATTGCAAATCACAATGACATTCTATTGGCTACTTTGAAAAGCTTTCCATCATTCACTGGAGAATGACAAGTAACAACCATTGGACATATTAAAGATGTTGCTACTCTTTGCAATGTCCATCAAATCATGGTGGAGGATGTAGTTGTGAAACTATTAGCTGCATCACTGAAGGTTAAAGCCCTTGATTGGTTCAGGACCCTTCCAGTGGATTCTATTCCCACTTGGGATGCTTTGGGAGAAATATTGTCTAAATTCTTTGAGGACAAGTCTGACAACTTGTCTTTGGTGGAGCAATTAACTACTATCAAGAGGGCTCCACAAGAGGAAATGAGTGATTTCAATCTCCATTTCCAAAAGACTTGGAACAAGATTCCTGTTACGGTAATACCCTCAGCTAAATATGTATTTTTGTATTATATGAAGAGTTTAAATAGTGATATCTCTATTATGATTCAATCCATGGGGGGTACTTCATTACCTCAAGCTTTTTATATTGCTATTAGGGTAGAGAATAGTCTTATTCAGGTAGGAAAGATAGCTCCTAGGCCCCCTGTCCCTTTCTTTCCAAGTATTCAATCCAATATGCCATTGATTGCCCCACCTCTATTTGATGTCCCATCATTTAAAGCCCCAAAGGTAGTCCCAGTTGCCCCTCTTAATGAATTACAGAGTATTAAAGACAACCAACAAAAGATAGAGAGTTTGTTGTAGTCCTTTGGCAATGAATTAGTGACCCTAAAAAGGAATCAAGCATAGGCAAATCCTGTAGCTCAAAATCAGTTTGCTGGTTCCTCATCCCAATACCCTAATTAGCCCAATTATCAAGCTAATAGGCAGCAATTCCATGAGAATAATAATGCTAACAGATAGAATTGGAATCAAAGGCCTAATAAGCAATATAATCCTGCACCTCTTAATATTGTTAGGGATATTGTTCCTAGCCAAAATAACATTGCTACCGATTGGTGTTTTCCATGCAATCAAGCTCATGATCAGTCAACATGTTCCAATGGAGTTCTTAACCAAGCTCTTATGGTACAAAATTTAATGAATTCACAATAGAATGTGTCTGTCGAGGAGATTCAACAAAAACCAAATTAGAAGGTTCCAGATACTGGTTACTTAAATTGGCAAGAGGAAGAGTTTTGTGGCCTTAATGATGATTCACCTATTTTAGCGAATACTAGAGCCAAAAAGAGAGCTTTAGAATCATACCAGTTAGCTAGTAATGTTCTTCCTACACCATTTTTAATTTTAAAGGGGCCCTCTTCTTTCTCAAATAAAGATCAAAATCAGAGGTATGTTGATCAGAGTTCTCCTAGATCTCCTCAAAAGGTACAGTTTGTTGTTCCTTATAATATTATTGATAGCATGAAGAAAATGAATGTAACCTTGTCTATGTGGGAAACCTTAGCTATACCAAGACAAGCTGAAATTTTAAAGAAAGGGTTGTCCATGTTGATAGAAAGCTCACAACAAGTTGTTCAACAACTTCATAGAGTTTTTATGACTAATTTAGAGCCTCCTAAAGCTCATGAAAGAATAGTGGTGCAACCAACACTATCATGCCTAAGAAAATAGCTGATTTGTTGGATTTAAAGTATGAACCTCTTGAGAAAGGAGTTGTCCATCTTGATGGTACCTCAGTCAAAACCCTAGGGGTTATTAAGAATGCAAGATTGACTTTACACTCATGTCCAAATTTCTCAATTCCTCAAGATATTTATGTCATAGATCTACCATAGTATTTTGCCATGTGTCTGTCAAGAGACTTTACAACCAAAATAGATGGTTATTTCTCATCAGATTGGTCACACCAATATTTTAGAACCAGATATGGTACTAAGGTAACCATAAAATTAGAATTATTGGCCAAGGATCACATAGAGCCTTATAATCCAAGCCCTATTAATAAAAGTTGTGTAATTATGGATTCAGATGAGATAAAAGATTATTCAGCTTATAATACACAAATTGAGGAATATCCTGACATTGTCTTGGATGAATGGGAAACTAGAAAGGATCAGAATGATGATATGTTTGATGCTAGTTTTGGTAATTATATGATTTTGGAATCTAATGTAGTTTTGCCTAATCTGATAAAAGATCAAGTTTCTGAATCTGAATTATCTAACCAACTATGGGATTTAGATTTTTATGGATCTAGGAATAAAGATAGTACTGGTGAAGGGGTTATGTTAGTGTCACCTGATGGTGAAAAATTTTATGCTGTATAAAAATTATCTTTTCCATGTTCTAACAATGTGGTTGAATATGAAATTCTGATTCAAGGTTTAGAATGGGCAAGAAAAAGGAGAGTCAAATGCTTGAGGGCATTTGGGGACAGTGAATCGATAGTAAATCAAGTGAGAGGTATCAATGTTGTTAAAAATATTCTTTTAAAGTTGTATAAATCCAGAGTATCTGATATTCTGGATGATTTTGATGCATTTTGATGAACTACAATTGATTTGAATAAATTGTATAACTTGAAGATCTATGATTTAAGATCACTAAGTTGCTGATTAGATATGTAAGATGGTTAAATCAGTAATATGTTGTCATTGATGTCGACTAGTTTTGACAGTACTTATCTTGTAAAGTTACTATACCCAAACATCTGTAGAAGAAGAAGAAAAGAGATGAAGAATAGATATATCTACATGAGGAAGATGGATATGGCAGATAAGGATAAGGAATACATTAGGTAACTTATGGATGAGTCTATGACCTTATCTTATTGACTTGATTATGTTGCATTCATCTATGATGAAGGATAGAGAAAAATGCACAAAGCAGTGTTGTCGGTTAAATAACCATTTTAGTACACAATGACGTAGTGTAGTGTATACCAATCGCAGTACAAATTGAGCTTGTGTTCACCGATGCATTTCTTTGTTAACCAAGCAGAAGAAAAGAACTAAATGATAGTTTAGTTGATGAAGTTGATGAACTGTAAAGTACCTCAAAATCAGAGATGAAGATAATGTTTGTTATGAAGATCGAAAACTAACATAATTTGAGGAAGATCTAAGGGATTGAAACAAAATGTGTTACTGACACATCAGTCGAGGAAGGTTTAAGTGGCAAAATCAACAAAGGAGATTAAGCGGAAAAATCTAATGGATGGAATTAAAATGGTTTACTCATCTATTTAAGAGACTGGGATTTCATGATGAAATCATGTCAGAAGGAGGAGACTACAAAAGATATCATGTGAACAAGCTTCATGCATTCCTAATCAGACTAGCTAAGGAGCATTGAACTGCAGAGATTACCGAGCGTCATAAAGCTATTACCAAGCGATAGTAAGTTACTAATATTGATTGAAACAAAAGTGATATATTGATAAGAGGATTTGAATGAGCTTAACATAGATCTGATAATCTAAAATTAAAGTTGTGTTGTAATCAGATCAACTACTGTTACATTTTAACCATTGTAAACAGAGAAATCTCTTAACAGAGTGGACTAGAAAGTCTTGTAATGGCATTCATAGAGTGTACATTTGTTATCCAGTCAACCCCATAGTGAATGCTAGTTGGATGATAACAGTTGGTCTAAAATCCTCTAACAAGGTCACACCTCACAATGTGTTTGTAACCTTTAATAGGGTTGGGTCTTCACCGACCTCACTTTAGAAGAGTGAACAATTTTTGGGTTGCCAGTTTGAAGTGGTTTTTCCCTTCACAGGGTTTCCATGTTAAATCTATTATGTTATGTGTTGATTTTGATGATTGTTTGTTATCATACTTTACATGTTGCATATTGGATTTGATCAGTAATCATTATATGTTATTAATTGGTAATCGGTAAAAGCACAAACATAATACTATTTTAGTTTACCGAGTTGCAGAAGTTTTAGTAAATTGTTTTTTGATATACATTTTAGGATTGGGATTGTGGATAATTGATTCACCCCCCTCTCAGTTATTCTAAAAATTAGTATCAAAGCATTGGTTTCTTGGAATAGAGTTTTAAGGACTTCAACACAAAGATCTCAAAATGTATAAGAGGGAAGTGCCAAATCTGAACAAAGATAACTTCACAGTATGGCAAAGCTGAATGAAGTTGCATGTATCTGGAATTGGGAATTCTGCCCTGACACTAATGGATAATGGCTACATTGCACCACCCACTAGTCCCTTGACCCTTGATCAACTAAGAGATAGGCATAAACATAATGTTACTATGATGGAGATCATTGCTGCCTGTTCCGATGCCAAATTTGAAGATATTAAAAATTGCACTACTGCTAAAGATATGTGGGATAAACTTGCTCAAGTTTATAGTGGTGATGTGAATGTCAAAAGGGCTAGAGCTGAAAGCCTAAGGGGTAGATTCAATGATATGAAGATGAAGGAAGGGGAAAATATTGTGTAGTACACAAATAGACTGAAAGAAGTAGTACATGCTATTAGAGAATTTGATGGTGTTATTAATGAAGAGATAGTGGTAAGAAAAGTTCTCAGAACCTTATTGCCAGTTTATGCAATTAGAATATCTGCAATTTATGAAACAAGGTCTGGATCTGGTAACAACCTTACTCTTGATAATTTGATTGGTAAGCTTACAACCTTTGAACTAAATAACTTTGACAATAGTGTTGTACCATTTGTTGAATCTACTTTTATGTCTTCTCTAAAGATTGGTAAGTCTAGTAGCAGAAATAAGAATTATGATAGTGATAGCAATACTAATGATGAGCTTGATGAACTTGAAGCTCTTAAGGCCAGAAGGTTACCTAAAGGTAAAGGAAGGTATAGAGGTAAATTAACTTTAGCATGCTTTAATTGTAAAGAGGTTGGGCATACTACTGCTAGATGTCCACACACGAAAGATGATGACAGAAATAAAGACCGATCTAGTGAAGGAAGCTATGGGAGAAGAGGCAACAGAAGTTACTGACACTACAACAGAGACAACTAAGATAATAATGACAAAGGCAAGAAGGTGTGCTACATTGCAGAAGAAGATGTCACTAATATTGACACTAATGAAGATGTGGAGGTAGCATTTGTTGCAATGAAGGATGAATTGGAGGAAGATGAAAGGTATGTAGAGACAACACTTATCTTTAAGGTTAATAAAAATGATACATGGATCATAGATAGTGGCTGTACACATCACATGACTGGTGATGAAGAGAAATTTGATCATCTTGAAGAACACAATGGAGGATCTATTAGAATGGGTAATGATGCACCGTGTATGGTTAGAGGAAAAGGATCTCTGATGATAAATGATAAAATTAGATGTGACAATGCTTATTGGGTAAAAGGTCCAAACTATAATTTTCTAAGTGTGGCACAACCGAACAATTCAGGCCACCGAGTTGCTTTTGAGAGAAAGAAAGTGAAGATATATGAGATGGAGGAAGACTTATTGGATCTGGAACATAGTCGAGAGGTAATTTGTTTTATCTTGATAATGATCAGTCTACTTGTTTAATGATGAACGATGAAGATGCATGGTTATGGAATAAGAGGTTATGTCATGTGAATTTTGATAACATGATTAAGATTAGTAAAAAGAAAAAGGTTAGAGGTCTTCCTAACTTATCTAAGCCTGATCATGTTATGTGTCATGAATGTCAGAAAGGTAAAATGAAAAAATCTAGTTTCAAAAGAAAAGATTATTCAACAAAGAAATCACTTGAGTTAGTGCATACCAACCTATGTGGTCCTATGAGAACTCAAAGTTACTATGGAGACAGATATTTTATTCTTTTTGTTAATGATTATAATAGATTAATGATAGTAATGTTCTTGAAGGAAAAATAAGAGGCATTTAAGATGTTCAAGTGGTATAAAGCAAAAGTTGAGAAAGAGACTGGTAAAGAATTGAAATGATTAAGATCTGATCGAGGTTGTGAATTTATTTCTAATGAATTTACTAACTTTTGTAATGAGCATGGTAGTAAAAGATAGGTCTCTACACCGAGGACACCACAAAAAAATGGAATAGCTAAAAGGAGGAATAGGTCAATAGTTGACTATGCAAGGACACTGATGTTACAAAAGAATGTTGATTAGACATATTGGAGGGAAGTTGTCAGCACAACTGTTTATGTTTTGAACTGAGTACAACTGAAGAGAGACACTAATAAGACACCCTATGAGTTATGGTTTGGTCACAAACCCATTGTAAGTTATTTTAGAGTTTTTGGAATTAAATGCTTTATTCTCAAAGATGAAAGAAATGGGAAGTTTGACTCAAAAGGTGATGAAGGGATATTTATGGGATATTCCACTAAAAGTAAAGCATACAAGTGTCTTAACAAAGTAACTAATAAAATGATTGAAAGTACTAATGTTCAAGTTGATGAGTTTGATGATAAGAATGTAGAGGAAGGTAGAAAGGAACTAGAAGACTACGGTAGATTCAGTTACATTGAAAAACCAAAGTACCTACCGATGCAATAGATAGTGACAACCAGTCTGTAGGAAAACAATACCAAGGAATAGGAGAAAGAAACCAACGAGCAGGAAGCACCCACCGAGAAAGCAAATGAACTTGCACAAGATGAACAAGAAAGAAGAGATTAGATACTAGTGAAATTTGTTAGAAGACATCATCCTGAGACAAAAATCATTGGAGATAGACAAGCTAGCATGCAAACAAGGAGTAAAGCAAGACAAGGTACATGTCTAGTTTGTGATTATGAACTGAAGAATGTAAAAGTTGCATTAGAAAATGATGAATGGGTTAATGAAATGAAAGAGGAAATAGAATAGATAGAGAAGATAAAAAATTGGAGTTTAGTACCCAGACCTAAGGACAAGAATGTTATCGGTACTAAGCGGATATTCAAAAACAAGCTTAATGAGAATGGAGAGGTAACAAGGAACAAAGCTAGGTTAGGATGCAAGGGATATGCATAGGAGGAAGGAATAGATTATGGTGAGACATTTGCACCTGTTGCTAGATTAGGAGTCAGAATGTTACTTGCATATGCTACACACAAAAAGTTCAAAGTTTACCAAATGGATGTCAAATCAGCTTTTCTAAATGGGATACTTGAAGAAGTCTACATAGAACAACCTCAAGGGTTTGTTGATCCAGAAAATAAAGATATGGTATGTAGATTACATAAAGCTTTATATGGTTTGAAGTAAGCACCGAGATCTTGGTATGAGAAGTTGCATAACTATTTGCTGAGTATTGGATTTGTTAGAACAAGTGAGAATAGTAATCTGTACATGAAAGGAAATTCTGATGATACTATCTTGACCGCTGAGATATTTGTGAATGACATAATATTTGGAGGACAAGATCAAATCTGTAAGTCATTTTTTGATGAAATGAAAAGTGAATTTGAAATGTCTATGTTTGGAGAGATTAAGTTCTTTCTAGGCTTACAAGTGATTCAGCAGAATGATGGTATATTCATCACACAATCTAAATATATAAAGGAAGTCTTGAAGTCATTTGGCATGGAAGATACAAAACCTGTGGGAACACCAATGGCTACTGGATGTAAACTGAATAAAGAAGATGGAACTACCAAGGTAAATCAGACACTGTGCCAATCCATGATTGGTAAGTTAATATATGTAGTTCACAGTAAACCTGATATAGCACATGTTGTTGGAATAGTTGCTAGATTTTCTGCAAAGCCTAGAGAGTCACACATGGTTGCTACAAAGAGAATCTTAAGATACCTAAAGAAAACTGATGATTATGGACTATGGTATACTAAGAAAGGTAAGTTTGAACTGAAGGTATACATCGATGCTGATTGAGTTGGAAATGTGGATGATAGAAAAATTACCATCGGAGGAGCATTCTTCTTTGGTGAAAGACTTGTTACATGGACAAGTAAGAAACAGGCCTGCATTTCTTAGTCTACAGCTAAAGAAGAGTATGTTGCTACTGCTACTAACTATTCAAATATTGCATATATCAATCAAGTGTTAGAAGGTATGAATGAGGTAATCACTAAGCCGGTGATTATATATTGTGATAACACTACTGCTATTAATATTTCAAAGAATCTAGTGATGCACTCTAAAACAAAGCATATATCAATTAAGTATCACTACTTGAGGGAACAAGTATAGGAGAAGCAAGTTAAGCTAGAATTTGTTACATCAAAAGAACAACTTGCTGACATATTTACAAAGCCTCTACCGAAGGATACATATGAATACTTGAGGACTATACTTTGGGTTCATCCCCTGTCTACTGGTCACTAAGGTGATCTGGAGGTTGCATTAGCCTAATCTTATTAGAAGATCATACATGTTGATGCAGCAGAGTTCACACTTTGGATTTCTATCTAAAGTTGTGAAAGGTTGAAGTACTAGAACCGATTTGCATAATAGTCTACCGAGATACAAAGAATGCACTGAACAATAGAGAGTTACATGGCTACTACAGAGTTGTATGTTTATATTGTTCTTTGGCATTGTTGTCAAAGGGAGAGAGATCAATATGAAGAATATGAGAAGAATATGAGGCCAAAGACAAAGGGAGAGATATGCAGAAAAAGGAGCTGAAAAGATCATATCTGCAGAACTTAGTCTGCAATTGCAAATGCTTTTATGTAACGTAGTGATTAAACAAATTAAGGTAGGAAAAGCTTGTACCATTACAACATTTGTTGACAGAGTTGTAGAATACATGTTTGGTATGTGTATGGCATAATTCATATTGCTTGTGTTGCCATCAATGCCAAAGGGAGAGATTGATGAACTACAAATGATTTGAATACATTGTATAACTTGAAGATCTAAGATTTAAGATCACTGAGTTGCTGATTAGATATGTAAGATGGTTAAATCAGTAATATGTTGTCATTGATGTCAACTAGTTTTGACAGTACTTATCTTGTAAAGTTACTATACCCAAACATCTGTAGAAGAAGAAGAAAAGAGATGAAGAACAAATATATCTACATGAGGAAGATGGATATGACGAATAAGGATAATGAATACATTGGGTAACTTATGGATGAGTCTATGACCTTATGTTATTGACTTGATTATGTTGCATTCATCTATGATGAAGGATAGAGAAAAATGCACAAAGCAGTGTTATCAATTAAAGAATCATTTCAGTATACATCGACGTAGTGTAGTGTATACCGATCACAGTACAAACCGAGCTTGTGTTCACCGACGCCTTTTTTTGTTAACCGAGCAGAAGAAAAGAACTAAATGACTAGTTTAGCCAATGAAGTTGATGAGCTATAAAGTACCTCAAAATCAGAGATGAAGATAATGTTTGTTACGAAGATCGATGGCTAACATAATTCGAAGAAGATCTAAGGGATTGAAACAAAACATGTTACTGACACATCAGTCGAGGAAGGTTTAAGCACCAAAATCAACAAAGGATATTAAGCGACAAAATTTGATGGATGGAATTAAAATGGTTTACTCATCTATTTAAGAGACTAGGATTTCATGATGAAATCATGTCAGAAGGAGGAGACTGCAAAGGATATCACATGAACAAGCTTCATGCATGCCTGATTAGACTGGTTAAGGAGAAACAAACTGCAGAGATTACCAAGCATCAGAAAGCTATTACCGAGCAACAGTAAGTTACTAATATTGATTGAAAAAAAAGTGATATATTGATCAGAGGATTTGAATGAGCTTAACATAGATCTGAGAATCTGAAATTAAAGTTGTGTTGTAATTAGATCAACTGTTGTTACATTTTAACCATTGTAAATAGAGAAATCTCTTAATAGACTGGACTAGAAAGTCTTGTAATGTCATTCATAGAGTGTACATTTATTATCTTGTCAACCCCATAGTGAATGCTGGTTGGACGATAATGGTTGTTCTAAAATCCTCTAACAAGGTCACACCTCACAGTGTGTTTGTAACCTTTAATAGGGTTGGGTCTTCACCGACCTCACTTCAGAAGGGTGAACAATTTTTGGGTTGCCAGTCTCAGGTGGTTTTTCCCTTCACAATGTTTCCACGTCATTAAATCTCTTGTGCTATGTGTTGATTGTGATGATTGTTTGTTATCATATTTTACATGTGGCATATTGGATTTGATCGATAATCATTATATGTTTTTAACTGGTAATCGGTAAAAGCACAGACATAATACTATTTTAGTTTACCGAGCTGCAAAAGTTTTAGTAAATTTTTTTTGGATATACATTTTAGGATTGGGACTGTGGATAATTGATTCGCCCCCCTCTTAGTTATTCTAACACATTTAACCTTATTTCTATACCTTGAAGGAAAAAATTAGCATGCTGATAGGCTAGCTGGTATTGGTGAACATGTTTCAATTACTAAAAATAAAGGACAGATCTCAGATCAGTCACATGTCAAAATTAGTGTTAGGCCATCTATTCCAGATAATGACATCAATTGGTAGGTTTTTAACACTGATGAACATATTTTAAGTTTTATGACTAAAAAAAAATATTTCTCAGCTTCTAAGAATGATAAACTCAATCAGCAAATGGAAGATCAAATCATTCAGCTGAAGACTAATAAGCTTCGAAAAGGATTGGTTAGCCTTGAGTCTTCTTTTAACTCTGATGATCAGTTCAAAAGGAATAAAACCAGCTTGCTGATCAAGGAAGATCACTATGAAGAAGTTGAAATATTCAGGGATAAGTTCCTAAAGGTTGGTAAAATTAATTCTCCCGAAGAAAAAGAATTTCTTATTGCTATGTTTAGAGAATATAATGATGTGTTTGCTTGGGATTATGCTGATTTGAAAGGATTTTATCCCCAATTAACCCAGCATACCATAGAACTAGAGCCAAATGCTAGGCCAATCAGACAAAGGAAAATGCCTATAAACCCCAAGTTAGAACCTTTAATGCTTAAAGAGATGAGAAAACTTACGGATGGTGGTATCATATTTCCTATCAAACACACATCTTGGGTTTCCAATTTAGTTCCAGTAAGGAAAAAGAATGGAGAGATCAGACTTTGTGTAGAATTTGGAGACCTTAATAGGGCATCTCTAAAAGATAGACACCCTCTTCCTTCCATGGAACAAATTTTTCAATATGTCTTAGGTTCAGAAAGATTTTCTCTCCTAGATGGGTATTCTGGTTATAACCAAATTTTAGTCAAGGAATCAGACCAATTCAAAACAGCCTTCACAACTAAATGGGGTACAATGGCTTACATAAGAATGCCATTTGGATTATCAAATGCAGGAGCTACATTCTAGAAAGCAATGGACATGGCTTTTAGGAATTTGATGTATAAGTTTGTCCTAGTATACCTAGATGATGTCACAATTTATAGCAAGGTTACAAACTAGCATATAGATCATTTGAGACAAGTGCTATGGAGATGTAGAGAGTTTGGAATCTCTCTTAACCCAAAGAAGTCTATTTTTTAGTTCACAAGGGTAAACTTTTAGGATACTAAGTGTCTAAAGAAGGTACAACTATTGATCCTAAAAGGATTCATGCAATTCTAGAACTATCATTGCCAAAACATAAGAAAGCATTGTAGAGTTTTATTGGGAGGATTAATTTTGTTAGATGCTTTATCCCTGAAATTGCAAATTTGTTAAAGCCTTTGACTACCATGCTGAAGAAAGATGTACCTTTCAGCTGGACTGATGAGGGAAATAAGAGTTTTGAACAAATTAAGAAAGCTTTGTCATCAACCCCTACTTTGACTAATCTTGATTTCTCTAAGGATTTTATTTTATATGCTTATGGTGGTTTTGACATTATTTCAGCAATGCTGATGCAAAAGAATGAGGATAAACAAGAGCAGCCAATGGCATTTTTCAGCAAAGGTATGGATGATTACAAGAAAAAGGTATATTTTTGTTGAGAAACATGTACTAGCTGTTATTAAAGCCTTGAAAAAGTTTAAACACTTGGTTGCTAGAAATAAAATACATCTCATGGCTGCACATCCTAGTATTAAGGAGTTCTTGTTGAACAAAGATGTCAATGAAAAGAGAGTGGGTTGGATAAAAAAAGTTATGGAATATGATGTGCAGATCCATGCAACTAAGTTGATTAGAGGTAAAGGCTTGTGTACTCAGATGGAAAAAGAAGAAGATAAGGTTGAAGCCACTGAAGAGGCTACCTTACTCCAAGGTAATGCTATGCTAATTAATGATTCAATATCCTGGTTATCAGATATGACCAGATTTCTACAAATTGGTCAATGTCCAATAAATCTTGATAAAGCTAAAAGAAGGTACTTCGGATTACAATCTATTCCTTATGTTCTTATTGATGGTATTCTTTATAGGAAGGATTTTTATGGTATGCTTCTTAAGTGCATTGACTATGTTGATCAAAACAAGATTTTATGTGAATTTCGTGATGGATCTTGTGGTGGGCATTTCAGTCCTAAAACTACAGCCTGAAAAATTCTAAGAGCTGGCTATTATTGGCCAGATTTATTGAAAGATGCTCATTCTTGGGAAATAAAATATCAAAAGTGTGCTCTGTTTGCAGGAAAGAAAAAGTTGGTAGCATTTCCATTAAAGCCAATCATTGTCGATCAAGCATTTAATAAGTGGGGAGTGGACTTTATAGGTCCAGTAAATCCTAATTCAAGTGTAGGTCATAAATGGATTTTGACTACTACAGACTACTTTACTAGATGGACTAAGGCCATTGCATTGAAGGAGTCTACTAGATCTGTTGTATTAAAATTCTATGATGATATTATAACCAGGTTTGGTGTCCCCTAATCAATAATTTTAGATAATGCTTTAGCTTTTGTTGGTTTAGCTATAACAGAGTGGGCTATTAAAAATGACATTTATCTAAATACTTCTTCTAACTATTACCCTCAGGGTAATGGTCTTGCAGAGTTTACTAATAAAAACCTGATTAGGATTATCAAAAAGACTTTGCAGGAAAATAAGAGAGATTGACACTCAAAACTAAAGGCAGCCTTATGGTTGGATAGAATCACACCAAAATAGATTATTGGGAATTCACCCTATGTTTTGGTTTATGGTAAGGAGGCAAGATTACCAATTTCTACTGAGTTTCCAACATTACAACTAGCTGATCAAATGTTGTTGTTTGAAGAGGAAGATCCTCTTAAGTTGAGATATGCTGAATTGCAACAGCTTGAAGAAGAGAGGAGAAAAGCATTGAAAACTATGGATTTAAGGCAAGAGTGGACCAAAAGATCTTTTGACAGGAGAGCTACACCCAAAGATTTCAAGGAGGGTGATTTAGTACTCAAGTGGGATGTGCTGAAGAGCAGACTAGGCCAGCATGATAAATTTGACAATTTTTTGTCAGGCCCTTTTGTTATTATAGCTTGTAAAGAAAATAATACTTTCCAATTGTCTACAATTGATGGAGAAGTTCTACAGATTCCAGTTAATGGAATACACCTCAAGCTTTTCTTTGAGGGTTAGGTTTAGTCTAGTTTCCTTTTCAATAAGTGATGTCCAAGCACTAGGTCTTTAGGTTGCATGAGTGTAGATTAGATGCATTTTCATTTTAATAATGATTGCATTCATGAGTTCTAGTTTTCTAACCCCGTTTCCCAATGATAAGGTCTATAGGTCATGTCTAGCAGGCAGACATCCAGCAAAAGTCACCAAAAATGTTACCCAAAATTACAACATATAGAAGAATAAACACAAATAGGAAAAGATTGAATTTTTAGGGTCCAATTAACACTATCTTTCAGGTATTGTTGATTAAAATTTCATTGTTGCATTCATTATCAGATTTTATTATTGTACTCTAAGTATTGATCACATTTCAATTTTCAAATTCATAATTGATCATTACATTGTGCATTCAAACTGAATGTAGTATACAAGTGTCCTTTCATGTTTCATATTTCATGTAAATCAAAGAGTACATTTTTATAATAAAAAGCATGATAGAAGTATGGAGTAGGGATCCCATGCATTACCTTGTCATCTGAATGTTGTCAGATGGTTGTCTGTCAAGTCCTATGTCTTCAGGTCTAGGTCTTCATCTTCACTAGGTTTTTAGGGTTTTCACCTGCATCAGGAGAGAGAAAATGGTGTTAGATCCAACTGGATCTAAGAAATGCATGAAACACAAAAATCATACAACAACAATCAATTTTTCAATGCTGCATATCTATCTGGTAAATTCAATGCAATAAGGAAATGTGCATCCACACTAAATGAAAGATAGTATTAAAGGGACTTATTTTTAAACATGAAACCTTTTACTATTAATGGTCATTCTGATGTATGTTGTCATTTTTAATGCCAGATATCTAAATGAAAGGGACTTAGTGTTTTTAACTGAGAAACCTTTTTCAGAATCAATGGGACCTTGTTAGATTAGTGAACACAATAACCTAAATTTTGATTCACAAGTGTCAATTTTTTGGCATTTTCATAAACTGAATTATTTATTATGTTCACTAACCTAAAAAGATTACACTGATGTTGTTTGAAAAGTTTAACAGAATGAATTTTAGTGTTCAAAGTTGACTGGTTTTCTCATCACAATCAGAGAAGGAAGATGCAGTGCAAAGTGCCTTTCAAGATGCTACAACAAAGTGCTATATTGCTACAAAAAAATCATGTTCAATTACCAAGATTCAACTACATAGTCACTGGTATTATTTATTTTGAAGTTCCATACACAATATTATTGTTGAATTCAAAATGTCAAAATTCAATGAATTCATTGTTGTTGATGATTAACAAAAGAGAAATGCTACAGAACTCAACTTAATGTCATAAAAATGTTATTGGTATGTATTTGATGGATGTAATGAGTCTGTGCTCAAACTTCTTAGACAATAAATAAACATTTTTCATCTTATTGCATTTCTTATGATAAAGATTTATTTTTAGCATCAGTGGTTCATTTTCAGCATGGAACAGAGGGGGAGATTATGTTCAAGCATGGTGATTTGTACAAGTGAAGCTAAGGGTGTTCATTGTTATCAGTGTTCCAAAATAATGTTTTCAAAATGTCTATTCATTTTATTCAGCTGGAGCACTTTGAAATGTTAAAAATGACTAGTGCAAGAAATAGTGGTGTTTTTTAGGCTCGGGTTACCAAATAATAATGACTAGTGTTAAAGAAGATAAAAAATATGGTCACTATTTTGTAACAGTGAATCTTTTTTAGTTCATTTTATTCAGCTGAGGCATATGGAAATTAAAATGATAATGACTGGTGTGTGTTGTGTAACATCAAAGACTAGTGTACATTAACTAATTTCTTGCAAGGATTCAAAATGTAACAAAAGAATACATGTTTATCAAAAGAGTATTTAAATAGTGAACCTAGTGGTTCCTACAACAAGCAAACATCTACAATACAACCGAGCCAAGAAGAATACATGTTTAACAAAGGAGCTGTGAGCCAACATTAAAAGAAAAAGATTGGTAAAGTAACTAGTTCATGTTTAGTTTTCCAAAAGACAGTGCAAGTTAAGCCATAAGCTTAATTATAAGTGGGTTTTCATTTTATGTTGGCAAATGTTCAGTCATAGTAGCTTGAAGGAAATAGACTATTGTTCTTCTTAATATTGTAATGTATATCAAAAGGAGAAGAAGACAGAGAGAAATGAAGGTGTATTCAAGCTACAGACAGAGGTACAAAGCCAAACTATATGAGTTCAATCAACAATAAAGCCCTATTTCAAATTAAAAGGAGGGTACAAAATAAAACTTATTTGCATGTTTTATGGGATAGTTTGTGTCTGTTAGTCCAAGCTTGAGTCCAATTTATAGCTATAAGTGGCTTGGTCCAAAGTTGTGGTTGAAATATGCCATGCTTCAGACCAAGTTCACAAATGATAACTTCACATCTTTTGACCATAGCTTGGACTAAGCCAAGACTGTAGAGGTTTATCCCTGAGTAAAACTGACAAATCATGGAGGTGATCATGCACTGTCAAGGATAAAAGCTTAAATCAAAAAAGGGAAAATAACTAGAATTTCATTGCAGGAATTTTATTAGATAGGAAGGGATCATGCTTACCATCAATGAAGGTGTGTTCAAGCTCGGAGCCAAGTAAAGACCAATGACATTTCAAGCTGAGATTCAAGAACATCCAGGCTTTACTTCATAGTCAAGCTTAATGTCAAGTTCTAGCTGCCATGACACAATCTGAAGCTGTGGCTGAAAGATGCTCATGCTTCTATCTAATTTTACAGTTCCACATCTTCCAGCCACAACTTAGACTAGACCAAGACCACTGGAGTTCATCCTCATATCAAGCTATGATCCAAGCATGCAACAACTTGGGTTCATGTTCATCAAGTCAAGCAATCCAAGTTATTAGTCACAGTCAAGCCGTGACTTGATGAAATAAATAAAGCTTGAGGTTGAGTTTCAAAGCCAGCTCAAACTCACAGTTTACACCAGTCACAAGCTAAGAAAGGAGCCATAGTTCATAGTAAAACACCATTCACAGGCTGAGAAGAACAATCACAAGCCAACCTTAGAGCTGAGCCTAAACATGCATAAGCTGAGCTTCAAAACTCGAAGTAAAACTCAAAGAATAAAGTTGAAATTGTGCCAAGTGATCTCCAAATCACAGGAAAAGAAACCTGAGCCTTCATATAGAAAACTTTCAGTTCAAAATCGGTGCCAAAGAAGATCTATTAAAGTATAAAGAGCTAATTCATGCCAGTCAAGCTGAGCTACATCCCAAATTCTTGCAGAGTTTTGTTCATAAGTTAGGGTTTTTTCCCTATTCTTCTCAGAAACACTAAAGAATAATGCTAATTCTAAGAACAAACAACAATTTTGGGTTTTTTGGAATCCACTGAGATTGAATTCAATTCCATAACTGCATATGTCTACATCCTAGCAAAGCCTGAAAACCACAGTGCCAACTCACTGCCTTGTATTCCACATAGTATGCAAGTGGTTGGAGTGGTCATGTTGACCCTCTAACACTTAGCATTTTATATACTTAGGATATTTTCTTAGGTTTAGATCTTGGGTAGTTTAGGCTTTTATTTATTTTGAGTTCTTATTCAATTTAAATAAATTAAATGTTTGGTTAAATATTGTAAAAGGATTTATATCCTTAATTTAGAACCAACATTTAGGGCTTAGTTTTGGCATGATCTTGAGGCTAGGATTTTGGCATAGTTTTAGGCCAAGGTAGAGAAAATAATGAAGGCCTAGGTTTTTTAATTAGAGGCATAGGGAAGATATAAAACTGATTTTGATTATCAGTTTATGGGGTTGCAAATTTTGGAGAGAAGGCTGAAAGTGAGCATATTGTTCCTTGATGCCTTGGAGATCTTATTTTTGTAACCTACTTGTCAGTTTTTTGGAAGGATTATAAAGCAGATGATCTATTTCTCTATATATTTTGAGTATTGATTCAAATCCTATTTTCATCATTCTTCATAAGTTTTTATTCATTTTGGTAGCTAGGAGAAGTGAATGATTTCCTATTCCTCCTCTAAGTGAACAAAATCTGAGCCTTATGTAGAATATGTATGTTTTTTGATAGATTAAACTATTTGTGGTCTATACCATAGTAGTAAGGTCTAATTAACCTTTATGTTGATCAGTGATTCAAGGTGTCAAACTTTTGGTATATGAGTTGGGGTTACTGTTTTGATTTCCAAGAAAAGTCTAATTTCATTTTGGTGTATCACCCCATTTTCCCTTTTAGTTTAAAGTTCCTTTTTCCCTTTTCCCACTAAATTTTCAATCAGGAGGTGATATTCTAGATCAAATAGGAACTGGCCTAGAATTCTGAGACTCCTTATTTAGAGTCCACCCACAACTCAAGAAGGTTTCCATTATTAGGATAGAATAATGTTAAGCCCTAATGCCTAAGTTGGGGTGGTATTTAAAAACCTAAACAATGAAATAACCAAAATATGATAGCCCACACAACATGAGGGAAGTTCCTCTGCAAAAGATAGATGAGGTGAAAGAAATAAAAATAAATCAAGGAGTTATTCAAAAAACATTGTGACAAAAGTCAGTCATGTAAGAGGGAGTAATCACCATAGGACACTGAGGGCACCACTTCACAACAACCTTTAGAGAACATAACCACTACATACAATTCATAGATGCAATAAATACTATAATTTTGGTAGCTGCAACAATATCCTTATCCTTAAAATCTTCTCTTTCACCTTGTTGCAATAACTTTTTTTTGAGGTAAAAGTAGTTAGAAGAATGTCTTCAACCACCTCACACAAAAGTAGAGAAAATTACTCAAAATCATTACATGAACCTCAAAGTCTTGGAAGGGTCTCTCCATGTGCTCTAGGAACTATTTGAATTTCCCCATGAGGTTCTTCCCATAGCTAGGGTACGCACAGCTTATGCTTCAACCCCAGAATAGGTTTCCGCAATAAGACATCATTCAAGGTGTGGTATAAATCTCCACAATATACAAATGATAGGTAAATTTGTCTACACAAAATGCATCATGGAACAAGTGGAGGCATAAAAGTATTGTTCACCAAATCATAATGGTTCCACAAAAAGGAATAACTTAATTAGATATCACACTTCCACAAAAACAATACACCATTTATCAAAGATCAAGACAATCATGAACAAGAGATTACCAAAGATCTTCCTTACTCTATCTCAAGCCATTACCCCAAGGCCCTAACACAAAAAATTCAACACATTCTCTTGGTGCCATAATGATATAACCAACAAATGCACCAAATCCTGCAAGGAGAAATTTAATAGGTTCTCATACCAAGCATGGACACCAATCTTTTGTTCTGACCACACACATTCATGCTAGAAAGCGTACCACTATAGGGCTACCAAGAGAAACAAAGGACTTAAAAAACATACACCAACCACCATGCCATGCCTAGTGGCATCACTACCACCGTTGCCAAGCCTATCATACTACAGACCATAAAAGTGTTGCTAGAAACTCAACTAAGGCAGTCTCAGAACATTCTAGGAAGCACTCCTTCCTAAACCACAAGTTTCTTGGGTTAGTTTACTTGAAAGGTCCCAAGTTGCAACATAAGGGAATCCAAGCTATAGACCAACTAAAAACTTACAATACTCTAAGCATGAGAGCTCACATAAAAGAGATTGTAGAGAAAGTGCATAGTCTCGGTCAAGTACCTACCTTAGAGGTAGTTACTATATTCCATTTCTGGTTTGGGAGTTGTTCAGGAAGGGGGGAATCTCGATTTCCTTTTAGTATCCTCAAAATCCCTACTCCACTTCCTCACGTGTTGAGAAGAAAATCTAACACCTTCCCGCATCTATGTGCTTGTCGCGCTCAAGAGACATCCTAAAAATACAAAGGGGAAACACAATGGCTTAAGGTTCCAAGCATTGAAAATGTGCTTTGATACCAAAATGTCATGCCCAAAAATTAAGGAAAAATACACACAACAATTTTTTTTAAAGCACATAAAATCAATAAGGTTATACAATAAGGAACACTCAACATGAAAAAAAATGCAACATCCAAACACATATCAACTCACAAGAGGTATCATGGCATGCATTGACTTGCCAACATCCTTTTTCATCAAACTACATTAGTTTAAATGAAACCCTAACTAGGTATCTAAGAAACCCTTATCGGGTTTAAAACAAAAGTTAATAAAAGGGGTAAACCAAGGTGAAAATTCAAACTTACATAATATTGAAAGTCAAAGATTGGGTCAACACACCCAAAAAGGATCAATACAATAAATGATTAATTCGATCGTAATTGTAACCCTAATGGTTCCTAGCATGAACCGAGTTACCAACTAGGATCAAAGATGCCAAAATATCAATATATATATAAAAGGATGAAAAAAGTCAAGGTATTAACCCTAAGCGAAAACTAGGGTTTAGAAATTATTACTTATTAAAGTATAATAATATTCAAATACTTTAAATTAAAATATTATAATTTTACTTAAGATATAAAGATCCAAAATTCATTAATCAATTTGTAAGAATTTGCCTAAGGCAAAGAATAAATGCCAAGATCTAGAAGCTCAAGAGATAGCATAAGAGAGATAGGCAAAATGATCAAATAATTGATTATAGCCAATTGAATTGATTACAAAGTAGGAGTGCCTAAATATATAGGCAATGCAATAAGACTACATGCTAAGGAGATGATAAGATATCACCCACACAAGGTGGAATCACATGTCCACCAAAGGTGGATCATCTTCCATTGTACATCAAAGTATGTGCAACATGTGCAACAATGAGAGGATGATAATGTGATAAGAGCACTAAAGGTGGATCTCACATACAAAGAGGTATGTGATGACAACTATCAAACCTAAAGTGGAAATTCTCCTAACCATGTGCTAAAATGAAATGCAAACTCCTAGGTGTCACAAAGACAACTAATATACAAATGCATTATCCTAAGTAAAATTAAGTAAAGTGTAATTAGTAATATTTAATTACACCAACACCCCCCCTTAAGTGCAAATTAGGGGAATTCACTTAAGCTCACAATGCAAGATGGGTCTCGGCTACTAGGCCATGTTAGGTACCCATGTACAATATGCAAGAGCAATAGATAATGCAATCTCTCATAAAGTGGAGAAAGAGGGAAAACCTAATGGGGAAAAACCCTCCCCCAAAAAGAGAAATGAATACAATAATAGAATATGAGAGAGAAGACCTCATGTGAGGAAAATATCCCCCCCATAAGAGAGTAGTGGAAGAGAGACCAAGTAGCCCCCCTCAATGTAGAATGAACACCAATGGTAGATGCTCCAGGCTCGATGTAGAAACTACTCCATGAGTGTAGAACAACATTCCTCCCCTTAGGAAGAAACAAGACCAAAGGTGTATATATGAAGCCTCCTCCCAAATCTATAGGAAGAAACCTCAAAAAGTATGGTATCTTTGAAACTTGCTTAAGTGTCCCCATGTCAAATCTAAAAGGTGCCTCCTCCAAATCATGTGTACTAAGCCACTCTATTGAAAAAGACAAATCAAGATCAACTGAGGATGAATGTAGAACATGTACCAAATACCCAAGTGTCTCCTCTGAAGATAAAGTGACCTCCTCCAACTGTTGTATCAAAGTATCCACAATCATGTCACCTTCGAAAGAATGATCAAGTAGAGAATGAAGATGAGGGTTAGCATGCTCCCTCACAACAACTGAAGAAGGATCATCTTCAACAAAGAGAAGATGAATATCATCAATGAAGTCTCTCAAATCTGAAATGTAGGACTCCACAAACAAACCTGCAATGTCTATCAAGTAGTCATCTCATGGAACCAATTCTAGAAGACAATGAATATCATGTTGCA
Organism: Chamaecyparis obtusa; assembly: GCA_027943335.1. NCBI lineage: Eukaryota > Viridiplantae > Streptophyta > Pinopsida > Cupressales > Cupressaceae > Chamaecyparis > Chamaecyparis obtusa. The sequence continues at coordinate 737,567 of BSBK01000781.1, read as the reverse complement.
CTGAATCACCTGAACCCATGGCTATGTGAATGCAAGCATCATCAAGAGAAACACTAGATGTGATATCAATAGGAGGAGAAGGATCTGCAATTGGAGGTTCTAGATGTTTTGGAAGTGGAGGAATATGTGAATCTCCACACATTTTCTAAATAATAGTCCAAAGATTATTCATTGTTTCATCTTCATAGTCATCAAGGGAATCCATAACATCCATATCCATATTCAAATAGATAACCTTAACAACTTCTAAGTAAGAGTCACAATTGTAAGAAGGACTTTGAGGTCTATACTCATACAAATAGGACAATAGGTTATGATCACTAAGATGAGTGTTGGTTAACAGTTTGTCCTCCTTTAAGATTTATATCTTTGACTCTCTAAATACCCAATGTGTAGAGAACAAAAGGATGTCACCAATGATTGGATCAGTGTAAGTCATCTATCACTGCCCTTTGAATTGACAAGCACAGCTCCCTGAATATGCAATGATATGCAATGAATGTGTTTTTATCTATCATCAGATTGTTTCTTATAGGATTTAACCAAATTGTTTGTAGGCACAAACAATTCAGGCAGGGAAAGAGTGGACAATCTATAATCCCCAATGGAATTTTGATCATAGATTATCATGAAGTCTATTATCTAACTTAAACCTACCTCATCTAAGAATGCATATCTACTAATGACAATAGAAGCAGAATCATATATAGACAGCAAATAGAATTGCTTATACTACAACTACTAATCATGAAATGGAATTCAAGTAGGAATCACAGCTCCATACATAATTGTACTTCCTATTCAGATGCATCTAAATAATAGGGCGAATAGGAGAAGAATCATACATGAAAGGTAAATGGAATTACTTTCACTGCAATTACAAACATGAAATGGAATCCAGCAAGCAATTACAGCTTCATATATAACTGTCTTGTCTATTCACATGCAAATGAAAACTACTAGTTCAACAAACATGAAAACCTAGCAAAGTAAATGGAATCACTTATGCTACCCTTACAAGTTTGCCGACCCTTACATTGATTTCCTTTATAGTATTTATACAATGCTTATAGCCATTGGAAATGATTCAACTTCCAAAATACAGAAAGACAAAGCCCAAAATAGGAACATCCTCGATGAAAGAATTTGAAAAGCCAATCACAAACTTATGACACTTCAATTTGAGACCTTTCATTTCCTCAAACAACACCTATCAAGCCAAAGTCCATTGGGCTTCTCAGAGTCAAGCTATCTTTCAAACAACAGTCAATCTAATCTACAACTGCATTCAACTTTCTTTAAATGTCTCAGAAATATTTGGCACGATCTTATTTGACATAATAGCTTTATCACTACCACCACCTGGGGCAACCCATGTTGCATCTTCTCGACTGTAAGCTACAACATACAATCATCATTAGGATTATACTCTTCATTCTTTCCTACCTGTGATCTCTGTCGAGAGGTCGGTCATAACACTGTATCAATAATCCCCTCTGTTCTTAGTCTCTTTTGATTTTGCTTCTTTATGCCAATTTGAAGTTTCATAAAACATGCTGCTCGGTTCATTTCATGATCAAACTGAATAGCAATGATAACCCTTGGCTCTCAATAACTATGGCTTCTTATTATAAAGATCTTTCAGACCCACTAAGACACGTGTCATGATCCCGCTTTCCCTCGAAGAATATTCGACAACATACGAGTACCGCTGATTAGTACCTTGAAAGATATAATAACCGCAGGCAACTTTTCAGACCGACCATGCTTCATTGTCGCATGATCACATGGTAATATAATAATCCATGTGATCATGCAACCTCTCTATTTTGCCACGCAATATAATATTAAATGTTAAACCTTCACTTGCCCGGTTTGTCGTATCTGCACTGTTGGCGCATGTGGGTCCCAACAAACTTCATTGTCACATGATCACATGGCAATATTTTAATCCATGCGATCATGCAACCACTTTATCATTGGTGCATCGTGGATCCTAGCCTGGTACGCTAATCTTCTCTGTCCTACTTGGGCTTCATGGTCGCATGATCGCATAGCATTTTTTTATTCTTTGTGATCATGTGACCGCTCTACCATTGGCGCTTGTGGATTGCACTGTTGACATTCGTGGGTCCTAGTAGAGTGCATCTGCACTATTGGTGTACATAGGTTCCCTTTTTGCCTTGTCGCATGATCGCATGAGGAAAGAATATTCCTCGCGATCATGCACCAGCCGTAGATCCCGCATCTCAAAATATTACCACCGCAAGCAACTTTCCTTGGACCCACAGGGACATGCGTACGCATCTCACAAATTCACAAATCATCTTCCTTCCCATAGCGACTAAGCGACTACCGTTGATTTGGCATCGCAAGCAAACCCTTTCCAGACCCACCAGGCTACGTGTCTTCATCCCACCAAGCATGATGACTTACGTTGTCGCATGATTGCATGGTATTATTTTAATTCATGCGATCATGCGACCGCCCTATGATTCGCTCGCGGGGATCTATCATATTTTTTTATTTAACCTTTCCTGTCTTTCCGTTGACTTTCCTTATCTGCACGGGCTTCCATTGTCGCATGATCTCATGGTGTTTTTTAATCTCTTGCGATCATGCGACCGCTTTGTCATTCATGACATGGAAAGCACCAACTTTATCAACTGTGGAAAATGCATTGGATAGATGTGCATTCTGCTCTACAACACCACATTCGATTGCAATAATCATCCATATGTTTATCACTGTGATGGAAATCAATCACATCTTTAGGCAATTATAATTTGTCACCGAGTCATTCATGACTACACACACTGTCATTATATTTGATGCACATCTCTGATCACACTCTATCATTTCATAATATGACTCATAATTCTATTTCAATGATGTTTACATGCCGATCATTGGCATTATTCTATTCTTCAATATAATTAAGAAAGTAATTAATCATTATCATTTTTTATCATATGCTTCCATTCAACTTCCATTAGTAAGGTAATACATGTAACAACCCTTAATACTTGGAAAGCCATAACTTTGTTCAACCGATGCCAAGAGCTTGATTAAAATTTTCAAATGAAATGGTGGAATAAGAAAACTTTGCACTGTTATCAAATCCAATGTGTTTTGAAGACTTTCAAGAGTAATCTTTTGTCACTTCCCTTATAACAGTCTTGGGACCGAATCTTCAATGATCACTTATACAAATAAAAAGATCTCCTGCACATTGACATATGAAAAAGACCTCTTTGAATATCTTTATCAGCTCTAGCACTACACTATCCAAATAAAGAGCCCTTTTTCTGATTCCTTGCAACATTTGAAGATCATGACTTGAAACCATCACTCTACCTGAGAAAGAAACATCCATTGAAGCACAAGTCTCTGCCAGGTTAGGATCTACAACCTACCCAAAATAATGAAACTTTGATAACAACCCGCTCGGCTTGAAACAAGATGACAAAGGAAGGGGAACCCGACAAAGACTTCCTGTCCTAGGGAAGAGTTAGACCTAGACACCAGACTTGAAAAGATTGACTTGACATGACCATATGACACCAATATTGCCAAAAAAATGGGTGACTGAAAGTCAGGCAACAATGAGCAAGAACCAATTCACTCCATTGCTTATAGTTTCCTCTTGTCAACTTAATTAAACCATCCATGATGTGCTTCTCACATGAAACAATGAGACCAAAAAAAGTAATGCACCCCCCAAAATGCAATGAGCCAAAGAACCCCCCAAAATAGATGATTTTGGCACTTTATATATAGTGCGTGTACAATTTCCACTTGCCAAAATGAACCAAAGTGGACTTCTGATTTTGATGATTACAACAAAAAATATGAAGCTATGGTAGACTCATACAATTAAGACACAAGACCACTCAAGGATCCAACAAATTACAAGTGCCAAAAATAGGCCAAAATAGACCAAATTTTGAAAGTACTATGTCCACTCAGAAGTTTTCCAAACTGATACCAAATCTAGAAAGTAGACAAAAAAATCATGAACTTTAAAAAAAATAGCACTTGAAAATGTGTCTATATGAGCCCAAACAAAGCCTCTAAAGTTGTAAAAATTGGGATTTGCAATTTTTAGAAAATATCAGAAACAGAGATCAGAAATCACCTGCACCATTGTGTAGATCGTTAAATTCTACCCCAAAACAAAAAAAAATTGCTCTGAAAAAGGACTCTAGATGACTGAGATATCGCTGTTTGAAAATCGCCTCTAAAACTATTTAATTTGAATTGCTACCGCTGAACCTTGAAAATTCAAATGGCTCTAGATTTGGCTTCAGATATCTGATTTGGGTGAAACAAAACTCGATTTAAGGGTTTTTGGACCTCCTCAATGTGATGCTAATCTCTGATTTGCACCACCAAGCTCCAATTTTGACCTGCAATAAAATTCTCTCAAAATAGGCTATACAATGAAACTCCTATGGCTCTGATACCATGTAAGAATTTGCTAAGGCAAAGAATAAATGCCAAGATCTAGAAGCTCAAGAGATAGCACAAGAGATATAGGCAAAATGATCAAATAATTGATTATAGCTAATTGAATTGATTACAAAGTAAGAGTGCCTAAATATATAGGCAATGCAATAAGACTACATGCTAAGGAGATGATAAGATATCACCCACACAAGGTGGAATCACATGTCCACCAAAAGTGGATCATCCTCCATTGTACATCAAAGTATGTGCAACATGTGCAACAATGAGAGGATGATAATGTGATAAGAGCACTAAAGGTGGATCTCACATACAAAAAGGTATGTGATGACAACTATCACACCTAAAGTAGAAATTATCCTAACCATGTGCTAAAATGAAATGCAAACTCCTAGGTGTCACAAAGACAACTAATATACAAATGCATTATCCTAAGTAAAATTAAGTAAAGTGTAATTAGTAATATTTAATTACACCAACACAATTTATTTTAATCAATAACAAATATTGAAAAACCATATAGCATTATTAATATTAAATTAGACATTAATGCTAGGGAGAAATAATCTACCTAAGTCCCACCTTGGACACTTAAATTAATCTCCCCTAAATATCCATTTAATTAGGAAAATAATAAAATCACTTTAAATAATAAATTTTAAATTTTAAATATGGAAATATCAAATCTCAAGAAAATATTAAACTGAAGAAATATGTTCATAAAAACATTCCCATGCGAAACCTAGGTTTACAAAGTTTTTACCCATTTTAAAGTTATAATGTTAATAATAATTAATTTAAAATAGTATATTTTAATCTTAAAACATAATGCTATCAAAGTTAATTAATTAATTTAAATTAAACATTTAAAAGATTAAAATAACCACAATAAAGCTTTAATGTTAAATTTATCATTTAGGCTAAAGGAAAGTTATTTATCTAAGTCCGATCCTAAGACATTAAATAATTTCCCTTAGAGTAACCCATTAATACATTAAAATCTTATTAGTAAATTAAATATTAAATTTAATCACCAGCATTTTATTAAAAATAAAAAATAATATTCAATTAGAAATAGGCATTAATTTTTAAATTTGAAAAATAGCAAATTCCAAGAATAGTATTAAAAAGAATAAGGGTCCATTTATTAATATCTCAACATTATCAAATTCAAATTAATTAAAAATGGCATCCAAAAGCAAAATATTAGAATCTCACTAAATAATAAAAGAATCTCTTTCAGAATCCCAATGAAAATAAAAATAATAAATATTAGAATTCAAATTAAAGTGACTGTCAAAAGTCAACAGTCATTAAATTAAAATAAGATGGAGATTTAAATTGAAACACAATCCCATTAAATAATAAAAATGAATCTTTTTTAAAATCTCAAGATAAAAGAAAATAAATTTTTTAAATCAAATTTAATAAGAGGACTATGTAAAGTCAACAATCATTAATTACTAATAATCAGTACTTAAAATGTTAATCCAGAATTAAATGAAAAATCATAATTAAAATTTCAAAATAAAAAATGGCTCCAAAAGCCAACCCTAACCCTAATTTGAAAATTAGGGTTAGGCCCTAAAATAAAACTTGGCCAAAACCCTAATTCTTCATTTTGTGTGCAGATTTGGTTGGGAGAAGAAATGGAGAAAAAATCAAGTTCAAATATATACAGGAGTATACATGTGTGTGTATACACACCTAGGGTTTGTACACACACACACATATATATACACACACAAGGGCTGAATGAGATGACCAATAACATTAGAATATTCATAAAATAAAATCAATAAGAGGGTTTATCCAATCTTTCTTCCATTGTCATTGTATAGCTTATTTTGAGAGAATTTTGTTGCAGGTCAAAATTGGAGCTTACAGGTGCAAATCAGAGGTTGGAATCACATTGAGGAGGTCCAAATACCCCTAAATCGAATTTTGCTTCATTCAAATCAGACATCTGAAACCAAATCTAGAGCCATTTGAATTTTGGAAGTGTGGCGACAGCGATTCAGAAAAAATAATTTCAAAGGCAATTTTCAAACAATGATATCTCATTCATTCGATCTCCTTTTTTCACGCAATTTTTTTTGTTTTGCAGTAGAATTTCTTGATTTACACAATGGTGCAGGTGGTTGTTGATCTCTACTTCTGACATTTTATGAAAATCACAAATCCCAATTTTTAAACTTTAGAGGCTTTGTTTGAGCTCATATGGACACATTTTTAGGTGCTATTTTTTTAACATCAACATAGCAATGTATTCCAGTAGGGTATATACATCAATGTATATATAAAATTATATATACATAGATGTATATACAAGAATTTTTTTAAACTAGCATGATATCAAAATGAAATCTATTCTCATATAGGTAATTAGGAAAGCAAATTTACATTAACTTTTCTTTTCCAAATAAATGCTTGAAATAAACTTTGTCTATATAGGAAGGAGTTTTGCATTCATAATAAAATCTAACTTTTTCATGCATATAGAAAAAAAACCCAGCAAACTTACTTTTACATTCAAGCATAAGGAATACAGATTTTTACAATTTCTTTCCTTAGAAACAACATAGAAATTTTTGGAGATCATTTCACATTTATGTACAAACTTTCACAAGCATTTTACATGCTATTAGGCATTTACATGGTCTTTTTACTGTACTTTTTTATACATGGCTTATAGCCCTTTTTACACATAAAAAATCTACAATTAGAAATGACAATCTTATTTTTCTTCAACATAACCAACAACTTCATCAAATGAAAATTTGTAAAAGAAAACCACTTTGACCATGGAGGCTCACCTCCCAACTTAGGCCATTCCATGGCCACCCCCGATCTTGGGAAAATAAAGATGGATGAGGGTTACATACATTTTTCAACACACATACACATAAAAACCATCATGTACATGTAAAAAAAATATTTCCATCCCAAGGATATTCACACAATGGGTCACCTCAGACCCATAAAAGGGGTGAAGGTGGAAAGTACCCAAGTAGGAGAAGCCATTCAAAAGTAAAACCATGCCTTCAACAAGGCCCAAAATCCATAACCATTTCCTTCACAAGGCCATAACAAAAAGTACCAACCCTTCCATTTTCTTTCACGAAATACAACCCTTCCATTTCCTTTTAAAAAATACAACCCTTTCATTTTCTTTCACAAAATACAACCCTTATGACCCCCAAATAAGTATACAACAAGAATGACATGGAGCCCATACATCCGTGTCTCATCCCCTTCCTCCTTGAGGAAGGACTCTACACTAAATTTTCATTCCCAACTTAATCCCTTCACCGATATTATAATAACATAACAAGAAATTTGTATTTTACATAAAAGAAAAAGAAAGAGTTTTCCATGACAAGGCAACCAACCTTACTCCAAGCTATGGAAAAAGAGGGTTGAGAAGAGCTCCCTTTTCTACAATCCTTCCTTCCTTGCTAAGTCCACCAAAACCTGCTAAGTCCACTAGAAGTCTCCAAAATTGGAGAGTGGAAAATCAACCTACCAAATTCCTCTCCATCCCACTAAAAAGGTAAACCCTACCTAACCTCAAAGATGATTGAGCACACTATCCAAGGGTTATCTCATTGACAAGAGAAAAATTCAAAATTGAAAAGAGAGGAAGACATGATACACTTCCCAAATTCGTCACCTTTCAAAAAGGCATCTTTAGAAGAGGAAAAAATTGTCTAAAAACATCTTATTGGTCAAAATTTGACCCCCAACCCAAATTACACCTATGGGATTATCTTATTTTAACCCTAACTAACCCTTCAGTTTACTTTTAGCCTCTCAAAAATATACTAAGAGTTGAATCACAAAAATTTGAAATAAGATTCCCCCCCATGGCTCAACAATCAAGATACCTAACCTTGGGATTCTACAAGGTGACTCAAGGGTGAAGACAACTAATAAAAAATGCACTTGGCCATGCCAAATCACAACACGTGTCAATTGACACCACATAAAGTTACAACACATCATTACACACATGGCATGCCAAGTAGACATTAATTTAAAATAAAAAATAAGCACAATTAAATAATAAAATAAAACATTACTTTACAACATTATACATAACAATGAGGTTATTTCTCCCTTTGGAGATAACCTTGGCTTTACAAGATTTTCGCATGCATCCATCTATAATTTTTCCTTGTTTAATCCATGGTCATTTCCTGCACACTAGACAAAATATCAATAGCTCATGAAAGATCAAATGTCATATTTATATAAAATGCACCACATAATCTCAATAATATATTTCTCAATTTCCAAAACAAGTTAATTCAGAACATATAGATATATCAATTAACCTAACTTCCTAACCTTGATCATCTCACATGAACTTTTCTTGCATAAACATGATATTAATGCATAATATTCAAAATTAAATAATTCATCAAATACCATAACATCAAGACCTAAAAATCAAATCATAGAATATGTCCTAAATCATTTACAAGCAACATTCCAATTGATTCATTTTTCTCACATTACTATAACATCAAAGCATACTAAGTAAAATCTCCTACTCAACATTATGACCTAATAATCACTTTTCTATTAATACATGTCTCAACATAAAATAACTTCAAATGGTCTTTTACGTAAGCACGCATATCCAAATAGTAACATATCAATATTCATAAATGGTATATTCTACCAATTCAATTCTCAACTCAACACTCCTTTCCTACTGCATTACTTCTAGAAATTACATAGACCCGAAAAAAAATCTTAACTACATGAGAATATATATTTCACCTTTTTATTATTTAAATTACCTTTTTCTAACTCAATTTTCACAAAACATGCACTCAATTGCACTATCATAAAGATCAATTGAATTCAATTAATCCTATTTCAAACATAGATATTCTAGAATTATTGACATGAGTACATAAGTAACATGAAAAGAGTAAGTACAAATAAGAGGTCAAGCCTATATCCATCATAATTAAATCCATAATGCATCAACATAGCTTTTCTAATTACAGAGTCTATAATATAGAAAAAAAAGAAATACAATGATAGGATTAGGGTAGGGTCCCTTAATACACCCGTCACGACCCCCAATGATAACTTGTTGATTAACATAAGACAAAGATGAACTAGGTGCATCTCACGATGTCATCATAAAACATAATGTGGAAACAATTACTGCATTCTTAGGATCGACTCATCCCTATCTATAAGAGTCACCAGAATACAATCCAAGACCACACCCAACATCTCAAGCTAATGCAGGGAATTGAAAATATGCTCAAAAATCATATCCTCTTGGCGGTTCACCCTCACATGGGACCAACATGATCATACTCAACGAGTGTGAAGTTTGATTCCACACCATTAGGATGTTCATGCAAGAAGGAAAATGAGGGAAGCACTGCAATCTCTGATTGAAAGGAACACTAAATTACCAAACTCAGAGATAACAAAAGATAGCTTGTTGTACTCAGAATCATGAATAACACCAACCATGAACACAATGATAAGAACACATGAAATCATCAGCTTCACACCCTCTAAAACATCAAATCCAAGTCATACTAAACCAAATACTCATCCATTGTTCACATGAACACTGTGATACCATTAACTAGAAACTCAATCATATCTTGCTCAAACTGTCGAACCAACTTCTATGAACCTTTGTAGATGATCTACAAACATAATAAAAAAATAACTCACTATAACATCTCAAGATATTTAGCACAGAATGTAAACAACTGAAATCCTCCTTATCGAATGTCTTGAACACACTGTCTAAGACAAAAACAAGTATGTTGACATCAATGAAAAACCATTAATGTCAGAACACCCAAATCCAAATCTCTGACATACTAACAAATCTTCCAACACTATATCCTAATAGAGTTTTTTACCACCTGTCTTGTCCTAAAGTTAAACTGTTTGGATGGTATACAAGAAAGCTATGGTGACAACACCAGTGCTTTTAGTGAATCATCTAGGCAAGTGAGTCATGCAAATATCAAACATGGATAGTTATAGAAGTTGAAAATACCAAAATGAAAGACCCTCAATAGCTCTCCCATTAGGGGAAAACTTCAACAATTCTTCCCATGGAGATATAGGTGGCTCCAACACCTCAGCTTCAATACCTACACCCATAGACCAATTTGTATCATCCTAATTCAATATACTGAGAGCGGTAGCTTCAGGGATTGGAATAATTTACAAACTACAAAAAATTATATAGCCACACTCAAGAATTCTAATATCCCTGTAAATACCAACAACCCTTGTAATATTCCTGTAAGTACTATATTAACATCATGCTTCTTCATTTTATGATCTTTGTATGTTTCCTATAATTGAAGTCTGTTAAACCATGTCATCCAATACTAGAAAATACTTATCTTCTCTACAAACTCCATCCTCAACCTCCTCAATTAAAGGAAAACCAACCTATTGAAAATATTCAAAGTAGGAAGCACCATTTATAGCCTTACCACCTTGAAAATATAATTCACATTCCTCAAAATATTGAATCACGACAGTCATTTACTGAACTTGCAGAATTTTCCTCATATACTTGTGTCGAGAAGATAGTCTAAATAAAATAGATTAGGAATGATCTCAGTCTTTTGATGTCAAGTACTTAATTAGACAACATTGATATCTCCACCATTGGTTTTCTTCTTGATTACTCAAGAACTACAAATAGTAGGTCCGATGGCACACAAACATAAAGGTGATTCCCATAATTGCATTAATTACTTTAGATGCATTTATTAAATAATTGTAATGTTGATATATCACATAGCATATATTTTTATAGTACTTTGATATGGAACCGTCTATGGTGCAACCAGAATGTACCACAATACAGTGTAAGTAAAATAGAATTAAAAAAAATAACCCTGTATGTGGGTGCATTCTACTCGTCCCGTAGCCAGGGATGTGTGGACACATGCTTCCATATACATTGGGGGGAGTGCACATACCCATGTGTCATATACACATCATTATGCATACTTGTAATGATCCCAACTAGGGCCTTACATAATTTTCTCTCAAAAATTCCCAATTAGGGTTTGTGTTGTGCTTGCGAATGGCAATTTGTAATGTTTCACACTAGGATGATGCCAATTTCCAATTATCATATGTCATTATTCATCTAATTCATAATATATACTTAAGCTCTATTCATTACTTTGCTCCTAACCGCAAACCTTAAGAAAGATGGTAGATTTACTATACTAGGATGCTTGCACAGTCTACAAGTGGATTCCCTCAATGTTCTACCTATCTTGGGATCTTTCCATCATGTGATCAATTTACCTACCTCTTCCTACACACACTCCCTATCCCCTCAATAGTGATTAATGAGTTATTAAGGAATTGACCAAATATATATTAATATTTTATATTACGAATATATAACATAATTGATTAATAATTTTGATTCCTGATCTTTTATTTGTGAACATAGATTAGTCCATTCTTGTAATAGATATATTAGATCATTTAGGATAGAATATTCAAATATATACTTCATATATATATTCTTCATATCTATCTAACTAAATGACTATAATTATATATAATATTTTTCACATATACATTTAATATTTATTTAATTCAAAATTATCTTTTATATTCTAGATATTTTGTTATCTAGATACTTTATAGATATGTGATTCAATATTATTAATATATATAATAATATGTGTACCAGTTTCTGATCCATTATTACTTATATATATAGATACTATATATATGACTTCCTATTCACCAATCTATATCCATTTAATAAATATTCAATAATATATTTCATGAACCATCAATGTGTTTTGTATCAATGTAGTATTTCTTCCATCTAAGACCTTTGATCAGAACCAATATATATATATATATATATATATATATATATATATATACCCATGTATTTTGTAATGATTCTTTAATAAATATAATTGTATCATACCACCCTTCATCGTAACTCCCATGAGCGATTAAAGAAAATCTTCCTTATACCTTGCGTTAGGGAATGAGACGACATGATTCTATGCCTCTGAATATACATATCTTCTTAGATGCCTGAAATAATCAATCAAGTATATTAAAACTCTACTGAAGTAAATCGTATTAATACTCAACATGATGTATCGATAGATAATAATACTCAATTGCTGCCTCCTTCATGTGTAACATATATACGATAAATATATTACTCGGATCGATGGTCAAAGGCTTTTGTGAATGGACCAGGTGTGGAGCAAGGCACCACTTCTTATAATGTATCATTCAAACAATGTATTTCAAGGGCCGTTTGAAGAAGGCTCATAACGTTATTTATATAATAATAATATTATTAAAATATATAAAAAATACAAAGAGTATTATTAATTTAGACTAATTACTATTATATCTATTTAGTAATAATATTGTTTGATAACTTTGATTAATTATATGTTGATTAGCATTATCAATATTTGATTAATTACTAATTTTATTAATTATTGTTACTTCTAATAATAATATTAATTGTATATTGATTAATTGTTATGGATTCATGTGTATTTGAATGAATTATATATATGCATTGATATTGTACATATGTCAATTATGACTCATGACAATACTAGTTGTGTTCTATGTGCCAACATGTCAAAGTTTTAAAATTTGATGTCCCTCTTTAATGCCTTATTATTTAATAAGTTGTCATAAATGCCACTAAAAGGGGGGTTAAATAGAAAGGTTATATGATATTGGTGTTAGGACTACGAGAAGGCTCTATGAAATTGAGAGAGGAGTTAGGCGATTTTACAGCTAAATAATTGCAGAGCGGAGGTGTTTCAAAGGGTGGGACTAGAAACATGGGAGGTCCACTAATGAGAAGTGAACCAACAACTCATCAAGTTATCTTGTAGGATGCACTCTATGAGCCAAAATTCAAGAATTGTGGCTGCTTAGACTACTTTTTAAAGTTGAATGGGTTTAGTAATGAAATTTCTATAGAACTTTTTCAGAATTTAACAATGCTGAGCAAATGGTGAAGGGTTTGAAGGTTTGAATTTTGGGTTTTTTTAGTTTTCCTCATTTTGTGTGCCATCTAAAATAGGTCTACAACCTTGTTGGGAGTGAATGAGTGATTGTTATTGGTAGTCTCTCATGTATACTATATGGTTGCAAAAACATAATAGACATAGGAAATTTTGGTTACCTTTTATCACAACCTGAATATGTCTTGTTGATTCAAGTTTGCTGATTTTCACTTTGCCAAATTTTGCTAGAAATTGGGTTTTTGGTCATTTTGACCCTTGTGAGTCTTCCTCGTGTTTCCACAAGATATGTGATGGATTCCCTCATAATTTGAACTCTTGTCATAGTGGCCAATTGAGTAGTTTGGTATTTTGGGCCTTTGTTGATTTCAGTCCATTTTGGTTTCAGGAGTGTTTGGGAGTGCCTTCTCCTCCAACTTTTTCTTGTTGGCTTGTTGAGCCGTCCCCATGTTCTAATGAGATACTTGATGGATTCTATAGGAAGATTTTCTCTTGGAATAGTGGTTGATTGAGCTAATTTTTGTTGTGCCTTTCATTGTCTTTGCTCAGTTGTATGCCTTGAGTGTTTCAGAGTTGAGACATCCTCCTTTATTGTTTTTTTTGTTGCTTATGTCCTTGTTATAAAATATTCCATGCTTGAGAAGAGCTTACATGTAACATGTGGATGTTGGTGTGGAGACCCCATCTAGGCATGTAGTTGAGCTATGCTCCTATGCCAAAGTCTAAGTGAACCATACTCTTAGATTAAGGCCAATTCACTTCACCTTGCTTCTTATGGAGTTTGAATTGAGAGTCTTTTCTTGCTTTTATTGTTTGAGTATTCTCATCTTGCATGCCTTGAGAGTTTTGGAGTGGGAATATCTTCCAATCATTATTTTTATTCTTGTTGGTGTTTTATGTTGTTTTCCATCATTGGTGTAGACCATGACAATGATAAATTTCATATTTATCCTCATGTAGACAAGTGGACAATCTTGGGTTATGTCATCCTCATTTGGACGAGTCTCTATTATTGTCCTTGGGTAGCCAAGTTGGTGAAGAGAATTTTATTTCCTTGTGTAGATCAAGTTGACATTCTTGTGTTGGTCTCCATCATGTGATGTTGAGCCATAGGACTAGGTAACTTGAGTAGTCATGGGGAGTAGCTCCTTACATATACCCCAACCCATAAGTGGTTGCATAGGCTATGTCAAGGGGTTTCTAAAAAGTGAAAACTATAATTAAACATATTGGGTATAAAACATTAAATAAGATTAAGTGGATTGAGTATCCCATTGAATCCCTAGATGTCATGTGTGACCCAAGTGCGAGTGTATATATGGTGATATGTATCATTGAATCCCTAGATACCATGAGTCATCTATGAGTTGAGGGTAGATGGTGGAAATCCATCAAATTCCTTGACATGATAGGAGATTTGAGAGATGAGTTTAGATGATACAACCTTGGATTTGTAGTATTGATTTGTGCGGGAGGAGATACTCCCTATGGCTAGTAATCTCATGTCTAGGTCTAGTAGTGTTGAGTAGCACCTTGATGATTTGAGATTTATGCTTTTGTGATTGAGATTGGATGTTGGTTTACATGTCGAGTGAGCTCCATGTTTATTCTATTATGCATTCTATACTTGTATTGGATTACTACACTAGTACATTTGACCTTATTTTTCTACCAAAATTATCGACCAACAAATAAAAAGGTTTTGGTTGGTCGGATTATAGAAGGAAAAATTTGAATTTTTTTTAATCCATGCCCGTGTTGGTCAAAATTTTGACCAATACTTTGTTGGTCAAAATTTCAACTATCCCGGGAAATTTATTTTTTTAAAAAGTTTCATTTATCACTTCATATTCCCCAAGACAAAGAAGGGCAGTGCGCGAAGAGGATTCTCAGCAATTTCATTTGGACCGTCTGTAAGGATTTTGATTTGGGTTTTCCTACATTTGCATTTTCATTTGGACCGCTTGAACTCGTGCGCCCTTTGGGATTTTGTTACTCTATTTGTTGCATACTTTGATGTATATTCTTATTTCTACATCTGGTTGTAATATAGTGATATGCATTGTTATTGAATCCAGTGCATTTTTATCTATGATTCCTATCATAGTAATTAAATAAATAGATGAATGGCGGAAGTGGTTGAAAACTCTCATTTCTTTGGCTCTCTCGATTTGTACGAGCCCATAAAGATTCATCCTACAAGTCTAAGGTTAAATGGTTGAATCTTGAATGAGGTAAGCTATCACAGTCCTTTTGTGGTTAGGTTTATACATTAACCTAGGGTTTTTGGAGTTTTTTAATTCTTCCTCTCAATGCCACCATGGAATAATTCTCATTCTTGATGGGCTTGAACATTTTTGAATGCTCTTTCATTTGAATATGGTCTTGAGGTGGGAGATTTCATATGGAGAGATCATATTTCATTATGAAATGTGATCATAAAACCACACAAACCATCACCCTATAGTTCCTAAACCTCTCAAATTTAGCATTTTTACTCACTTAGCATTCAATCCCTTACAAATTGGTTTGCCACATAGAGATGTCAGACCTTCAAAATGTATATTTGACCATTACCACCATATGGGATCACTATGAAACCTCCTAAATCTGATATCTAACCCTAAACTCTATCATTTCGCCAAAAATTATAATTGTTCAATGGTGGAATGAAGAGCTAAGGGAATTTTTGTGATAAAACCCTATCCAATTAGGGTTTCAGACTTGTTTGAACAAAATTTATTATAACTCCTTGAAGTATAAATGGGTCTATGTCAAACCAAATCCAAAAGAAAGGTAATTCACTTATCTACACATCCATGCATGTTTTATACTTTTTCCAATCTGTATAGGGTCATAAAAATTGACTAATTACAAGGAAAACATAGAATACTAGGAAAATTCAAAACAAATCTTTATTGATCTCATTAAAATCTTCAACAATTGTGTATTCTTCAACCCCAAGAGGTAAAAATAGAATTAAAAAACCTCCATAACTATTTTCAAATCAATTGACTGTTGGAATACAAAATATTCAGTTTTGAAGACAAGTTGCTCAAGCAACTTTTACAATTTTGTCTTTTTTCCCATTTGACTATCTAATGACCTCCTACGCCCCTATAATTCTTCCAATATGCTAGTTATGGCTTAAAAACATAAAAATGTCAATTCCACTCCATTCCCACACATTTTGAGGGTTTGACTATAGTTTGACCAAGGAGGTACTGAATGAGTACATAGGATCAATTTGGCATGAATACCTTACAAAATGATTCAAAAAATTTCAAAACATCCCTAAATGGTCCATGTGACCTTATTACAATCAAACAAACACACAAAAAATTCCTATACATCCTATATTTTTATGAAGAAATGGGTGCTCCTACACCATGGGACCATGGTTGAACTTATGAGGTATCTCCTTGTGGATGCTACCATTGAACTTGACATTTATATACTTCCCTATCTAGTATGTCTATAGATACATGTCCATAGGCACATAGCCAAGCTTCCCAAAGGGAATTTCAAAAAGATCCCTTTTTAAGGTGCATACTCCATGTCAATCTAACTTTTCCTATCTCTTCTTCTATATAAAAAATGCTAGAAAATATGGAAATATAGAGAAGACACCTTAATTGTTTAAAAAGAGATTTCATCCCATGGACTGCAATTATTGAAGAATAAAAATAAAAAATTTGTTTAATTAGATATAAAAAATTTTAATCAAAATGATATTGATGGATATAATGTCATACTTTACAACTTTTTCCATCATCTCTCCAACCTATATAAAAAAGGAAGTTTTAGAACTAGACACGAGCCTTCATCAAAGTATAATCAAAAGTGTATTTTTGTCAGATATCATAACTATAAATTATCTAATAGATGTGTATGGAAAATGTGGAATCATACTCAATGCATGTGAAGTGTTTACTACACCACCTCAAATAGATATCATCTCATAGAATGACATGGGAGGCATTAAAAACTAAAATGTCCAAAATCTTGACAATCATTTAGAAATGCCTAAGGGCATTATGTTTCATTGAACAAGGAAGGAGTTAGAGGGTTTGGTGTGGAGATAAGGTGAAGAGAAAGGGAAAATTATATATGAACTTCATGTCACTACTAGTTTGGTTACCAGTCCCTATAATTTTGAGATGGGCTTGGAGTTAAGCCATGAAAATTGTCTTCAATTTGCCAGTTTACTGCCTCTTTACTATTACCTTAGAACAATCCATTTTCCTTGGCTTATACATTCACCCCTAACCAACAACCCATACACCCTAGGGTCCTCACACAATCCACACTTTTCTTTGGTACAAAAAACACACAATACCTTACCTCTCAAACAAACTTCACTATTTACTGTTCACTATTACAGTCACTAACCCACTCTCCTAGTCCTGATCCTATCATATGAAATAAGGAAGTAGGTAGATTCAAATGCTATCCTAATTAGTTTTTTTTTTAATATGAGAAAAGGAATATGCAATTACTTAATTAATTAGATAAGCATTTCTTGAATTAATTAGTGATGGATGAAGGTTACAATAACAAGTTGAATATGATTTAAATAATTCATGAATGGGAAGTACACATAATTAAATAAGTATAATTATTTTGATTACCCATTAGAGTAAATTTGACCCAATTTACTCAATAAGGGGAATATGCATCAAATTTTTGTTAGTCAATTAAAGCGTAATGGAACATAAGGATTCATAAAGTGATGTGAATTTTTTATTCTTAAATGGATTAGAATAAAATTGAAGTAAATTAGGGGGTTTTTTGGATTGTATCTTGCAAATAGAAGAAAAATGTTAGTGAATTGTATCTTGCAAATAGATGAACACGTTTAGAGATAGTCTAGGTTGTCCAAGTGTAGTATAGTTGTATAGTTTAAGAGGGAACCATTGTAGAAGGAGATGAAGATTTTGTATGGAGTCAAGAAAAATAAAAAGAGATCGTAGATCTTAAAGGGTTGTCATAGCTCAAGTCCATGTCATATGATTTGAATCTACCTACTTCCTAGTCCTTATTTCCACACACTCTCTTAGCCTTGATCCTATCTGACCAATCCACTACACCTTCCTATCTTCCTCGCAACATCCCTTCCTCTCAACTAGACACCACACATTTTTTCCTCTATGAAAGTCCTTACAACTCTCTCCAAAATACACTTACATAACCCTTGTATTGTTCTTTCTAACTTAAACCACCATTAGCTACCTTCACACCTTTTCTCTAGTCTATGTCCCCCTTTCTAGACCCTCATATGGTCTACCAAAGCTTTAACATAAACATAAACACAAAATAACTATTTACTGTCCTAACTGGACACTTATTGTCCTCACTCAAAAATACATCCTACAAACCATCATCTTAGATCTACTAGCCTCCACCTTCACCATGGAACATAAAGACACCCTTTGCAACACCCCTACACAAAAAAACACACCCTCCAAAGGGAATATATATTCAATAAGATGAGGAGAAGAAAAGGAATCAAATGGATTTAAAAAAATCAAATTTAAATGTGGTTGGAAAATGTAAGGTTAATCTCTAGGATTAGGTGACAGTAAGGAAAGATGAGAAGTCAAGATCAAATCTACATTCAAATACTTAGGAGAAGAATTAATTTTTGAGCAATCTCACAAGAAGTGACACTGAAATTTCATTGAAATTATCTCATACTACAATTTCATGAATTATGACTTGAATATTAAGTAGAAGAAGCTTTGGGATCACTCAACATTGATTCCTTTTCTTTGTTTGATCTAGGAATGAAAGGAACCACTAAAGGTTGCGAGATGGGAGCTTCCATTTGTTTTCCTCTTTTTTCTTTATAGTTTTATGGAGGTGGAACCAAAAAACATATAGGAGGCATATTAGGAATATTAAAGAGTCAATATATGATGTAGATCGAGAAGAGCTACTTCCATATCCATAGATAGAAAAAGGATGCTTTGGGGTAGAATTAAAAGTAGATCCCAAATCATTACCAAAGGATAATTCTAAGATTCTATTGGTTTTAAACTTTTGATAAGAAAGTAATAGGATGAGTTGATTAGGTTTAAGAGGTTGAGTTTTTTGAGGCCAAAATTAATCAAGGGTAAATTTTCCTACAAATACATCCTACAAATAATCATATTTTCTTATTACATTGGAGGCATTCATATGAGCTTTGAATTGTTTTGAAGCTAATCCAATTCACTGTTACAACACTGTCGCCATTTAGAGGGTTATTAGTCAGCAAATGGTGGAAAAAGAATTGAATTTGATGGCAAGGGTATTGCAGTAGACATTCTAGTCAAATGAGGGGTATATTTTAGGTTTTTTAATTCTTTTTTATGTTGAATTCAAGGTGAAACAACCTTCAATTTGGTCTAATAGTGCTTGAAAGACAAAGATTTAGAAAGCCCTATAAACAAGGGTTTGGAACACCAAATTTGGGGCTTTTGGGGTTCTAGGAAGTCCAAGTATAATTCCTTTGAGATTTGGAGTTTTGATAGCATAATATGACATTTTATATAGTTTGGAGTCTTGGGAGTACAAGAAACACAAGGTTTCTTTGTTAAATTACCCATTTTTGTGCATTTTGGGACTCACGGGGTGTGAGAAGAAATACATGTTCCAAAACAACCATATATTTCCCTTTGATATGACAATGTAATAGGAAAAGGGTATCAAAAACACCAATTTTTTTTGTCAATCCTTTGGAGGTTTGCAGAGTTAAGTGTTGTTTACCTTCGCTGCAGTGTTGTTTTACTTCTTTGCTTGATAGAAACTTCCTCAATATTCATTCTAAGATCACTCTTGGACCCATCCCACTCCATAGACCTATCAGAGGTAAATCTTAAATCACCTTAAACCCCACTAGACTCCACACCTTGGATCTCCAAGAAACTCTTCAAACCTAAACTAGTCAATCATGCTCCATGCTCACAACATGCACTCTTCACTCAATACACTTCTACAACCACACTCATGAAATATGCTTCCCATGGTGACCCTAAGTCCTCCAAGGATCCCAATACACTCAAATCATACACTCATTAACATATCAATCCATTCTAGTGACCATTATATCTCATTGCACCAAACTGTCTGTAATGTCCCTGTTAGTTTGTAACCTTCGAAAGCCCGCATTGAAATAGTTGTTAAAGCTAAGGTATTGAAATGAAACAAGTCATCATTCATACATATTTTCAATACATAATCAGTTGAAGAGTGAGATTGATGATGTCCAAGCCCATATTTAAGCTTAGGGGGCCTCTAATAATTTAAATACTAAGGAAATATTATACTTACAGAGATCCATGATATTGTTTCTAAGGAAGAGGAGTTATGGAAAAAAGATCTCATGCTATTTGGTTTCAAAGTGGTGATCGTAACACCAAGATTTCTCATATGTCCACTGTCAAACATCAATAAACTAATATATTCCACTCTATTAGCTACAATGGGAGGAGCTTTTTTTAAAGATGAGGATATTATTTAGGAAGCCATGAACTATTTTTATTCCCTATTGTGAAATGATCAGCTTATGGATCCTACATGTGGACAAGAGTTAATCTTTGATATTCCTACTTTGGTGACTATCAATATGAATAATGCCCTTACAAGAATCCATATAGATAATGAGGTTTGTGATGTATTATTTTATTTTTATGGTTACAAGGCTCTAGGCCCATATATATTTCCTATGTTTTTCTTTCAGACTTATTGGGATATTTTAGCCAATAATTTTATTCCTTTTGTTAAATAATTTTTGGATCAATATATTTCCTCAAGGATTTAAATGCAAATTTTATTATTATTATTCCAAAGAAGACAAGAGTTGACTCATTTCAATATTTTTGTCCTTGATTAGTCTTTACAATTCCTTTTATAAGATCTCTTTGAAGGTCTTGGTTATTTATCTAAAAAAAATTCTTTCTCTAGGTTGTTTTGATTCAATAGAATGGCTTTGTGCTTGGGCACAAATTTCTAGACTCTATTTTGACTGTCCATGAGAATATTCAATTGTCGCATTAAACCTCATCATGGTAATCTCTTATCTAAAATTTAGCTAAACATCGCTCACTCGCCAAAATTTTTCATTCATCCTACAACCAAGAAATCTAATAAGGATGCATGTTCCTTCTTATTTCTAACTACAACTTGCAGACCATTTATTTTAAAACAATATTGTATGTACTCCTATCATCTATATTGACATTGCATATATCTTGTCTAAAATAAAATTTTCCTTTGAACGTATCCTTGTCTTGTATTCATCAAGACTCTTCTTACAATAAGTGTTTCTCAATTTTCTACATCTTCTGATTGTGATGACTTGGCATCTTCCTCATTCACATTTTAAACTCTCACTTTTCCTTCACAAAACATTAACATATCGCAAAACTCATTTGAAGACACAAGGTTGCTAACTATACCCATAGGACATAATATAGTATGCAGAGAAAAATGTTTGTTTAATTGATTGAACTGATTACATTATGGATTTCTTACACATCTACTTTACACCCAAATTTCCAATCACGTGGATCAACAAAGAAATAGACTCCTGACTGCAACCACCTAACTACCCAAAACTGTTCCATAACAGTCATAAAACTGACTGTCAGAACCAAATAGATCAATGATCAAAGTTTTTAGATTCTGAGAACACGTATATTTAGTGGAGACTAGAAGGTATATTTGTCAAGATTTGCTAGATCTCTAAAATTCTAGAGAATATCTTCTTTACTGAGTTGAGGTGGGACAAAATTAACCTAGGTCTATGAAACCTTCACAAATATCCCTTCTTTATCCTCCACTCATACCTCTTCTCAAAATTTGGAAAATCTTCAAAGAAACAGGTGATGAACATGAAGATTTTCCTAAGAACTACTAGGAGCTTACCTTGCAAAACATGTACTATTGTAAAAATTGTCACAAGTCCATTTGTTGCGGGGTCTAGCTCCCAGTATTGCTTGGTCAAATCTGCATGTTTTTCACCTATGCATATACCTTATCTAATCAACTCTTATATGCACAGGTCATGAACATACAAATTTGCCTAAGCAGTACTAGGAGCTTACCCTGCAACACATGTACTATTGTGAAAATCATCACAAGTCCATTTGTTGCAGGGTCTAGTTCCTAGTAATGCTTGGTCAAATTTGCATGTTTTTCACCTATGCATATACCTTCTCTGATCAAATCTTATATGCACATGTGAAGGTTGTATATGCATAGGTTTTACATGATTGTGTTTTACATATATAACACAATAATAATATTAGTTTATGTTTTACATGATTGCATTCCCCAAATACATTACTAGAAAAAAATTGAGCATATATAAAAGGAATAATTTGTGCCTAATATACTTAAATAGAATACACCAAGAAGTACCAAATGATGAATGCTCAATTGTTGTAATGGAAAAGCATTAGAACCGTCCATTTCTAGAACTTGATTTTCTATAGTCTTGATGATTTTTCTATAGTCCTAATGATTTTGAACATTGTTGACAAAGCATGTTTATTTTTTTGATTATTTGATTGATCCTCTCACCTTTCCTTACTTTGTAAATTCCATTGTCCCAATTAAGTTTTGCAGTATCTATATCTTCCATTAGAGCCACTTCATATGTACATGTGATGAACATGCAGATTTTCCTAAGCACTACTGGGAGCTTACCCAACAACACATGTACTATTGTGAAAATCATCACAAGTCCATTTGCTATTGGGTCTAGCTCCCAGTATTTCTTGGTCAAATCTACATGTTTTTCACCTATGCATATACCTTCTTTGGTCAACTCTTATATGCATAGGTGATGAACATTCAGATTTCCCTAACCAGTACTGTGAGCTTTCCTGCAACACATGTACTATTGTGAAAATCATCACAAGTCCATTTGTTGCAGGAAACCTCATAGTAGACATTTTTGGATGTCTGAAGGAAACAAGAGAATTTGAATAGTCATGGGTCTTAATATTGTACTTAATATAGCCACACTTCATTCAATGGTACATTCAAACATGAAACAAACCATTCTTAAACCAGTGATCCAGATTAAACTAGTAAACCAAAGGACAAGAAATTGAATTGCATTAACTTGATGTGTTGTGAAAAGAAATGAACCACAAATAAATGCAGTAAGTGCAACTAATATCACTTTGGAGGAATGTAATACATGATTATTTTACATAGTAAGCCAAACTATTAATATGCAATAATATGCATTGTGCACCTTTTGTGATGATCCTACACAGTTCCACATAGACACGACATGTTCCTTAGAAGACTTTTAATCTCACAAAAAATGAGAAACATAAATGTAGGCATCATGGTCACAATTATTCAAAGATACAAAATAATTCAGTGGTATACCCAGACGATGCAACACAAACTATACTCTGCTGATTCTAAGTTGACACTGTAGGATCCAAAAACCATAGATAATGATGGCTTTTGGTCCCTATCTTGATTGGTTTTTGGACCCAATAGTGTCAACTTAGAACTGGAGGAATAGTGGTTGTGTTGCATCGTCTGGGTATACACTAAATTATGTTGTATCTCCAAAGAATTTTGATCATGCATGACGCCTACATTTATGTTTCTTAGCTGTTGTATCTTAGGACCCCTTATGACCCCTTTATGACCCTTTACGATCCCTAAGAATACATCTTAGAAGTCTTAAAGTGTTGTAAGGGGTTATAAGAGGCTCCTAGGAGGGGTCATATGAGTTTCCACCTTCACGTGGTTGGCCCTGTTAAGTAGAGAATGTTAAAATATTCTCAAAATAAAGAGAAGCTCAATATTTCAAGGTCCCATGGACAAAAAAAATTATTCACAGTCTTTAGTTTATGAAACTATCCAAACTTGTTACGCTTTTGTAGCTCATCATGAACACTGGGGGTCTGAAGGAAAAAAGAGAATTTGAAGAATCTTGAGTCTTAAGATTATACTTAATATAGCCAAACTTCATTCAATGGTACATTCAAACATGAAACAAACAATTCTTAAACCAATGATCCAGATTAAACTAGTAAACCAAACTAATATCACTTTGGAGGAATGCATGATTGTTTGACATAGTAAGCCAAACTATTAATATGCAATAATATGCATTGTGCACCTCATGGAAGGATTTTACAAATGATGATTAATATACATTTTTTTTTAAATACTCAATTTGTCGTCAATTTTTCAACCAACATGAATGTTTTCCTCTATGTCGAAGCCATACTCATGACGTATATAGTATTACATAATTTGACCAAGGTTGGTTGAAAATGATGAATGCTGGTAATATCATAGCTGGCAATTTGGACATTGTTTTTAGTCAAATTTTTGACAAAATGGTAAGTCGAATATTCAATTTTTAAGAGAATGTGTGGAAAAATTGACAAATAAAGTTTGACAACACAAATGGTCATTCTATCGATCATTTTGTGTCCAAAAATTGACCAATGAGCATCGAAAATGAGGTTAAAATTTACTAGTGCTATATCTCTATATGAGACTATGCATCTATATAAGTTTAAAATGGATTCAACCTTATTTAAAATGTTTAGGGGAAAAAGGGATATATTCTCAAACCCAAATTCCCACCAAGGAGATTCAATTCGATCAACCTAAGAGGCTAATGCAGAATTAGATCAATTTGGTGGACAATATGGAAGAAAGAAGAAATCTAATGTTTCCCCTAGGTAGAATGTATTATGTTTGATATTGAAATATTTGAAGTGCATGTACTAACCTTGAATTAGGGCAGATCAAGAAAATGCTAAATTATGGATTCTATATGAACTTTCTAAAGATTCTATCACCTATTCTGGACTGGAAATGTCGAGGTGGACAAAACCCAGAAATGTTTTCTCCAAATTCACATAGGTCGACTTTGACCTTTTAAAAGGTCAAAGACCACATTATTTATTAGAAGTTTGATTCTAATTTTGTTCGTAGATCCTGAAAGATTGTCGAAAAGGGTATCTGAATTTGCTCTCAAATTTGAGATTTCGCACTTGTACTTGCAAGAAAATGGGGGTTTTTGGTTGTATGGGGGGTTTGCCTTAGTCAAACCCCAATTTAGGAATTAACCTTGAAATTGAATTGAAATGTATGGTGCATAAACAAAGTAATTGAAACAAATCACCTTGCTTATGTTGAAGTCCTTGAAGAGGATTCAAATCCTTAAATCCACAAGTAAGAATGCTTCAATGGATGGCAAGATGTCTCTAATCAATGGTATTTTGATCTTCAACACCAATCTTGATTTGATCTTTGCATATGAAAAGGCTTGAATGGATGGAGAATGATGGATCTTCAAGGGGGCTCCAAAGAGATTGAATCCTTCAATAGCTAACAATGGATCCCCTTGAGGATGAATGCTTGAAAACTTGGATGCTTGAACACTTGAAAACTTGAGATGTGATGTGAAAACTTGATTGAGAAAACTTGATGTGAAAATGAGAGAAGAAGGCCTCCTTTTATAGTGATCTAGGGCACACTCCTCTAGAAGGTCCACCTTGGAGAATTAAATCCCAATTAGGTCCTCACCTTTAGAAAATATACCTTGATTAAATACAATTAAAGGATTTACCATTTCAGAGCCCGAAACAGCCGACCCGGAGGTGGAGAAATAATTATCCCGAAAGCCAAACTGCCAACAGTTGAAAATTTGAAATCCTGGTGAGAAGAGGTCAAGGTCAAGGTTGACCTTGACCTGGTCAGGGTCAAGGTCAACCTTGACCAAGTCAGGGTCAAGGTCGACCCTGACCTCAGACCCTAACTATGCCAGAATCTGGAGCAGAGGTTCCAGGTGATGCCAGAGATGCAAGTTTTGATGCCAGAACAGGACCCAGTGTCTAGAACAAACAAAAAATCCCCTGATTGATATGATGGACTAGGAGGTCTCATTTCTGAACCCTACCTAGAAGATAGAGCCATGGAATAGGGAAAATCAGGAAAAATCCTCAGGACCTTAACCCTAATTTCACCTATAATGGAGAAATCAAGCGCGGAGAAGAAGTGGAAAGTGGGGAGAAAGCCAAATACATGCAAAGATCTGATCAAGGTGCTTAACATGACCCCAAACCACCTACTCAGAGGGCTAAATGCTCTTAACATGGAAGTGCTTCCATTTTAAGATGATACATCATCGAATTGGCATGTGTGTTGGACCCTCCTTTCATACATTGGTGTTGGAAAGCCTACCCGGTTATTGGACTGAGAAACCCCACCCATTACATGTTTTAGGCAATAATGATTTCCTTGTTATTGGACCACATTAAATCTAAATTGATGTTGAAAAAAATGATGATGTAAAATGTTCTTTTAAAGTCCTTTATATCGTAGATCTCATCAAGAGCTTTCTGACGCATTTTTAACAAAGTGAAATGAATGTCATATGCAAATGTTATGGCCTT
The DNA here is from genome assembly GCA_027943335.1 of Chamaecyparis obtusa. Classification (NCBI taxonomy): domain Eukaryota; kingdom Viridiplantae; phylum Streptophyta; class Pinopsida; order Cupressales; family Cupressaceae; genus Chamaecyparis; species Chamaecyparis obtusa. The sequence goes on along the minus strand of BSBK01000781.1, from coordinate 710,617 downwards.
CAGAAGGTCTAAAATTAGTCTAGCACTTCTGATTTGTAGATTAGCATTTCTAACCTATAGATCAATGCATATGACCTTTAGTTTAGCATTTTGTACCTAAAATTTAGTGCATATGACAAAAAGAATAAGTATTTTGAGATATGATATAGGTCATGATATTAGCACCTCTGCCAAGTCTTTTAGTGCTTCCACCCAGTTTTTCAATACATTTGAATTAGTGCATTTAAAATAGTGAGGACTTCTTGAGGTCCTATTGGAAAAAAATTACATTTTTGGATACCCTTTATCTCTAAAGGGCCTTCTTAGTCAAAAAAATTGGAATCCAGATAAGACTAGTTAGGTTGGTTGTCTATGTATTCTTTTTTGGTTATTACATTGATTTGTTTTGAGGACTTAGTTGTCTCCCCAATGTGCAAACATGGATGAAGGTACGATCATGTTACATAAGTTTTGGAAGAAGTCTAAACTATCATGTGATGGCTTAAACATGCCTATTCTATTCATGCTTGATTATTAGGTTGCTTGGGAAACTTTGGAAGAGTTGTAAGTCTTCCGCTTGTGTTCGATCATGTAGTGATCATCATATTATCTCTTGCATGTTGTATTGTGCTTATGTTTATGGTTATTTGATGAATTTAATATGTTTTGATTAGGTGAAAAATACATTTTTAAAGGACCCGAAACCTCTTACAAAGAACTTACAAAAGATATGCTATGCTCATTCTATGTATATAAAAAAAAGTTGTTTAGTGCATTAATTCTTGTTTCCAAGGGTTCCTTGTTAGGGAACTACAAGAAATGTGGGTCATTAAGCTTGAAGATAGAGAGACACCCTTCGGTATTCTTTCAATGCACTAGGAGATTATCCTAAGGTTCCCTTCACATTGGAGGAGTTCTTCTTCGAGGATGAGGTCGTGCACACTTGCACTCCAGACGAAGCATATTAGGAAGAAGATGAATCCATTCTGAAGGAAGTTTTAGACTTCTCTTTCTAGTGTATGATTCCAGAAACTATTTCTATGTTTGAGGGAGGGCCAATATTTTGGCGCGTGAAGAAAAAGAGAATCTAGAGCCAAGCCCAGACATGCTGCAAGGATGGTTTTTCTGAAGAGAAACAACCCTAGTGTAGTTTCAAGTAGACACAGTCATTCTAGAAGTGCAAAGAGGGGAATTTATCCTTAATGCCGCCAAAGGAAGATGATTCAATTTTCATTTTCTCTAAGATTCCATGCTTTATAGAAGAGGATTTTTCTCCTTCTCATTTTATAGAGGTTTTTGGGGAACCCTTGTGCCAAGTTTTCTCTGAGATTCTACCTTTGGAGGTAGGGAAGCAGATATTAAAGGATACACTCACATTTTTTGATGGTCATAGAGGTAGTTAGCAATGACATCCATTTTTGGGAAGAGCTAGAAGAGTTATGTGCATCCCTTAGAGAGACCACATTGGAAGTCACCATGATGGATGAGGAAGGGTACCTCTCTGAGCCCATGGAGTTGAAGATGATTGATAAGCCTCATGCCTCTCTCTTTGTGCCATATTTCTTCAAGAAAATGCATGGTTACCCAATCAGTTATTTTTCATCTACAACTTGTCACCCAATCCAAGTCATGCTCATGCCAGAGAATGAGAAAGACACTTTAAAATTTGAAACACCACATCTTATGATGTTAGGAAATGATCATACTTTATTTTCTAACATGTCAAATAGAAGGGACATATCCCCTCCTTTTGTCCCAATTTTTTTCAAGAGGTGTTCAAAGAGTTAATTGAGAAAAAGAAGTTGGGTCACTGGGGTAGCTATTTCTCCTTTCTATTAATGGGTCCTTGTAATTAGCTTGGTTTATATAGATAGTGTAAATAGTTAGATTTTTTATTTTTTTTAATAAGCACTACTATGCAAGGTGATGCATTCTTGGTCCCATGTACAACCATTTTCCATAAGTTCTTTTGCACATTTGTAGGTCTTTCCCAGGGTTAGCATTGTTATATATTCATGACTAGTTGTCATCACATATCAAAGAATTTTTTTAATGATTTCTTATGTTTTTCTAACCCTTATTTTTTTTAAATCAAGCATGCTAATGCTTCAGGTGTTTTCCATATGGATGCATGTTCTTTCAAGCTAGGTATTATTTGGCCAACTACCATCCATATGTGGTAGTGGGTTCTTTGTTATGATATGAGTTTGACTTATACACATTGCAAAAAACATTCACATTTTAAAGAAACACATGATAGTATTCATGCAAATGACAAAAATCAATAGATATGGATAAATAAATGAGAAAAAAAGTACTTACTTTTATTTATCTTTCAGTATCTATATACAGAGAAAAATACAAAAATCTATAATTTTATTTTTGACATTTATATTTCATCATATCATGATAAAATTTTAAAAAATGGAATGTTTTTTTTGTTTGCAGTAGAAACAGTTACACATTGTCAAATTCAGGTCATCCTAGGTCAAGTCATCCACGTTGTCCTTTGAGCCATCTTTTGAGTTAGAAGACTCCTTGTTAGTTGATTCATTATCAATACCCCATGATAGCTCAAAGAAGGATCTCAAGAAGAACCCTTGCAAGCACAACCTGGTCATCTCCTCCTCTTGGTCCACACACTTCTTTAGAAAATTGGCCCCATGACATGCATAGTAGTGATACACACCAATCAAAAAGGAGTGGAAGTTAGAAATAAATGGTACCCATGGTACCATCACTCTATTCTTGAGATAGTTCCTCAAGTCGTTCGCCATTGGAAATCCAAGTCCATATCAAGTCATGAATTTAATACACTTGCAATGCCCTCACAATAGGTTTGACAAAACAACCCAACCATAAGGAACTCAATTTCATCCCTTAGTTCTCCAAAGTCTCATATGGATCCCATGAACCTAGATGAAATGTTTGTGTTCACCTTGCAATAGTCTTCTCTCTCTAGAAAGTCCTTACCTATGACTCATTTGATTTCTATGAGAGCCAGGTCATCATTACTTCTTATCAACCTAGACAACCTATTCTCACTAACACAACCCATAAATGGTTTATGTGACCTATGAGTGGTGAGCCTCATAGGTTTATCTATGCTTTCAAATTTATATTTCTATCCTACACATATGACTTGCTATTTTTTTAATGACCCTATGTCATCTGTTGATGGTGAGGCTCCTTATATAGAAAGTGGAAACCTCCTCACATTTTTTAGAGTTTAATCTTACTAATGGAGGTTGTCATATCAAGTTTATCTAAGTACTACAATCATTTTACAAAGTTTCCATTTTTCCCCATCTTCAATCTTTGAGCCTTATTTTGGTTGTTGATAGTGTAGTTAGATGGAGATTCATATGTCTTAGGAGCTGAGAGGTACGTAATGCATTTATGGTAGGTTTAAAATGAATGATTACTTTTGATGCCCTTAACGTACTGAAACTATTTTCATGAAAATTATGTTTAATATCTGTCTCCTCATAAAGTAATGTTATCCAGCTTGATTTTTGCACAATTGAATATTAATTACCTATATTAATGTTGATAAGTCATGTTTCCTCAATATGTTAAGTGAAAAATCATGGTATCTTCCACTACCACCTTTTGAACCAACATAAGGAAATGACTTCATTGTTGACTTGCATTCCAAAAGAAGAAAAAAAGAAAAAAAAGAAAAAAAATGGACACATTAAATGAAAAGATGCAATTTTAGGTTATACTAACAACTCTATCAAGGCTATGAATGCTTGACTGGTAATAGAGAAATGTTAGCAATCGACAAGGAAATAAATTGTCAGGGCTATGGATACTTGATTGGCAGTAAGGATCTATCTAGTTGGATCGGGAACAAGTCCCACTTATGTAGCTTAGCACACAGTGGAAAGCATTTCATCTACTTAATAAGGGAAGGGATGAACTCCTTGTACAGACAATAATCCATGGATAAGTTTATTTTTGCTTCTAACAATATTGTTCCATTCTTTGACTATAGGGATTTGTGGGTTGATTGGTATCATTTGTAAAGTTTTTTATGAAAAAATTAATGAAGGCATTTTTTATTCCCTTTTATTTTTGAAGTATCTCTCCCTCTCTACTATGTACATGCCATGATTCTTTTTAATCATTGATAAGACATATGTGTCTATAGCTAACATCTATGGAACTTTGTTCTCTTTGTCCCTATAGGATCTTTCCCTTTTCTTCACATGGGAGTCTCATTTTGGGCATGTGATGTTGTGTCTTGATTTAATTTCATTTTGGAGCTATGATTTCTAATTCTCTTTTGTTTTACTTATAGGAAGAACTCCAAATCAACACAAAATATCTAATGCTTACCACAAATAACCGATATGAGAAACTTGGAGTGAGTCTATGGATCTTTCTCCTTAGCTACAAGAACTCATCTACACAACCAAAAGTTCTATGTTCTCTCCCACCAGGCTAAGATCCCTTATGAGTCACCAAAACTATAGACTTCATCTATATGGGTCCACCTTTCAACCCCTTTTCTTCCACCTTAGCTGAACCAAGTTCTCAAAGCTATGGAGTAGATTTCTTATTTCAAACATTTCACTGTAGATGTCCTTTTCCTTTTTGTTAATATATGTATCATGTGCTAATTCTTTATGGGTCTATTCCAATTTGCTTATGTTGGTGTATTCATCTTTTGTTTGTTTGGGTGTTTTGGTGATCATGATGGTTTTCCTCTCCTCAAGTTTGTACTTAGGATAGAAGATGACTCGTACCATTTATAAATTTCTCCTCATGAAGGTTTTTGGTGGGGGTTGTGGCTCTTCCACTAGATACTTATAAGAACTATTTATGTCTAGTAGTAAGAAAATATTCTGTGTATCTCTTGTTTCTCCTCTATTCATAAGTAGGGTTCTTATACCATGTCTTTAGGTGCAAAGATTTACACTCTCCTTAGGAGTTATGTGTCTTCATTTGGACCCTTTTAGGAACTTCCCATGGTTGGGATATAAATATTTTTCCTTATGTCACCTCAACTTTGGCATTATGTTCTTCCATCCAACAATGAAGGGTTTGTGGTACATTGTGTCCTTGTGCATGGAGACATAGATCTTTGACTAGGAATGGTTAGGCTCTCATAAATGTTATCTTTCACATTCTTAACCCATCTAAAAGCTCAATTTGGCATTTTGCCTCCCCTTAGCTTAGTTTGTTTGCAAAAGAGTTTCCTTACCCTTTTCATCCAAACCCTGACAAAAAGAGCCAACTTCTATGAAATCCTAGAGGTTTCTTTGTAGGGTGCACCATGTCTCACTGCCTACAAAGCTTCTAGACTACCATTATTTAGGCACGAGTCTCTTAGGGGTCTCTTGTTTATCCTTTGTTCATAAGTAGGATTATTATACTGTGTTTGTGGGTGCGAAGATTTACAATCTCCTTAGGGGTTCTACATCTTCATTTGGACCCTTGTAGGTACTTCCCATAGTTGGGATATGAATATTTTTCCTTATATCACCTTGACTTTGGCATTATGTTCTCCCATCCAACAATCAACACAAATACATTTAAGGCCATATTCCGACAGCTATCTGTCAACAATTCAATAGATATGTCCATCGACATTTTTGCATTGCAAATTGCAACGGAAGTAAAACCTATCGGTATTCTAACAAATTTTTCCATTGAAACTAGCCGCATTATTAGCAACTTTACTATGGGATTTCATACGGTATATCTATCAGAACTCTGACACCCATCTGTCGAAAAGTCTATCGGCTTTGTGATGGATATGCAATGATTCTCTGACAGGTCTACTCGTCAGAGATATAGCATTTTCATCACAAATATATGTTGAAAAGGGACCCTCTCTAACATTATAACTGTCAGGAGTGCAATGGATAGGCAGTGACTCTTTGACAGGAAAATCTGTCAGACATATAGCACTGCTGTCAAAATAAATATAAATTATGTCGAAAAAGAGACATATACTCACATTAAAGATAGTAGAGCTCAAGAGACCATCATAGTTGGTCTCCGTCTTTGGTCCATATACTGACAAAATGTTTTACCTTTCATTAGCTCATCAAATGAGGGGATTTGAAATAATTTAATAGAATATTTTCATGATAACATATATTATTTAAGTTGATGTTGCATGAATTTATCAACTCTGCACACTTGTAAACTATGAGCACAGCCATAAAGAAGAATCTCCTCCCATGGCCTACATTACTCAAGCCACGGGAGGGGATGCTTTATGGTTGTGCTCAATGTTTACAAGTGCATAAAGTAGATAAATTTGTTTAGCGTCAAACTAAAATAATGTACGTTATACATGAAAATATCATCCATTAAATTCTTTTAAATCACCGCATTTGATGAGCTAATGAAATTTAAAACTATGATGGTCTCTTGAGCTCTTCTATCTTTAGTCCTTTCTACTAGGTAAGGCCTGGAAGACTTGTACTTGTCGATCGTCGAGAATAATCACTGCCTTGCCTTTATGTACACTACACAGTATCCCATATAAGAGAAGGCAGAAAATATAAATGGATAAAAGAAATGAAAGATACAATAATATTATCTTGTTGTTTACCTTCTCATAATTGATCCCAGTCTCACAAAAGTAATTTTATATGATCACTAGCACATTTCATGCATGGATGAGAAATAGTATCCAAAGTTTCTAGATTTTGAGAAGAGGTCTGAGTGGAGGCCAAAAAAGGGATATTTGTGAAGGTTTTATAGATGTAGGTTACTGAATCATCATCTCTGCACTAGTACTCAATCTAGAAACCCTCTCTAGAAAATCTCCACATCTAGCAAATCTTTACAAAAATCCCTTCTGGCCTCCACTGCATATACGTCTTCACAGTATCTAGAAACTCTCCATCATTGATTCTCATCATTTTTTCAGCATCTCCATGGACTGAGACCTTAAATATTGAGATTCTCTTTGTTTTGAGAATAGTTTATCATTCTCTAATTAATAGGGCCAACCAGGTGAAGGTGGAAGCTCATCTAGCCCCTCCTAGGAGCCTCTTATGACCCTTTACAACATTTTAAGACCTCTAAGATGTATTCTTAGAGATCATAAAGGGTCATAAGGGGTCCTGGGACACAACAACTGAGAAACATAAATGTGGGCATCATAATCACAATTTTTTGGAGACACAACATAATTGAGTGGTATACCTAGATGATGCAATGCAACCACTACTCCTCCAATTCCAAGTTGACACTGCAGGATCCAAAAACCATAGATAAGGAATAAATTTAGAGAGCGGCCTCTAAATTTATTCCTTATCTATGGTTTTTGGATCCCACCATGTCAACTTGGAACTAAAGGAGTAGTGGTTGTGTTGCATCGTCTAGGTGTACCATTCAGTTATGTTGTGTCTCCAAAAAATTGTGACCATGATGCCTACATTTGTGATTCTCAACTATTGTGATATCTACATTTATGTTTCTTATCTCTCATCTACTTCATTTATTATGAAGCTAATTGTCGAAGGATCTAGGCCTAGGCTAGAAAGATGTCTTCCCATTCTGTTTAAGCCATATTCCTTGTTCTTGTCAAACTTCCTTGGTCATTGCAACTTTCTTGGGCATTGCAACATGAATCCTACAAGGGGGCCTCTCTTTCCCATCTCGCAGCTTGGGCATTGCAACATGAATCCTATTAAGACAACTACTGATCTTCTTTGATTTCATCTTAATTTCCACTCTCTACTCCAAAAACATCTCGCATGCCACATTCTTCACCACAATCACCCCTCCTTCCTTCAAAGCACTCATAGAGAGTAGCGTCTAGTGGTTGCAAATCTGCACCCATGTTTTTCCCAACCTCAGATCTCATCTCCGCAACCAATTTTGAATCCTCCTCTGGTAGTGGCTCTAATGGTTGCAAATCAATCTTATTACAAACTACAATAAGAGGCTTATTGGAAAATAGATGTTTTACGCTATGAAATAGAGATACCTATTGTGCAATACTATAACCACAAGACCTCGAAACATCAAGGAAAAATAAAACAACCACCTTCAAATGAGCCAAGGCAATAATACTGAGCATCTCAATGGTGTTCTTGTCCTCCAAGGGGTGGTCCAAAATACTAGGGGTATCAATAACCTGATACCTCAAGTACTTATAATCAGTATGCTTGACAAATAGAGACTTAGTAGTAAAAGCATAAGGTTGCACATCCACATCCGCCCTAGTAATATTATTAATAAAATAACTCTTGCCAGCAATAGGGTAAAGAGAATCCCCATATTTTATCAGCCTAACATAGTCTTTGGCCACTTTGGAAATGAGATTGCAAGCAGTATTGATCTGGCCAAGGGCCAACTTGTTCCTGAAACTATACTGCACCATTTTTTCTCTCTTTCTCTTTGCCTGCGTTGATTCTTCCCCAAATTTGATCGCTCAGTCAGAAAATAGAATGAGTAGGGACCTGCTAGCAACAAGCAATAGTTGTGATGTTTTTAGTGGTCTTGAGAAGTTTGGTTTCTTGGATCCTTAGTTAATCCCTTGATATAGAGGAAAGGGTGGTGGAATGGTAGACAAGATAAGTTACTCAAATTTGGTTTACAAATGAACAATTTCCCATAATGCCAAATGACTCTAAAAAGGTTATATCAATGATATAAAGGTATTATGGGTCTAATTTTGTCAAAGTTGACAACTTTTTGCAGAGGCCGTAGGTGGACTTGCAATCAGTCATGTTATGAGGGACTTCACAAGTGTTTCTACAACACCAACCAAGCATCTTCATGAGGATCCTTCTCATTGATCCTATCAACACCACTAACTCCTTACCCAACCAAAACTTCTCCACCATATAAAGAGTTCCTCTACCATCCCAAACCAAGGATTTTTACATTTGTAAGAACCATCAACAAGTGTTAAGGTTTCATTCACAAAACCCTCTCTTTAAGGCCTAATAACCTAGGATTTTCCCAAACATCCACCTCCACACCTTCCTAGGTCCTTCTAATGGATCAAACACCATATTATGACCATATCATGATCATTCATACAAAGAAATAGGGTCCTCCAATGGTCCAATCATCTAGATCTTGATTGTCCCCTCAACTAGCGACCCTTCAAAATAGGGTTATCATGCAATCAATGAGTGATCCTTCATTCTCCTAGTCTTCCTTACATCCAAACATATTGGAAATACACAATACAATGATAAAAAGTCTTTAAAAATCCCCATTCCCTCAAGGAACACTATCAATCATCCCTTCCACATAGCATTTCACTGTTGTATGAGTGGATTGTGCAGGAACAGTTAACATTAAACAAGGAGCAACTCCTTAACACATCTTGGAAACCATTGAATTCAATAATAAATGAAACCTAACACCAACACTATTAATTCCATTCACTTCTACCAAGAATAAAGCATTTAATCCATTCAAAATTACATATAATCATTAGACAGTTACATTTCCTGACTATGTAGAGGAATAGTCACGACCAAAATGATCAAAAGTAATTTCACCCTTGCACAAGCTATTCCAAACTTCAAGTAAAATGAGAAATATGCTATATCAAATCATTCATATTCATAGTAACCATTAAAAGGATCATTTTTTCAATGAACCCTTTGACTATACCCCTACGACAGAGAAAGGAAACCTCAAAATAGAGAAAGGAAACTTAGTAAAACCAGTCTATGCCGCTGTTTGTGAGGGTACAGTCATGATAAGTGCCTCTCAAACCTCTCCAAACATGTAAGATTGTCTTTAAGTACTTTATTGATCTCTTCTAAACATTAACCAAATCAAACCTACATTTGAATCCACAGACAATAACCCAAAATGAAGGGTTTTGTATCCTTTAATGAATCTCAGTCACAGGTAACGCATGGAAAATCAAACCAGTAGTCTCCAAAGCATTCAATAAGTGAATATGAATATTTGAAAACTTACCTCTCAACTTCCTCAACCACTCCTAATCGGTTAGAGGGATTAGTTGAGTGTTTAGACACTAAAACTTCTCATGCAACTCCCAAAATTTCACATACAAAATAAAATTAAATCCATTTATGAATTAAATCTAGTATGCCAAAGGACTAGTCCCAACAATTCTTAAACATACTTTATCAGATATGATGAATTGTTAATAAAGGTCTAATATAAAATGGTCATGCTAGTAATATCAACAAACGTGAATCCAAATATTTCAAAATAGTGAATCGATATCCTTGAGCACAAGCGCCAATAACATCAAATAATGGAGATAAAGCATGGGCTAGGGCATGACACCAGTAGAATACAACCATTTTAGTGAGCATTCATGATAAAATAAAATGCAATGCATTTGAAATTTGTGGTTGAATATGATGCCAGAGGCTCGAAATATGTTTCCCGTCAAAGATACCTATCAAATATGAAGAAATCACATACCTTCTCTCACATTTAGCTTTCACGAAGGAAGATTTGATAGCCAAATCTTCCTTGTACCACACAAAGAACATACCATTGGTCCAATTTTATAAATTTGTTTTTTGTGTTAAATGCATTTAAATGGAACATTAAGTATAGTAATAATATGCTTAATCTATTAGTAATTGGCAGATTAAGTGTAGATAACACCTTTATCAATTTAGCATGTTATTATAAGATACTAAAGAAGACCTACTATTTGTCAGACAAATCTTCAAATTATAGCACACCTAGCAGTCTATAGAATTAGACAAAGCTACAGATAGAGGTCTAATTTTGTAGACTGCTAGGTCAAATCTTCCTTCGTGCTATCAGTCTACAGAATTAGACCTTTATTTTAAATGCATTTAACATAAATTTTTTTTACAAAACTGAACCAATGGCATGTTTACAACAAAGAAATAGAATGATAATAATATGCTGAAAATTCTATTCTATTTAATACATGCCAAAGGACCAGTCCCAACAATTCGTAAACATACTTTATCTGATATGATGAATTCTTAAACAATTAGGGTTGGAGTAGACATAGTTATCACATCATTTTTTGTGTGGTACAAGGAAGATTTGGCTAGGTCAAATCTTCCTTTGTGCTACCAGTCTACAGAATTAGACCTTTATTAAGAATTCATCATATCAAATAAAGTATATTTAATAATTGTTGGGATAGGTTCTTTGGCATGTATTAAACATAATAGAATTTTCAGCATATTATTATCATTCTATTTCTTTGTTGTAAACATGCCATTGGTTCAGTTTTGTAATTTTTCTTGTGTTAAATGCATTTTTCCAAACCAATTGTTAAACAAGAAAGCAGTATCAGTGAGGAGGGGTCTTCTTCTAAGGAGATTGATGAAGATCGCGCACCTCAAAAACCAATTCATAATGTACCAATCATGTTTTCTATTCGCTTATATTTTTGGATTGATTAAATCTCCTTAGTTTCATGTCCTTTCTTTTGATTACTATGGATGAGATATATATCTTACATTTAACATTCAACTTCTTTACATTTTAGAAAATGTAGTGTGTTTTTTGAGGATTTTACCAAAAAATTTTTTAACATAAACCGAAAACACCAAACTGATTTCTTGCCCTTTCAACTTGACAAAATATTTGTATTTGACCAATAACTGCAAGCAAGATAGGCCTAGAAGGGTTGTAGAAGAAGAATGGTGTAAGTTGAATAGATCAAAGTGAATGGGGTGTTGAAACATGGTGAACAAACCATGATGAGATGATACTTGATGTTAGGATCAAGGTGAAAAGCCTAGTTGAGTTTTTGACATGGTGGAGGCACTAGGTGCACTAGGTGGTCTAGGATGGAGATGGTGTTAGGAGGAATTGCCAAGAAATGAGGAAGTGAACTTGTGTAGCAGGGTTGTGGAAGTGATTAACAAATTCAAGGAACTCTACTTAATCCTTGAGTTAAGGCTAATTCCTTGAGTGGATTCCAAGTTACTTGTTGAATCCTCGAGTTGATTTGGCCTCCTTAAGGTGATAGTAGAGGGCTTTGCATCAAGATGTATGAAACAAAGAAGAGTAATATCAATAAAATATTAAATTCTTTGCAACTTTGGTAATCCATTGACCCATGGAACAATGAATCCATATGTGTGTTTGATCATTAACATAAGCATTACATGTCTTTGTACAAAGTTTATTCCAACACTATATTATATCTTATTCTAATCGAGATTTTTAATTGGGAAAAATTGTGTTTAATAAAATGGAAGTGGTCTCAATAGCATAGAGATATAAAAAGAAAATAAATTTAGAGTTTAGCCCAAGAATTGTGGAATATAGTTTTTGTCATTTCTATACACATTGTTGATTTCATTGCGTTGCACAATGCATATTGCATAGTGCATGAATAATGACTAGATGCAAGTAGTTTTTAAATTTTCAATTACAATCTACTTTGTACAAAGTCAACCTACAAACTAAGTACAAACTTCTGAGAAATTTGACATATCCAATGACTCTTGTTGCTATGAAGATAGCTACAAGAGGTTGTAGAGCTTGATGATAAAGCTCTTGGGTCAAAGTCTCTCTTAAATCTTTCAGCCAGATCACTATCCTTTGAGTGAAAGTGCTAGTATTAATTAGGTTGAACCTTTCATTTTATAGAAAGCTTATTTTATTTACAAATGAGTTAGAATGCTTCTATGTTCTTGTCACTAGGATTAAAAGGTCCTATTACAATGTTCTTTGTTGTGGGGCAGGAGGTCAATCTTCATTGTCTTCATTGTGGGGGACAATGAAGATTTGTCTGACAAATAGAAGGTCTTATTTAGTATCTTATAATAACATGCTAAACTGATAAAGGTGTTATCTACATTTAATCTACCAATTACTAATAGATTAAGAATATTGTTACTATGCTTAATGTTCCATTTAAATGCATTTAACACAAATTTTTTTTTTTTACAAAACTGAACCAATGGCATGTTTACAACAAAGGTGTAATAGAACTCCCAACAATTCTTAAACATACTTTATCTGATATGATGAATTCTTAAACAATTAAGGTTGGACTAGACATAGTTATCACACCATTTTTTGTGTGGTAAAAGGAAGATTTGGTTAGGTCAAATCTTCCTTCGTGCTAGCAGTCTACAAAATTAGACCTTTATTAACAATTCATCATATCAGATAATGTATGTTAAAAATTGTTGGGACTGGTCCTTTGGCGTGTATTAAATAGAATAGAATTTTCAGCATATTATTATCATTCTATTTCTTTTTTGTAAACATACCATTGGTTTAGTTTTGTAATTTTTCTTGTGTTAAATGCATTTTTCCAAACCAATTGTTAAACAAGAAAGCAGTAACAGTGAGGAGGGGTCCTCTTCTGAGGAGATTGATGAAGATCATGCACCTCAAAAACTAATTCATAAGGTACCAATCATGTTTTCTATTCGCGTATATTTTTGGATTGGTAAATCTCCTTAGTTTCATGTCCTTTCTTTTGATTACTATGGATGAGATATATATCTTACATTTAACATTCAACTTCTTTACATTTTAGAACATGTAGTGTGTTTTCTAAGGATTTTACCAAATCAACTTTTAACATAAACTAAAAACACCAAACTAATTTCTTTCCCTTTCAACTTGACAAAATATTTGTATTTGACCAATAACTGCTAGCAACTGAATGATAAATCCACCTCCTTGTATCTTTGTAAAATAAATGGAACATCAAAAAGATGGCTAAGTGGCTACTGCCATGATTTTTATCTCCTAAATATGGGGAAAAAAAACCAAAAAGAATCGTGTTCTATTGTAGCTCAATATATTGAAAACCCTAGTAAAAATCCCAACTAAAATTCTATCAAAATTGCACTCAAAATAAAAATCATGGCGGCAGCCACTTAGGGATCAAAATAGAGAAAATAAATCAAAATCGTTCTTTGTCCTATTTCCTTTTAACAAAGTCTCAACTATCAATGATACAATACATTTGATGCCCTAAGCTATCAATACAAATGACGCCTAGCTAGAAGCTCACGGGTTGTCCATTTGATAACCACAGTCAACACTTCAAAATAGTGAATCGATATCCTTGAGCACAAGCACCAATAACATCAAATAATGGAGATAAAGCATGGGCTAGGGCATGACACCAGTAGAATGTGGTCATTTCAGAGAGCATCTCAGCAATATACAATGGTCATTCCAGTAATATCAAACAACATGAATCCAAACATTTCAAAACAGTGAATCGATATCCTTGAGCAGAAGCACTAATAACATCAAATAATGGAGATAAAGCATGGGCTAGGACACGACACCAGTAGAATGTGGTCATTTCAGTGAGCATCTCAACAATATACAATGGTTGTGCTAGTAATATCAATAAACGTGAATCCAAACATTTCAAAACAGTGAATCGATATCCTTGAGCACAAGCACCAATAACTTCAAATAATGGAGATAAAGCATGGGCTAGGGCCAACAACAGTAGAATGTGGTCATTTCAGTAAGCATTCATGATCAAATAAAATGCAATGCATTTGAAATTTGTGGTTGAATATGACACCAATCAAAGATGAATAAATCACATACCTTCTCTCGTGCTCAGCTTTCACCCACTTGTTTTCTCCCGCTCCTTTTCTCTACAATCGAAATAAAAATGATTTGGCCATTTCACTTATTTTTTTTTCATCTATACCCTGAAACTGTTGGAATTCTAATGGTCTATTTAAAACCCATCGGAATACCAACACCATTGGGGACTATTACAAAAAAACACCAAATTCATAAAAAAAAGAATTATCCATCGGAAGTTTTTGTTGAAATTTGGCCCCAAATGTAGTAGTGAAAGGGTTTGTGGTACACTGTGTCCTTGTGGATGGAGACATAGATCTCTGACCAGGAATGGTCAAACTCTTGTAAATGTTATCTTTCACATTCTTAACCCATATAAAATCTCAGTTTGGTGTTTCACCTCCACTTAGTTTAATTTGTTTGCAAAAGAGTTTCCTTACCCTTTTCATCGAAACCATGACAAGAAGATCCAACTTCCATTAAATCCCAAAGGGTTCTTTGTAGGGTGCACCCCATCCCATTGCCTACAAAACTTTTGGACAACCCTCATTTAGGCACGAGCCTCTTAGGGATCAACAAAACAATATAAGAACACACATTTTCATCCTAATTGATAGAGGTTAAGGTACTCACTCAAACTAATTTTATGGTTAAACACACCACAAACTCTTATCATTACTATAGTTAATAGTCTATGATATTAGGATCATAACAAACCCAATAATTATCATGATGTTCACTAAATTCAAGCTCACCTCTTGCCAATCATGTGCTAATCTAATTCAAATATGTGACTACTATTTAAAGACATGCCCTAGAACTCTAGAAGGTAGATTATGGCACATGGATAGTTTAGCATCATAGAGAGAGCTTATCATACACAATTAAAACATTGAGTTCACATGTAACAAGACTAAAGGATAGTCATGATAGCTTTTAATGCCATACCAAAAGACATATGCTACATCTAATATCATATAATCATTGCAAAGAGAAAATAAAAGATAGTTGACTAAGGCATAAGGAGGATGTTAGCGGTCTTACATATCCTAGTACACCAAGCTCTTGAAGGTGTTCCTCAATACGACACAATCCAATTTCAAATAATGAAAAATATTATCAAATACATCATTTTTTTTTTGTTATAACCATTAATCATAAGAAACAAAAAAAATCATGAAATATAAAAGAAAATCATAATTTCTAAAAGATAGAATCACAAAAATATAGAATTACACTAAATTGAAAACTATAAAAACTAATCTACAAAATTTAATAAAAAATGTTTAAACTTAACAAACCACTAACTCATTCACACATTTACTCATGTTAAAGAGCTAGATACCTTACTATTACTTCATTTATACATTTATTAAGTTTAAATTATTTATATTAATTTATTAAAATTTAAATAAATATTTGTTTACCTAAATTAGCATAAAATAAGCTTATCTAAGATTAATATGAAGTTATACTTAAGCTACAATAATATACAATGAATCACCTAACTATATCGTTTTCATGGTAGTTGGAAATAAACAATATTATCATAAAAAGTGGGTGGATTAGTTTGGTCAAAGTTTAGAATTGGAATTATATGAATATCTTATTTGGTTGGTGACAAATATTTGAAGCTTATTTAGTTGGTGAAATCACCAACTAGTAAGTCAAATCACACTCGTGTATGATTGTTGGTGAGAAGGAAAAACGTCTTGTACTTCTTGTTTGTATTATATTATTGTTTTGTTAATAAAGCTGTCTTCAATAAAAATCAAATGACTAAGGAAATGAAATGAAATTAAAATAATAAGCAATGCAATTTAAAAAGCTTGTGGTAGGTTATGTGATAGTTATTAGAAAATAAGAAATCAAAAGAAATAAATTTTAATTAATTTGTGTAGTTGATAGATTGTCGTTTTTGTTTTTAATTGTATTTTAAAATTAGTATATTTATATTTAGAAAAAAATTTAGATAAAAGACGTTAAGAGATAGGTTATGTGACAATTATTAGAAAATAAGAAATAAATTTAATTAATTTGTATAGTTAATAGATTATTATTTTTGTTTTTAATTGTAATTTAAAATCACCATATCTATATTTGAAAAAAAAAATTAGATAAAGAAAAATGAGAAATATCTTAAAAATCTAAAATAATCAAATTTAAACATAATTAATATTAAAATTTACAAACAAATTAATACTCTCAATTAATAAACATTAAATAACTTTAAAGATAAAATATAAATAAATATTAACAATAATGTAAGGTTTTTATTGGAATTTAAGTAATGTTCATTATCATGGAAGTTTTTTAAATTTATAGATTCTTCACAATCACCAGAATAATGCATGCAATGTTGACTTCCACTAAAATTTGTTTTAAATCTATATTTTTTTGTTTATTAGTCAGTGGCTTTAAATCTTTGTTGGTTCTCTTTTTTTTTGGAATTGTGAAATTGTTTCATGTTGTTTTTGATTTGTGAATGTCCTTCAATTGTTTTTTCTATTTTTTTGAAATGGGAATTTAATCAATTTTTTTAAATTTTTAATTAAATCAAAATAATAGTGGCTCTTATCTTTAATAGTTTGATTTTTGGACATAGATTGAATAAGATTTGTGATGCCATTGTATAATTATGCTTCTCGACAAAAGGATCTATTTTTAGAAGAATTCAAAGTATAATGATAAATTTTAAAAGGGTCATTTTGAAATTAGGGTCAAATTTATAAGTGGAAAAGTGAACTAGATCATACTTATAAACTAAATTCTATATATGGAATTTGAGCTATACGTGTGAAAATGATCCAAGAAAAGTTTTTCATTGAGAATATTTTTGTCTTAGTGTCTATATCTAGTGCCTCCCTCATTTGCCTCCTTGCACAAACATCCTGATGGTGAGGTTTCGACCTTCACACTCATTGAGTATGATCATGTTGGTCCCATGCAGGGGTAAATTGCAAGGGGGGACATGATTTTAGAGTATATTTTTGATGCCCTACGTTAACGAGGAGATGTTGGGTGTAGTTTAGCATGGTATTCTAGTGATTCTTAGAGATAAGGATGACTCAATCTTGAGTTGCAGTGACTCTTCCTCACATTATGTTTTATGATGGCATCGTGAGATGCACCTAGTTCAGTTTTGTCTTGTGTTTATCAAGAGGTTATCATTGAGGTTGTGACAGATTTATTGAGGGACCCTACCCCGATCTTGTCATTGCATTTCTTCTATTTGTATTATAGACTCAGTATTTAGATATGCCATGTTGATGCATTATGGATTTATATTCTGATGGACAGAGGTTTGACCACACTAATTTTTGATGTACTCTTTTTCATGTTGCTTATGTACCCATGTCAATGTTTCTAGGATGCACTATATTTTCTTAAGGGCTAAATGAATTCAACTAATTTTCTTACTATAGAGAAATTGAGTGCATGTTTTGAGGGGTTTGAATAGGAATCAGACAATTTAAATTATAATGAGATGACATGTAAATTCTAATGAAGTAAATGTTGTTTTCCTTGTGTATGTAATTTCTAATAGAAAATGTAGTAGGAAAGGTGAGTAGAGTCGTGAATTGAGTAGGTAGCATGTACCCTCATGGAATATTAAAATGTTACTATTGGATATGAATGCTTAAAAAATTGACCATTTGAATTTATATTAGGTCGAGATGTGAATTAATAGGAAGTTGATTTTAGGTCTTGATGTTGGGAAAGAGATTTCTGGGTATTATGCTTTGATTATTGATTCAATAAATGTAATTCGAAGTGATTATGAAATCAATTGAAATGTTACTATTTTCTTGATTATGAAAGAGATTTTGGGATGCTTGTGAATATTGTATTTCTACAGATATCATGGTGAAGGAAATTTTGAGTATTACGCTTTGATGTTATATTGATGCGAGAAATGTGAATCAGTTGAAATGTTGTATGTAAATGATTTAGGTTGTTGTGATAGATGTGTTTCTTGGAATATCATGATATTGAAATTTAATAGATTTTGAGTAAATGCATTCTTGTGAAAAGTGAATTTCATATGATGTTGTGAAATGTAGTTAGATTTTATGATGATTTAGGGGATATTTCCATGCTTTGATTTTCAGGTCTTGATGATTATGGTATTTGATGAATTATTTAATTTAGAATATAATGCTTTAGTTTCATGTCGATGCAATAAATATTTATGTGAGATGATCATGGTTAATGAATTATGTTATTTGATATATACGTGTTCTTGAAATAACTTGTTTGAAATTAAGAACCGCATTCTTGAAATTAAGTGAATTGCATGCGATGTTGTGTAGATGCAATTAGATTATATAATATTTTTTTTTATGATTATTAATGATATATATATATATATATATATATATATATATATATATATATATATATATATATATATATATAGATATATATATATATCTATATATATATATATATATATATATATATATATATATATATATATATATATATATATATATATATATATATATATATATATATGCCATTGATCTTTCATGAGCTATTGATATTTTCATCTAGTGTGCAGGAAATTGACCATGAAATTAAATAAGGGGAAATTAAAGATGGATACATGTGAAACTCTTGTAAAGCCAAGGTTATCTCCAAAGGGAGAAATAACCTCATTGTGATGTATAATGTTGTAAACTAATGTTTGATTGTATTATTTAAATTGTGTTTATTTTTATTTTAAATTAATGTCTAGTTGGCATGCCATGTGTGTAGTGATGTGTTGTTACTTTTGTGGTGTCAATTGACACATGTGTTGTGAGTTGGCATGGCCAAGTGCATTGTTTATTAGTTGTCTTCCACTTTTGAGTCACCTTGTAGAATCCCAAGGTTAGGTATCTTGGTTGTTGAGCCTTGGGAGGGAATCTTATTTTAAATTTTTGTGAGTCAACTTTTAGTGAACTTTTCAGAGGCAAAAAGTAACCCAATGGGGTAGTTAGGGTTAAAGTTAGACTACCCCATAGGTTTACTTTGGGTTGGGGGTCAATTTTGACCAATAGGATGTTTTTAGGTCATTTTCGCCTCTTCAAAAGATGCTTTTTTGAAAGGTGACGAATTTTGGATGTGTGTCATGTCTTCCTCTCTTGCAATTTGAATTTCTCTCTTATTGGAGAGAGAACCTTAGGATAGTGTGCCCAATCATCTTTGAGGTTAGGTAGGGTTTTCCTTTTTAGTAGGATGGAGAGGAATTTGGTAGGTTGATTTCCCACTCTCCAATTTTGGAGACTTCTAGTGGACTTAGCAAGTTTTGGTGGACTTAGCAAGGAAGGATTGTAGGAAAAGAAGCTCTTCTCAACCCTCTTTTGCCATAGCTTGGAGTAAGTTTTGTGGCCTTGTCAAGAAAGTTTTTTTCTTTTGCTTGTAT
Source organism: Chamaecyparis obtusa (assembly GCA_027943335.1). Lineage (NCBI taxonomy): Eukaryota > Viridiplantae > Streptophyta > Pinopsida > Cupressales > Cupressaceae > Chamaecyparis > Chamaecyparis obtusa. The sequence goes on along the minus strand of BSBK01000781.1, from coordinate 690,738 downwards.
GTAAAATGAATATTTCTTTGTTATGTTATTGTAATGGTTTTGTAAAGATTCATGCTTGCTTTCATGGCTTCTTATTAAGTGTTTATTTGTTATTTTTGTTTTATTGGGGTGTGCAAGGCAAAACTCACCTTTGGGAGGGAAGAGAGCCTTGATGGGTGAAGGGCTTAAGTTGGGAATTCCCATTTAGTGTAGAGTCCTTCCTCAAGGAGGAAGGGGATGAGGCATGGATGTATGGGCTCCATGTTTCCATTCTTGTTGTATACTTATTTGGGGGTCATAAGGGTTGTATTTTGTGAAAGGAAATTGAATGGTTGTATTTTGTGAAAGGAAATGGAAGGGTTGTATTTTTTGAAAGGAAATGGAAGGGTATGTACTTTTTGTTATGGCCTTGTGAATGCAATGGTTATGGATTTTGGGCCTTGTTGAAGGCATGGTTTTACTTTTGAATGACTTCTCCTACTTGGGTACTTTCCACCTATTGTAGATCTCTATAGTTTTGTTGATCATTAGTGTTTCACACTTAGTCATATATCTAGGCAATGATGGTCGGTCATCACTGCGGCTGAGTCATTTTGTAAAGGTCAAGTTTTGTATTGTATACTTACCAAGTAGTAGTACTGCCGAGTAAAGTCATGGTCATTATATGTTTGTAATATGCTGAGAAGTATAGTTATTTTTGAGTTACATATATCAATGATTACCGAGCGATAGAGAAGTTCAACCGATGCCAAGTACAGTTAATGCTGAGTACTGGGAATAACTTTTGTCGAGTTAGCCAGAATTGACATACAAGTTTGGAATGGCACAATGATCGAGGTAAACCATTTTTGGATAATAATGTTTTGTATTTTGTCTAATGAGGTAATTACACATCCATATTATTATCATTGATCCCTATGTAAAACCTAGAGCCAATCAAAAAATTGTATAGTTTAGGCGGCAATAGAAATAAATCTGAACTGTAGATCTTGAAACAGTAAAACATTTTTGTTGTTATATAAGGGGAAGATCTAGATCAGAGAGAAGTGTGTGTGTGTGTGAATCAGAGGAATGAGATTGAATTAGTATGAGAAAATTATTAGAGAAGTATATTCAGAATAGCAAAGTATTCAGATAGAGTTCAATGACCGAGCTAAGTAGTGAAAGGACAGAATCAAGAAAGATCAGATAGAAGAGATCAAAATATAAAGTAAAGAGGAGATATGTAATCTGCATACTAGTGCAAACTGAAAGATCAGGTACTGAGACATTTTTGACCAGTGTATCAGGGTAAATCTCTTAACTGAGTGCTTACTTTGTTGTAAGTTTATAAATCCTTTAACAAGGTAGACTATACAAGTCTTTTAGCTTTTGACAGAGAAGACCTTTCATAGGGTAGATCATGATTTGATCACATTTTGTAAGCCTTAACAGGCAAAACTTATTACTTCAGTAGTGAAGATTTGTGGGTGTCATCCCCACCCCAGTTTTACCTTTCAAGGGTTTCAGGGTTACCAAAATCATGGTGTTATGAGTAATTTCATGTATGCTACTTTATATGTTTTGTTACTTACTATGATCAAGTTTTGTTTATATTATGCATAAAGTTTTTCAGTTCAAGAAGATAAAAAGTAGGTAATATCTGATTCACCCTCCCCCCCGGTATTACTTTCCCACTTATACTTCCAACAATTGGTATCAGATTAGCAAGGTTTCTCTTAAGGAAGTCTAACCACTTGAGGAAAAAAATCTTTAAATGGAAGCTTATAAACTAGGGAAGATCATAGAGAATCAAAAGATTGAAGTACAACTGGCATTACAGCAACTAGAAGTAGCTAGAGGAGAATTGAAGAAATCCTTGAGCAAGAGAAGAGAGATTGTAATTCAACAAAATGAGCCACAATACAAAGAGGAAGACATCTCTGGACTATTTGACAATGGTAACTCTGCCAAGAGTGATAAAGCTATAAAAGAACTATAGGAGAACAATACCATACTAAATGATGACATTAGAACTCTAAGGAGAGAACAAGAAATTCAATTTGTCAGACTTTGTGAATTAGTGGAACAGAAAAAGAAAGCTGAAGACAATAAGACAATGGCTGAGGAAGACAAAAGACAAATTGCAATCAGGCTAGATGAAGGAACAAGTGACATGCAAAGGTTGACTAATAATCAACTAGACATGGTAAATCAGCTACTGATGGTCAATCAGGAATTGGTCAGAAAGGATATGGAAATCAATCAACTAAGGTCTGAGAATGATCAGTTGAAACATGATTTGAGAACTGAAAAAGAGATCAATGATAGGATGAACAAACCCAATGAAGTTGCAAAATATTTTGAAGAGTTGTTAAGATCACCTAGAACATCTGGTGATAGATTTGGACTTGGACTGAATGAACATTCATCTACTGAAGAAGGAGAATCATCAATGAATGGAGAACAGAAGATGGCTAAACCAAAGAACACCAAGCCCACTTGTCATCACTATGGAAAGCCAAGACATACAACCAACATATGCAGAAGCAAACATGGTAAGTCTGATTATAAGCCTAAGTTTAATGGACATTGTTTTAACTGCAAAAAGCATGGACATCAAGCACATGAATGTAGATCTAAAGATAGTAATTCATCCACCTCACCTAAGTTTCAAGGAAGTTGTTTCAATTGTCAGAAATGTGGGCACAAAGAATTTGAATGCAGATCAAGACCAAGGTGGTCATCAAATGAACAAACCAAGTCAGTCACAAAGCACAACTGTTACAATTGGGATTACAACAATTGGTATAATTGCCATTATTGTGGTATGGACACATTGGAGCTAATTGCATGAAGACTCACTTTAGAGGCAAATCTAAAAGCTGGATGAATGGAAGCATGGTCTGTTACAAGTGTAACAAGGTTGATCACTTAAAAGATTGTAGATCACCTATGTCGAGCAATGAAAATCAGAATGAAGGTATCCGTGAGAAACTGAAGAGTCAGATGGAAAAGACATGAAGGAAGAAAGAAGAAGAAAACTCAAGCGAAGCTAGCACATCTGTGATCACCCAATCCAATGGATCAGGTGATCACACTTCTTCTAATTAAGCTTGAAAGGTATGTTCAGAATTGAGATTTGCAAAGCCTTATCTTTCATCAGTTCCTAACATAGAAGCAAGCAAAAGTCCACATCAGCATAGATAAAGATGCATTAGGACATATGTGAGAAAAATAGAAAATTTCATTTTTTTTTAATGTCGAGCATCAGTATCAATGACCGAGCTATCAATGTATGCTGAGCACCTGCTATGGCCAAAATGCTATGTAAGCTTAGCTGTATCACAATGGTTATATCGACTGAGTTTGTGAGTTTTTCAAGATAGTTTTAATCTACCTAAATCTGTACAGAGCATTTATGAGGCCCTAATCCTATTTTTTTAGATTCTATAAAGTGAAAAATTGTCGTTATTTTCATTTCACTCGGCTATTCAAGATTTTAGAGAGCGGTTCAGAGTTTGTGCAACCAGATTAAGAAAAGCGATTCCAAATTCTCTCAGCGTGCCGTCGGCAAAATTCATCTACAGGGTTATTGACAAAAAGGTACTTTACTGAGCAAATATTTTCTTTTCAAAAATTACAGTTTAAAATGGCATCATCTTCATCCACACCAGTCAAGAAACAAAGAATGGAAGTTTACAATGTGCAACTTGTGAGGAACAAAGTTTGCAAACCGAGGGTATTCAAGGCAATATCTGAAAGTGCTATCAAAGGAGATTTGAATGGAACCCTATCTTCTATTATGGAGAATGTATTATTGATGAACGACGTTAGGTCTTGCTATATGTGCAAAATTGGAGAAATTGGTGATTATGAGATTAGAGAAGCATATGACAAATTATGTGTCAGCGAAGTGCTGAAGCCAGAACATAAGGTTGTTGTCGATCAAGGGTTATTGCATGCCCTAAATTTCTTGCAAAATTTTAAGGTGGAATGGATAAAGATTAGTTTGGGTCGAGTAGACAACATGTAGTTATGGCTGGAAGACTGACCAGTGAAGATCACAAAGGAAATGATACACCAAGTCATTGGTTACCCTACAATTGATGAAAAGAGAATGATGAAATGTGTAGGAAAAGAGGATATTCAAGAAAACACCTAGGTAGTTTGGAACAAATGCGGAATGACAATTTCCACCATTACTGATTTAGAAATTGACTTTACTATTAGATTCATCTCGCACAAGTTTTACCAATCCAGCCGGTTGGACAGCGTCCCCTGTATGACAGTGGACCAGGCATGGAAGATAATTAAGAAAGGGCACACATATGACCTTGCCAAGCTCCAGCTGACTCAACTTGCCAAGAACTTGAACTCCATCTAGACGACGAAGAACTCTATGTGTAAGTTTGGTTCCCTACTGATCTGTATATTCTTTTATGTAAAGAAGTGTTTTCCTACACATGGTGATGTAACATGGGATAAGAAGAAGCCCATCACTGTTCAAATAAATGATTTTATAAACTAGATTGGTAATGATTTTGAAGGGATTATGGATAATTATTTCATTGAGTTTAAGAAGAAGATGAGGAATAGGACTAGAGTCCCTGTGTCTTTTATTGATAAATACAGTAAAGATATATGTTTTCTGGTAGACATAGACTTTACCTATGCACAGGCAGTCCTACCTAGGGTTTCATGGTTAATGCCATTTCCCTATGAACTCAACATAGATGAAGCTACTGCAGCAATTACAACCCTCTTAGCTGAGGAAATTGATACTAAGGCACCTTACTTTGCCACATTTGAAGAAGCCAAATCCAAGATCTCTTTGGGATTATTGGCTGCCTCCACTGAGAGGAAAAGAAAGAAGATAGTGAAAAATATGGAAGAGAATGTTAAATAATTTGAGAAGGATGCACCACTAGAGTTGACCCAAGGATTGGGAGAAGATGAAAAGAGTGCAACTAGTAGTAGTGAGAAAGAAGAAGAAGAAGAGAAGAAACTAGTAATTGCCAAGTCCCCGCCAAAGAGAAGAGTGTTGAAGCGTAAAGTGTTAATGAAACCATCACTAAGGCCTCGAACTAGAAGAACTACTACCGAGAATCCTAAGAAGACTCTTGCATCTACAAAGCAAAAATCTGCTCAACCCAAGGTAGTGCCGACCAAGGCTGTGAAGAAGCCGAGAAGGAAACTTGTTCTAATAGAAGATGATGATGAAGAAACTGAAAATGATGAAGCAATAAAAGGGAAGGCTACACAACAAGGTACACATCAACTCACTATTGATGAATTATGTCTTAAGATTACTAGCACAACTGCATTGGATGAGGTGAAAAGATTAAAGTTTGGAAAAATGAGCATTGGAGAAAAAGAAAAAGTTGAGGATGCTATTCTTGACATGTTATGCATTTTCAAGATGTTGTCAATTGAGATTGAAAATAGAATTCCAAAGGAATTATGCAACAGGGTCGCACAGAAATGGGAGTATGCTCTACAAATAGAGAAGCAAATAAGGGAGAGTACATTAGCACAAGTTGAATCCACTCTCACCCCTACAGACATCAAACAGATAATTGAGCAATATAGAGGCAAGTTTGATCCTAAACTTAGAGCCTATCTAATTCTTCAACACAAGGTTGAAGATGTTGTGCAAGAAAGTCTAAAAATTTGGAAGGTATTGTATGGATTGTTACCCACCCAGGATGAAGAAAAGGATGAAGAAAAGGATGAAGGAAAGAATGAAGGAAAAGATGCTACCACTTCAATAGTTGTTGAACCTGAAAACAAGCAAAATAAAATGGAGACTGATACTCCTAAGGAAGTGAAATCACATGATAATTTTGAGGTTCACATTGTTGACATACTGGAGGAGAGCCCCATTAAGAATTCATTCTTAACTGAGGTTGATTTAAAGAACACAAAAGCAACTGACACATCCCTACCAGGTAGCAACACTATACTATTGCAAGTCATGGATTATCCCACCAACATGAGCACACAATCTACTGATGATAATCCTACACCACCTGGAGTTGTTACTGTTGATAAGTTAGTCGGTACAAGTCTTACCGAGGAACCCATCAAGTCGGTACCACTAACTCAATCTATCAAGGAAGAAGTCAAAGAAGAAGACAAAATTCAAAGTCCTCCTAAGGAAGAACACATCACAGAAGAATAAGGAATCAAGTTAGATGAACAAGCTATTAGTCCTCATGTCGAGGAGAAGGAGAAAGAGAAGAAAACATCAAAGGAAAACTCATTGAAAAATAAGAACCAAAGGAACAAGAGGAAATCAAAGCTCTTGTATAGATGCCGAGTGGAAGCACCCCACTGAGAGCACAAAAGGAGAAAGATGAGGTAATAATTGATGAAGTAATTGTTATTCCTAAATGGGATACAGATAACCTTTCTTATGAGTAACTACAGATAATGAAAGATTTGCTGACACGAAAGAGCAGGCAAGCAGAACTTTGAAGAGAGCATCAGCAAAAATAGGTTCTTCATGAAATCAAAGATATATTTAATGAAGTATATGACTTATCAGATGTAAATAGTTTTATTCCCATATTGGAACAACTTGTACACATTGTTCAGAAAGTCAATAATGAAGTTAGCTGTGCAAGTGATAAGTTATTTGAATGGTCAGAACGGAGGTTTGAGACCAAAATGCTAGAGAAGATATCTGCCGAGATAGCAGTAAAATAGGTTGAGCTGTCCAAATTGGTAAAGGAGACCGAGGGATTAGTTGTGAATGGACAGTCTCTATTGGCCAAGATATGTAATGTTGAACTATTCACAGAGGAGAATCAACAATTGCTTGAAACTCTCAAGCAAGAGATCAAAGCTACAAGTCAGTCCCTGACCTTGGATGCAAACACTAGTGCTAGACATTATCTAAAAATCATGCAGACACAAGGTAAGTTAGCCGAGCTGATGGCTAATGATGGAAAGATTCATTCTCACCTACTCTCTATTCAAACTATTTTGACACTGCATTTGGAGGCTATACAGAGAAAATTAGCAAAGGCTAAAGCATTGATCCAAAGTGATCCCCATTTGTCCACAGCTGAGAGCCTTATTAGTTCAGCTGCTGATTTAGAAGTACAGATAGAATTTTTGAACCTTGCTACAATTGCTTGGACAGATGCACTCTACATGATCACGGTGTTGCATAAACCTTTTTTGGAGAAAATTTGTGAGCTACCTACTGATGAAGAAATTAGTCATGTCAAAAACAAGGGGGAATCATCATGACACAAGTACAGACAAGGTCTGAATAGGGATAGGTAAAATTTTTTTGAATGTGTATATATATCTCAGGGGGAGTATTAGGATAATACAAACATACTTTTGTAATTGTATATACTAATGTCATGACAGAGTGTTTTTGCCACCAATGTCAAAGGGGGAGATTGTAGATCTCTATAGTTTTGTTGACCATTAGTGTTTCACACTTAGTCATATATCTAGGCAATGATGGTTGGTCATCACTGTGACCGAGTCATTTTGTAAAACCTGAGTTTTGTATTGTATACTTACCGAGTAGTAGTACTGCTGAGTAAAGTCATGGTCACTATATGTTTGTAATATGCCGAGAAGTATAGTTATTTCTGAGTTACATATATCAATGATTACCAAGTGATAGAGAAGTTCAACCGATGCCGAGTACAGTTAATGCCGAGTGCCAAGAATAACTTTTGCCAAGTTAGCCAGAATTGACATACAAGTTTGGAATGGCACAATGATCAAGGTAAACCATTTTTGGATAATAATGTTTTGTATTTTGTCTAATGAGGTAATTAAGGAGGTAATTACACATCCATATTATTATCATTGATCCCTATGTAAAACCTAGAGCCAATTAGAAAATTGTATAGTTTAGGTAGCAATAGAAATAAATTTGAACCGTAGATCTTGAAAAGGTAAAATGTTTTTGTTGTTATATAAGGGGAAGATCTAGATTAGAGAGAAGTGTGTGTGTGTGTGAATCAGAGGAATGAGATTGAATTAGTATGAGAAAATGATCAGAGAAGTATATTCAGAATAGTGAAGTATTCAAATAGAGTTCAGTGAAAGGACAGAATCAAGAAAGATCAGATATAAGAGATCAAAATATAAAGTAAAGAGGAGATCTGTAATCTACATACTAGTGCAAACCAAAAGATCAGGTACTGAGACATTTTGACCAGTGTATCAGGATAAATCTCTTAATTGAGTAGTCTTAGAAGACTTTTTATAAATCTCTTTACCAAGTGCTTACTTTGTTGTAAGTTTATAAATCCTTTAACAAGGTAGACTATACAAGTCTTTTAACTTTTGACAGAGCAGACCTTTCACAAGGTAGATCATGATTTGATCACATTTTGTAAGCCTTAACAGGAAAAACTTATTACTGCAACAGTGAAGATTTGTGGGTGTCATCCCCACCCCAGTTTTACCTTTCAAGGGTTTCTGGGTTACCAAAATCATGGTGTTATGAGTAATTTCATGTATGCTGCTTTATATGTTTTGTTGCTTACTATGATAAACTTTTGTTTATATTATGTATAAATTTTTATCAGTTCAAGAAGATAAAAAGTAGGTAATATCTGATTCACCCCCCCCTCTCAGTATTACTTTCCCACTTATACTTCCAACACCTTCACCCCTCTTATGGGTCCAAGGTGACCCACTGTATAAATATCCTTGGGATGAGAATTTTATGTTTTCATGTACTTGTTGGTTTCTATGTGTATGTGTGTTGAAGCTTGTATGTAACCCTCATCCATATTTTTTTCCCCAAGCTTGGGGGTGGCCATGTAATGGCCTAAGTTGGGAGGTGAGCCTCCATGGTCAAAGTGGTTTTCTTTTGCAGATTTTTATTTGAATAAGTTGTTAGTTTTATTGAAGAAAAAAAAGATTTTTGTCATTTACTACTTGCAGATTTTTATTTTGTAAAAATGCCTAAAAAGCCATGTGTAAAAAGTAGTGTAAAAAGGCCATGTAAATGCCTAAATGCATGAAAAATGCTTGTAAACATTTGTATTGGTATGTGTAATGCTTTCCATAATTTTCTATATTGTTTCTAAGAAAATAAATTGTTAAAAAAAGTGTATTCCTTATGCTTGAATGCAAAAGTAAACTTGGTGGTTTTTTTTCTCTATGCATGAAAAAGTTAGATTTTCTTATGAATGCAAAACTCTTCCCTATGTAGACAAAATTTAATTCAAGTATTTATTTGAAAGAAAAGAGAAAAGTTAATGTAGAATTGCTTTCCTAATTATCTATGTAAGAATAGATTTCATTTTGGCATCATGTTAGTTTTAAAAAAAAGTTTTGTATATACACCTATGTATATATACTTGTATATATACATAGATGTATATACCCTATTGGAATACATTGCTATGTTGATGTGTAAAAAAAATGACTTAGTTATTCTCTATCTTTTCTCTTGTTGATTTTGGAAGAGTATATATACACAAGTATATATGTATATATATACAACCCCTTGGTGTGTATATACACACATGTATACTTATGTGTACATGCAAAACTTGAAAATCTTCATCTTCTTCTTGTACCTTGCCAAACTTGCAATAACCAAATGAGAGATTAAGGTTTTGGTAGATATTTTATTCTTAGCCTAATTCTAATTTCAAATTAGGGTTAGGGCTAGCTTTTTGGAGCCATTTTAAATTTTAAATTTTAATTAAGTTATCATTAAATTCTGTCTAAATTTTCATCTATGTTTTATTATAATTTAATGACTGTTGACTTTTCCAATCACTTTATTTTGAATTCTATTTTAATATTATTTTATTAATCATTGAGATTTTAAAAAGATTCCTTTTTATTATTTAGTAGGATTTTTTTTGGATTTAAATCCCCGTTTTATTTTAATTTAATGACTGTTGACTTTTGACAGTCACTTTTATTTTAATTCTAATTTATTTATTATTTTTATTTTCATTGAGATTTTGAAAGAGATTCTTTATTTATTTAGTGGGATTCTCTTTGGATTTTAATCCCTATCTTATTTTAATTTAATGAATGTTGACTTTAGATAGTCACTTTAATTTGAATTCTAATTTATTTATTATTGAATAGAGGTAAAATGAAATCACCTCTATTTAAATGTGTGTGTGTAATGTATGGGGGAAATATGAGATCCACTCCTAAATCCAAATTCCCAAAGGAGAGATCTGATTTCATCAACCTAAAGGTTAATACATAATCGAATCAATCTATAGAGAATATGAAAGAGAGAAAAAACCTATATTTCCCTATGATGGATTATGGTTAAAATCTAAAATAATTGAAATACAAGTACTAACCTCAAATTAGGGAAAATCTGGAAAATGCCAATTTCTGATGTTTGTGTATACTTTCAGACAATTCTGCAACTTGTTTTGGATTGGAAATGCCAAGATGAAGAAAACCCAAAAATCTTTTGTCTTTTCGATGACAGGTAGTTTTTGACCCTCATAAAAGGTCAAAGCCTACATTCTTTATTTGAAGGTCAATTCTGACTTTGTTTGCAGATCCCAGAAGTTCACCGAAAAGGGTATCCAAATCTACTCTCAGATCTGAAATTCTGCACCTATACCTGCAAGAAAAATGGTTTTATTGTTTGTTTGAGGGGTTTGCCTTGGTCAAACCCCGGTTGGAATCAACCTTGATATTGAAATTGAAATAAGAATGCTAGCAAGTAGTAGAAATGGATCTAACAATGAAGCTATGCAATTCGATAGGTATGTAATTGTATTTTGAATGTAAACAAGTATATTGATATGAAAGCTTGAACATAACAATGGTAAAATCAAACCTCCATGATTGTATGCTTGGAATCCACCGTGAAGGAAATAATAAATGGATCTTGAAGATGAACAAAAGGATCTTGAAGGAAGATCACACCATCATGATGGCTAGATCTAGGATTTGAATGATAAATCTTGAATGCTTGAACCAAATCCCTTCAATGGCTTGAATGCTTGAATCCTTGATCTTCAATGGAGAACTTGGATGGAGAAGAGGACTTGAATGCTTGAGTGAATGCTTTCTTGATCACCTTGAGATCTTGAGAGCAATGAAGATATGAATGATGAATGTCACAAAACTTGATGGGGAAAATGAGAGAGGAAGGCCTCCTTTTATAGTGAACTAGGGCACAATCCTCTAGAGGGGCCACCTTGGAGAATTAAATCCCAATTAGGTCCAAAAATTTAGAAAATATATCTAGATTAAATGAAATTTAAAGATTTACCATCCCAAAACCCGAAATGGCCGACCCAGAGGTGGGAAAACAAATATCTTTGAAACATGACACTCGAAAATCAAGGAAACTTGAAATTTGGACAGGGGGTCAAGGATGAGGTTGGAACTAACCAGGTCAGGGTCAAGGTTGATCTTGACCAGGTTAGGATAGAGGTCAAATTTGACCCTATAAGGTCAAATTTGACCTTATGGTCAAAACCCTCAGGATCCAGACCCAGAATGCTAGGAAATGCAAATTGGAGTGAAAATCAGGGGCAGATAGAAGCAAAATGAGGAGAATAAGTATGATCTAAGAAAAGAGCTAATTCTAGGTGCTTGACATGACCCAGACTACTCACTCAGAGGGCTAAACAATCTTAACATGGAAGTGCTTCCATTTTAAGACGATACATTAAGCCCCCACTTTAGCAAGAGTATGGATTCGATGCAACCTCTTGGTAAAGGAGAAGGAAGAAGATATCCTAGTGGATTTGAAACGAGATAGAATGACACTTATTTAGGGACACAAGCCCCTAGGCTAAGGATTATAACTCAACATACATGCATGAGGGTGCAAAAGGACACAAAAGAGGGGTTAGTACTAAAACAAACCCAAATCAACTAGCATAAGAAACCTTGCTAAGAAACATTTCTTATACTAACATCATATTTGGAAAGCTATCATAAAAGCATAAATGTTTACATAAGAAAGACAAGAACAACACTATAAATGACATAGCTTCATGATCCAATCCTACTAGCATGAAAGCAAAAAGAGAGAAAGGGAAAAGAGTGATTACCTCGCCTAGTAAGATGCCCACCTTACCATGAATCACCCTGGAGGGAGAGCCCAATAGGTTCACCCATAAACTATGCTTGTAATTGTAATGAGTCTTATGATGGCTTCTAGAATACTCATAGATCAACCTTCTTGTATCACTATGAATATGAAATGCGTGTCTCCTCAGGATTTAGCAACTTATGTGCATTACCTTCAGAAGATTTAGCATATAGGTGCGTGTCTTTTCAAGATTTAGCAACTTATGTGCATTACCTTCCAAGATTTAGCATATTTGAAATTGGAAATGCATGTCCCTTCAGGATTTAGAAACTTAAGCGCATTACCTTCCAGGATTTAGCATATTGAATTTTTTTGAAAAATGCAAGTCTCCTTAGGATTTAGCAACTTATGTGCATTACCATCAGAAGATTTAGCATATAGATGCATGTCTTTTCAGGATTTAGCAACTTATGTGTGTTACCTTCCAAGATTTAGCATGTAAAAATAAAAAACTATAGTACGAGGGAGGCCCTATATATGCCCCCCTCCTTAATATGGCAAAAACATACTATTTTGACATGTTAAGGAAAGAAAAGAACAAGGATAAAGCCTTCTTCAGCATAAGGACAATATCCACAAACAACACCTAGTCCAAGCCAAGAAGGTCACAGCTCCTATGAGGCCATGGAAGGAACGAATGTAAAGATATATCATGCAAGAAGTGAAAAGAAAGTAACCCTTATGAGGGACAACACACTGTTTAGTTTCCAGGGTGAGAGATATATCAATCATGGAAACCCAATGTCAAACAAAAAAATATGTTGTGATCAAGGACAAAGATCCTCAATGCAAATGAAAATTTTCATGTATGATTGGATATCACATAATAGATAAATACTGCTTACCCAAGGAAAGAGGTGAATCCCAAAGAGACAGAAGGAGATAGCATCCTTGCCCCCCAAGTGTAGGAACAAGGATGAAAGAGGATACCTACTTCACAATGCAAGGAGATATCCTATTTAGCAACAATGTACACCATATCCTGAGCAAGTGATATTGACCCCTACATCCAAGAATATAGATAATTGTGAAAAGGATATGTCACTCATGGAAAAGGATCCTCAAAGAAAGAGATCTTATCAACAAGACCCCCCACCAAAGAGAAGTGCTTTGGATAAAATATCATCTTTCAACAATGGGAACAAAGATTCAATCATCAAGCCCCCTTCAAAGAAGAGGAAGAGGAATCTTTGGAATGAGGGAAACAACTCTAACACCAAAGCAAGGGTGAGAGTTTATAAAGAACATAATTTGCAAAATAGAGAAGAAGTGATGACTTAGGACAACAACTTATCATATAAGAAGGTTATCCATAGTCAAAATATCTGTCAATATGTTGAAATAATGTTACAATATAAACAAATACCACTAAGCTAAGGAAAGCAGTTCCCTAGACAAAGAGGAAGAAAGAGGTACCTTTCCCCCCAGAGACAAGGGATACCTTCACAAAACAAATGTCTTAGAAAAGATATCTTGAAAAGAAAAGAGAGATTCTATGGATGATTAAAAACATAATACAAAGCCATAGAAAAATAGGAGAGAAAGAATTCCAATTAAGCCCCAATAAAAAGACCTAATGGATTCTAGGAGATTGGATGAAGATACACCTCTTGCCCCCCAGTCATGAGACAAGAGGGGAAGAATGTCTACATTATATCTAAAGGAGGGGAATCCCCTATATAAAAATTATGAAGGAATTGTAAAACTGCATGAGAGTGAGATATAATTCCTAAAGCAGCTCTTTCTCTAACATATAACTTGAAATGTTTACAATCAGCAAGTACATGTTTGTTACTATAATGAAAAGGACATTTCTATTTGTATAAAGCATCTATCGGCATAGGTCTAAAGATTTCCTTCTTGGAATTCATTAGCTCAACATATACCTTCTTAGCCACTTCTTGATGAGTATTAGGGTTATCTAAGATAGGTGTGGGGAGAAGGATGTGAAGAGGAGGAAAATGTTTAACATCACCTACCTTAACTTGAGATTTGGAACAACCTACACCATACATATCCAGTTTAGGGGGTATATGAACTAGAAAATTAATACCATGCTCATTAACCCCAAGCCCTAAACCTTTATAACCTTGTTTAGTCACCATATTATATCCAATAGTGTACATATTATGTAAAGCTTCTACAGGAGGTGATTGTTTATCATGTTCATGAGTAAAGGTTTCATAAGGTGGGATAATTGGTTTTGAAGAAATTTCTTTACCCTTTCCTTTAATATCATCATGAATCGGAGGAGAAGGTAAATCAAAGAAATCTTGCACATCTGCATCCTGAACTATAGCTTGAATCTCATCATAAGTATGGGAAGAGCAAGGATGAACATATGGAGAATTAGGTATTGAATTAGGATTAGGAAGATTAGGATTAGGATTGATAGGATTAAGATTAGGATTGATAGGATTAGGATTAGGATTGATAGGATTAGGATTAGGAAGAGTAGGAGATGGTGTATCATCTACCAAATTCTTCACATAATCCAAAAGATTAATAAGGCTACCACATAAATCTTTAATGAAGGTTTTAAATGTAGGCAGACTAGTGTCGGTCATCTTCACAAAAGCATAGGCAAGAGCAAAGTGAAGGGTCATCAACATAATGAAGTGAATGATACTCTCATAAACATCATAGGTATTATAAAGAGATGCTAAAAGAAGAGTAATAAAGAACATAACTACACACCAAAGCATCTTAACAATCGCCATAGAAAATGAAATGCAAGAAATATTTTTGGATTTTATTGATTATATAGATTTTTTTGTATTTTTGAATTTTAAAATGCAAGAGCATAAACTAGATCTAATCTAAATTCAAGAAAGGATCTTAAATCTAACACAATAGGGCATCTAATTCCACAAAATAAAGGAGAATAACTATGTCGGGTTCACCAAAATGAATAGAGGTAAAATGGAATCACCTCTATTTAAATGTGTGTGTAATGTATGAGGGAAATATGAGATCCACTCCTAAATCCAAATTCCCAAAGGAGAGATCCGATTTGATCAACCTAAAGGTTAATACATAATCGAATCAATCTATAGATAATATGAAAGAGAGAGAAAAACCCTATATTTCCCTATGATGGATTATGGTTAAAATATGAAATAATTGAAATACAAGTACTAACCTCAAATTAGGGAAAATTTGGAAAATGCCAATTTCTGATGTCTGTGTGTACTTTTAGACAATTCTGCAACCTGTTTTGGACTAGAAATGCCGAGATGAAGAAAACCCAGAAATCTTTTGTCTTTCCGATGGCAGGTAGTCTTTGACCCTCATAAAAGGTCAAAGGCTACATTCTTTATTTGAAGGTCGATTCTGACTTTGTTTGTAGATCTTGAAAGTTCATCGAAAAGGGTATCCAAATCTACTCTCAGATCTGAAATTCTGCACCTATACCTACAAGAAAAATGGTTTTGTTCTTTGTTTGAGGGGTTTGCCTTGGTCAAACCCCGGTTTGGAATCAACCTTGATATTGAAATTGAAATAAGAATGCTAGCAAGTAGTAGAAATGGATCTAACAATGAAGCTATGCAATTCGATAGGTATGTAATTGTATTTTGAATGTAAACAAGTATATTGATATGAAAGCTTGAACATAACAATGGTAAAATCAAACCTCCATGATTGTATGCTTGGAATCCACCATGAAGGAAATAATAAATGGATCTTGAAGATGAAAAAAAGGATCTTGAAGGAAGATCACACCATCATGATGGCTAGATCTAGGGTTTGAATGATAAATCTTGAATGCTTGAACCAAATCCCTTCAATGGCTTGAATGCTTGAATCCTTGATCTTCAATGGAGAACTTGGATGAAGAAGAGGACTTGAATGCTTGAGTGAATGCTTTCTTGATCACCTTGAGAACTTGAGAGCGACGAAGATATGAATGATGAATGTCACAAAACTTGATGGGGAAAATGAGAGAGGAAGGCCTCCTTTTATAGTGAACTAGGGCACAATCCTCTAGAGGGGCCACCTTGGAGAATTAAATCCCAATTAGGTCCTAACCTTTAGAAAATATACCTAGATTAAATGAAATTTAAGGATTTACCATCCTGAAACCCGAAATGGTTGACCCGGAGGCGGGAAAACAAATATCCCCGAAACCCGACACCTAGAAATCAAGGAAACTTGAAATCTAGACAGGGGGTCAAGGATGAGATTGGAACTAACCAGGTCAGGGTCAAGGTAGATCCTGACTAGATCAGGATAGAGGTTGACTTTGACCTTATGGTCAAAAACCTCAGGATCCAGACCCATAATGCTAGGAAATGCAGATTGGAGTGAAAATTAGGGGCAGATAGAAGCAAAATGAGGAGAACAAGTATGATCTGAGCAAAGAGCTGATTCTAGGTGCTTGACATGACCCAGACTACTCACTCGGAGGGATAAACACTCTTAACATGGAAGTGCTTCCATTTTAAGACAATATAGTTATTATTTTTATTTTCAATGGGGTTCTAAAAAGATTCATTTTTTTTTAAAGGCAAAATTAGACGATGCTACTATATATATATATATTTATTAAAAACCTAGTTCAAAGGCTCAACGGGGAAAGAACTAGGAAGAAAACCCCTCTTCTCAACCCCATTACAATATATTCATTCATTTACAATCCTCAATGTGAGAAAATATAGCCCAAAACTTAACCCAATGTGACATCACACAAATTGGGCAATTAGAAAACATACATAATCCCTAAAAATATGTCATATTAACAACCAACGATTATGTAAGCCTAAAAATAACTATCAAAATTGGCATATCTACCAAAATTGATCACAATGCCAAAATAGCCATCCTGACCAAATCCAGAAAGCACCAAAAATAATGTATGCATATGCCCAACACTGCATTCCAATAGAATGAATGATATATGCATACACCTAATCAAGTCCTAGCTTGTTCATAAAAAATAATAGCTACCAGAGTGGAATGAAAAATAAGTACCTTATCCATGTCATGATCCACTATCATTACCTCATCACATCCTGGATTTGAAAGATGATCAACAATTGAATTACCTTCCCGGTATATATGGGAAATTGAGCATGATTCAAAGGAATCAATAAGCCTACAAATTTATTTATAGATATATGAAAAATTCTGGTTAATGATTTTCCTGTTAATGTAGGCATGAATAGAAATTAGGGAATCACCTTCAACATGGATTCAAGTACATCCCAAAGAACTAGCAATCACTAACCCCTGTGATAACGCAGAGGCTTCAGCCACATTATTCATACCCCATGGGATGGGAGATGAATATAAGGTAATCAGAACCCCAAGATGATTTCTCAAATATGCACCAATACCTGACTTGCCCAAGTTCCAATGCAAAGCCTTGTCAAAATTAACCTTGATAACTCCAAATTCAAGTGGGGACCATTTGACCTGTGATCTATGGAGACCTCTCAATACACCATTACTAGAAAGGAAGGGTGGGAGAGAAATATATTTCTTCTCCTTAAGTGTAGAATCATCCCAATTGGAAAATAGAATGTGTGAGGAATTATTCTTAATATTAGCTGAAACCAGTTCTGAGATTGACTTTTCAATAATAATCTTCATGACATCCACTATGGAGGGGGAATTCCTAAAGAGACGCTTGTTTCTCTCCCATCATAAATACCAAATAATAAGTGAAGGTGAACATTTCCAGATAGATCCAAGGAGAGACTTTGTATATAATGTGGGCCAAGATTCAAATAAATCCCAAAGGGTATTAGGGAGTGGCATTACAAAATTTAACTTATTAAGAACAAATTTCCAGCAATCCTATGCAAATTCACATTGAAGAAACACATGATCTGCATCTTCAATAACTTGTTGATAGAGAAGGCAACTAAACCTTTGAGTAATGTTGAATTTTTCCAGCCTGTCATTGGTAAGTGGTCACTTTTGAAGGGCAAGCCAAGAGAAACATCTAGCTTTAGGAAATGTCCAATCGTTCCAACAAAATGAAAATGCTCTACTTTTGATTCTAGCATCTAAAAATCTACTGAGAGCCATGTACCTAGCCTTAACCGAATAATTACCATCACATGCAGGGGCCCAAAAAATGGAATCCTCGTTCTCATGATAAAACACTTGTCTCTCTTTTTAACTTTTCCTTGAATAACTTGACATAAAGATCAGAAATAGGAAGAATACTAGGCTCCTTCCAAGTAACCTGATGTGACAATGGATCCACATGATCTATATAATGAAAAATCTTATCCTCCAAGAAGATTTAAAAACATGAATAGAATCAGAAAATTCATGAATACTTACTAGTGGGGGGAAGCCATTCCATGAATCATCCCAAAAGCAATCCCTCTTCCCATTGTTAATTTTCCATGATATATAATCACCAATAATTTGTCTAGATGAAGCCATAAAAATCCATATCTTAGAGCCTTTGGGGAGAGTTGCATCAGTGATGATTTGAGTGGGATCCATAGAGTCCAGGTACTTGGATTGCATTATCTTGCACCAAATGCTATTTGATTTCTTCACCATCTTCCAAACCAAATTTCCCCCATAAGATTTGTTTTGAAGAGAAATATCATGAAGACCCACCCCACCACATTGCTTATCTAAGGTCATATCCTGAAGAGAAATTAAAGGGATTTTCCTCTGTCCTGTCATATTGCTACTCCATAGGAAATTTGTAATGATCTACCTAATTTGTTTAATCACTGCTGCTGGTGCATGAAGCACATTAATGAAATAATTTGGTATAGCTGAAAGGACACATCTAACCAAAAGAATTCTTCCTAACAATGAAATCCACTTAACCTTCCATGCTGAAGTTCTCTTTTTAATCTTGTCCACAATAGATTTCTAGTACACAACTTTGTTTGTCCCTACAAAAATAAAGGAATTCCCAAGTAGACTGAGGGAAGAAGCTCTTGCTGGAACCCCAATATCTAAACTATCTTAGAAGAGATAAGTTCATTTGTAAAGAAGATGTATACTTTAGACTTCGGATCACTAATACTTTGTCTTGACACTAAAGTGTACAAATCTAAGATTTTCTTCATAATTCTAGCTTCTTGCACTACCACATGGCCAAATAAAAGAGTATCATCTAAAAAGAGGGGATGAGTGACTGCAATTGTAAAACATGGAATTTGTATCCCCCTCCATTGATTTTGGGCATGCTTTGAGGAGATCAACATGCTAAATGCTTCTGCCATAATAATAAAAAGTGAAGGAGAGATCGGATCTCCTTGCCTCACTCCTTGGGAAGAAGAGAAGAAACCAGAAGGAATCCCATTTATAATTACTAAAAATGAAGCCCCAGATAAACAAGCCTTGATCCATTTGCACCATTTAGGAGAAAATCCAAATTTTAGAAGCACTTTAATGAGGAAGCTCCAATTAACCTTGTCATAAGCCTTCATCATGTCTAATTTGACTACAAAAGATGATATTTGATGAGTGTTGATGGAATGAAGAACCTCATGAGCCACTAAGGCAACTTCCATTGTCTCCTTCCCTAGCACAAACCCTCCTTGCTCAAAGGAAATGATTTTTGGCATAAGCTTTTGAAGCCTAAGATAGATTGCTTTTGTGAAGAATTTGTAGACTATGTTGCACAAAGATATTGGTCTAAAATCTTGAAATGTTCTAGGAGATGAGGACTTGGGAATCAAAGCTATATTGGTGGTGTTAAAATTCTTAATCATAAAACCATGTTTCCTAGATTCTTCCATTATTGAAAGTAACTCAAAATGAATAAAATCCCAGCATTTTTGAAAGAAAATAGTAGAGTAGCCATCTGGTCTTGGGGCCTTGTCAGCAGGTGTAGTGAAAAATACCTCTTTAACTTTTTCTAGTGTGAATGGTTTCAGTAATTCTTCGTTATCTTGAGAGGTGACCAATTCTGGAATGATAGACAACAATTCTTCTTCTAGTTGAGAAGAGGGTTGGGGAGCTTGAGGTGGATCTAAAAGGTTTTGAAAAAACTTAACTCCCTCTACTTGAATGTCACTACCCTCCTTCAAAAGTAAACCGGACTTGAAATCCTCAATTTGGAAGATAGCATTAGCTGCCCGCCTCTGTTTTACTGACATGTGGAAGAACTTCATGTTTTTATCACCATCCTTAAGCCATAACTCTCTCAACTTTTGTCTCCATAATTCCTCCTCTCTACCACATAGCTCTTCCCACTCAGCTTGCAAAACCTTTTGTTTAATGAAGACATCAATATCCAAACCATACTAAATTATATGACAATGAATTTGTTCTAACTCTTTTGCCACCTTATCCTTTTGTGTGAAGATATTTTTGAAAACATGCTTATTCCAACATTTGATATTTCTTTTAATGTACTAAAGTTTTTTTTAGAACTGAAACATTTTTGACCCTTCCACAAATGGTGCACTAATCCACCACTGTTTCAGTAAAGGAATGAAATGTGGATGTCTAAACCACATGTTCTAAAATTTGAATGAGGTTGTTGGCTTAGGGACTGAGGAACCAACAGAAATATTCAGCATCACCAGATAATGATCAGACCCAGTAAGTGGCATCACTTTTGTAGATACAACAAGTTGAAACAACTTCCAACTTAGGGACAAAAATAATCTATCTAACCTTTCAACAATTTGTAGAAAACCCTATCTCCTATTTGTACAGGTGAACAACCCATTTCCTGGAACAATATCCATCAAATTATTATCCTTAATGAAGTTGTGAAAATATTCCATGACCCTGGTGGGTGGAGATATGCCACCCTACTTCTCATCATGAGACACAATGGCATTAAAATCCCCATCCAAAACAAAGTTTGTGTCTCCATAATCTTGTATAAGCTGAGAGAGCAATAACCAAAGCTTGCGCTTATCCTATGTCAGGGTAGGACCATAAACATTAAGCATCATAAAAGATAATTCAAAATGATTGAAACTGAGAAGTTTCCAGTTAACTTCTTGTTGAATAAGGAGACCTAAAATTGTACAAGGATTCCAAAGCACAGTAACTCCACCCGAAGCACCCAATCCTTGGGAATGAGTAGATTTCCATAATGACCACTTAGCAATTATTTTTTGGAAAGAATCTTGTGATAACTTTGTTTCTTGCAAAAGTACAATATCAGCTAACAAAGAGTCCAATTTTTGTTTGACCCTTTTCTGTTTGTCAGAGGCATTAATGCCTTTGAAATTCCAGGTAAGGATCCTCATTGGGGATGAGGAGAACATGGTGTTCTCCTCGTAACTCTTTGTACTGCTGCAAATTTACTATCAAGAGTGGATTGTGTGCCTATTGCAATTTCCTCCTTAATATTTAAACTCTTAGGCTTATGACCTCTCTTCTTTGGAGTTTTAACCAAAGGTGAATCTTGTAATGGAGTTTGAGAGATAGACAACTTTGTAGAAAATTCAAAATCTGAACCCAACACTGTTTGAGAGTGAACTTGTTTAGAGGACTTTGCATCCACCAGCTGAACCAAGTTATCCTCATTCATTTCCTTAGTCTCATTAGGGATTTGTGGGGTTTCCTCAAAAAACCAAACCTTCTGAAATTCCTTAATTGAAGAATTAGGGGCATCACTTTGAATATTTAATTCTGTAAGAGCCAATGTCACAAGGTCCTTGCATATGACATTTGATGGCTTATTCCAACCAATCGAAGAAGCAAGAAGAGGTTCTGTCACTAGAATTAAATTATCTTGAAGCACTACATCTGCAGCAATATTCAAATCCATTTTTTGAATCTCATTGGGAATGGGAATTGAATGTGGTGAAGTAACTAATTTAGAAAAAATTGATTCTGAAATAAGTCCTTGAAGCATTTGGCTATCCGGGACTTTGTTTCTTGAAATGTATGTATTCCCTATAGGGTGGATATGATTTGGCCAAATACAACCATTATGTAGACCTAGAAAATTTTCCTCTTCACCTATTTCATCAAAACACTTGCCAACCATTGATATAGAAAAATTACTTGCCACAAACTTAAGTTTTGCTTCCGTAGGCTTCGTGTGTTTTTCCTTCTTTTGAAACTCACACAACATGTCCTCTCAATAGTTATACTTAGACAATTCATGACATGTTAGGTGAGTACTAGAACCCTGATTACCAGATACGTTTTGTATTAGCATATCCCCTAGAAGCGAGGATGAAGGTAAAAGCATCTGATTAAGTGAATGGTCTTTCTTTGATCTTGCTAACCAGCCCAATACTGAAGAATAGAATGCCTGTAGAAACACATTGAGAGATTCCATATCTTCCTTGAGAGTGAACTTATCCTTCTTCACTGGGCATGTATCTTGATCTTGCAAGATAAAGGCATTTTCATGTTGATGTAAACATTTAGCCGGATCAAAACTATGGTCATTACAAACTTCCAAATAATTGGTTGAATAACTCTGCTAACATCCACATTGAGAGATAAAATGGCCAAGCTTGTCGTGATACTTATCAATGAAACTAGCTTCCTGAACCTTGATCTTCTATTCCATAGAACCCCACTTGGATTTAAGAAAGATAGCATTCAGGGGTAACTTTGCGGAGCAAACAAGGATACATACTCTGACTGCCAAGTGAGGAAGTTCAAAAGGGATCCAATCATGCCTAATCAAGATGCCTATCTGGTTAGCAATAATTTCAACTAATTTAGGATCCCTGTATTTAAGAGGTAAGCCAGGAAAAGAAACCCACATAGGAAAAAATTGACATAGATCTGCATTCAGGTTAAAATTGGGAGACCAATGAAGGGTAAACAAATCCAATCCCTTACAAAACCATCCATTTCCCCTATGAGCTTTATCTCTTGCTTCTTTAGAGTTGAAAATAGTAGTAAATTTTTTTTATGCAGAGTCCATGATAAAAATCTCTCTTAACCCCACCCAATTTTTCGAGCCCAAGGGAGAATATTAGCAAAAGGAAAATGTGGATTAGAAAACTTACCAATCAACGCACACTGTCGAAGACCCTCAATATGTTTACCAACTAGTTGATCTGATAAAAAACTTCAAGTTGGTTACCCCTTGTTCTCTGTCGGCTTCTATCCTATGGACCTGTGATGGACACGGGGCGGTGGATCTGTCTCCATACAAGTTTCAGCTACGCTGAGGCATTCTTTACCAAGGGTTTTGGATTGAGGGGAGCTTTTGGGATTTATCCCTTTTTGTACTGATCATCATGACCATTTTGGTTTGAATTTTGTGGAAAATTTGCGCCGATGACCCCAAGGGTGTCCCATAGAAAATGTCAAATCGTTGGCACTTGTGAGTATCTTCAGAATGCTTTCCCTATGCCTTGTTAGGCTTGATTTTCTTGCCCTCATCCTTAATAATGCCAAGAATAGTGTCATTGACAGCTACAGGACCACCAAATGGACATATCATGAGATACAGGATCTCAGATTTAGGGTTGGCAAGCTCGAAAGGGAGAACAATTGCAATAAGGCCAGACTCGATGAGGAGATTGCTGGAAGGGAAAACAAAATGGAAGCTTCTATGAAAAGGATCCAGGGGGTGGAGGCCACTCTTTAGAAAATCTCTGAACAATGCCACATCATCCTCAAGGCTTCCAACAACCATATCAAAGCACTGATTAACAAAATTGAGGAAAATAGAGCTCGTAATGAGGATTCTCCCAACAGCAGTAAAGAAAAATTGCAGGAGGAGGGGCCGAGAAAGAGAACGAGAGCTAGCACGAGGAAGATGGACACCCAGGAGCCAGACAAAGAATTGGAAGCTCTCAAGGAGGTTGTTGAGAAGGCGACCGAGCTAGAAATGCAGGCGGTAGAGACTCTTAGCGAGATTGGCTGATTTGCTCCTGGATTTTTTCTGCACGGGTTTTTTGTTCTTAGTCCCTAGTCTTTTTCATTGGCTTTCTGTAGTTTAGCTATTTAAGACTGGCCATGCCTGGCCCTTTGTTTAGCTTTGGCTGTTTCATTTGGTTTGTGTTAAACTGTTACTATCTATACTGGTCTTTTAGCTGTAAGGGTTTCAGGGCCCCATTAAAACCTATTTTCCTTAACCAAAAACTTAGGTACCTTCGACTCAAAATGAAACCTAGATTCCCGCGTACCTTTCAAATTTGAATTTTTACCTAGAAAACCTCTTCGAGCTCTAGCTGCTGACGTTTCTCCTCTCTCAAAAGTTGAGAAAGCTGATTTTGACTAATCCGATGCATGTTGCATATTAGCCCCAAAAAACCCATTCCTACGATCCTTCGATAGTGGTTGTACCCTATATTAAGGTTTGACAAAAAAAGATTTTTCTGGCTGGACAACCATTTTCCCTGAGAAAATCTTAAGTGAATCATCAACATCAGAGCTTCCTAGAGGGTTATGAAAGTGTTTTTTAGGAAGTACGACTCTATGAAAGCCCTGATTCAAATGTTTAAAAAGGTCGTAATTAGACTGGAAACTGAGCTCAGCTGGTTGAACACCTGAAGTACTACAAAAAATGTCCTTGAAAGATCTATTTCCCACTCGTTGCCCACCAGATTAAGCACCATGTTGAATGCCTCCATTCTCCTGCACTGTGCGCTCAAACCTTCACTCCCGCCTTCACTCCATTCCTCCAATTAATAAATAAATTTTTATCACCTGCCTCCCCTTCACTAATACAACACTTGAAAAGATTTGTTTATTATTTAGTGGGATTCTAATATTTGACTTTTGGAGCCATTTTTAATTTTTAATTTTTAATTATGACTTTTCCTTTAATTCTGGCTTAGTCTTTTAATTTCTGTTTAATTCTATTTAATGATGGTTGACTTTGTACATTCTCCTTTTTGAATTTTGATTTAATAAAATTATTATTTTATTCTTGAGATTTTAAACAGATTCCCTTTTATTATTAATTTTGGGATTTTAAATATTTGATTATTGGATAAGTGATTTTAATTTATTTTTAAATTTAATAATATTGTATTGTCAATTAAATGGTCTCTTTAATATTTTAATATTATTTCTTGAGATTTGTCATTTCCAGATTTAAAATTTAATATTTAATACTTTTAATTTTTATTAATGTTTTAATATCAAGTTGGTGATAAATTTAATATTTATTATTTAAATTGGTTTTATTATTTTCATTATAAATGGATTATTTTAGGGGAGATAAATTTACATGTCTAAGGTGGGACTTAGGTAAATTATTTCTCCCTTATCATTAATGTCAATTTAATATTAATATTTATTTATATGGTTATTAAATCCCTTTTAATGTATACATTAAATAAATAAATAAGCTTTGGAGCTTTATGACTTAAAGTAAAAATATTATATTTTAATTTAAAATATTTGAACATTATTATATTAATAGGTAATAATTTCTTGACCCTAGTTTCTGCATGGAGTTATTATCTTGGTTTTATTTTATCTTTTATATATTGAGGTTAGTTTTGCGATTTCTAATCTAGTTAGTAATTTGGTTCGCAATAGGGCCACTAGGGTTACTAATGTGATTGATTTAATCATCATTTTTAAATTAACCCTTTTCAGATGTGTTGACCCAACCTTTGACATTTTATGTTTATCTATGTTTTAATTTCTCTTTGGTTTATCTCTTTTACTAACTCATGTTTAAACCCAGTTAGGGTTTCCTAGAGACCTAGTTAGGGTTTTCGAGTTAACGGATGCAGTTAACAATCAAGGGATGTTAGCAAGCCAACACGTGCCATGATACCTCTTGTGAGTTAACATGCATTGGGTTATGCGATCACACTTGTTAAATGAACCTTAGTGTGTTAGCTTTGTTGTCATTTGTGCTTTTTAAAAAAAAATAATGTTGTGTGTTTTGCCCTAAATTTTGGGCATGACACTATAATATGTATTTTGAATGAAATGGTGCCTATGGAAACTATTTAGTAACTTTCTAGATAAAAAAATTTGACTTTACTCAAACTCTTAGATGGATTCATCCAATGGTATAGAATAAACATTGAAGACAATAGGTAATTGTGTGAAGTATGCCCTAGTCATTAATGTAGGAGACTAAGTGAATTAGAAAAAAACCTAAAGAAGTGATAGATTCTAGTGAGAGAATCAAACGTACTTCAATGCCATCTAAAATTGACATTTTTCATAAGGCAAACATAATAGCAATACTCAAAGAGGAACATTATCGAACTTGTATGTCCCAACAACCAATTACATGTAAAGAGTGAAATTAATTTGGAGAGTAAAAAAATATAAAATGAGTATTTTGGAAATATCAATAATCATAGAGGCATGTAAGGGTATCATCATGAAACAACATACGAAGCTATTAAGATATAGTCATGAAATACCATATAAAGGTAGAAAGCAATAAGCCTCCTATACTTCCTAAAGTTGGGATATGGTAAAGTGAAAGTAGCTATGAATTCTTAGACAAAAAATTCCAAGGGTTTAGATAAGTATGAGATCACCATGAGAAGAATTAGAGAAATGATAATCATTGAATGAATTTTAAGCATAAAGTTAATACAATATTAGCATAAACATGAATAAATAATGTAAATGGATAAGATGTAAAATAATGTTAACAAATATCACACAATCATCACAAGAATAGATCATATAAGTATAACATATAGTCAAGAAAGTTAAATACCATCATTAGAATCACATACATAATCTTTTAAGTGCATCATCATTATAGTTGAATTATAGAAATTTACATAAAGGATATGCCCATGAGTAAGATACACCATTTAAATAAGATAATCAATGTGAAAATACCATAAATGATTCATGCCTTAATGATTGATATATTTATGTCAAAAGGCCTTAGTATAGACATTGTTGACTAGAAAATTGTTAGACATCTAGAAAAGATGTTTGCTAGTGGGGTTTTCAAGTGAATGATGACAAATTATCAGTCATTTCGAAAAGATGTTTGCTGTTACGGAAAATGAGTTTATTGGGATTCTACATTGAATGAATTTTAATGCCGCATACTTCATCTTGGGATGGGATGGCAAGGCATTTATGGGTTGTTGGTTTTCATGTGTGGTATTTGTAAACAATTGTTTCCATTTTCTATTTTCTTTTGTCTTCAATTTGGAAGGAAGAATAGAAGGTTGGGTTTATGTTGGTTGTTGGTCATCAGCAAAGTTGCAGGTCAAGGTAAGTCTCGATTGTTTAAATTTTCTTTAAAAATATTTTCAGCTCAAATGTAAAGTTTTTTGTTTTTTGAAAGTGTAAATGGTGGGTTTGTTCTTAAATTTTCTTGAAAAATCCTTCGTGGTGCTCGCCAATTTTTTTAATTTTGTTTTGTTTTGTTGGTTTTCATTTGTGGTATTTGCAAATAGTTATTTCCATTCTCTATTGTCTTTTATCTACATTTAGAAGAAAGCATCATAAGATTGGGTTTGTGTTGGTTGTCAATCTTCAGCAAAGTTGCACGTCAAGGTAAGTCTCAACTTTTTAAATTTTCTTTAAAAATCCTTTTGGTTCGAATGTAATGTTTTTTGTTTTTTGAAAGTATAAATGGGGGGTTTGTTCTTAAATTTTCTTGAAAAATCCTTCGTGGTGCTTGCCAATATTTTTTTCATTTCGGTTTATGCTATGTGTTTTCAATTTTCATCACTACATTTCGATTACAGAAACATGCATTTAAGTGTGCATTTGTGTTTTATTAGGTTTTTTCTTTTTCTTTTTTGTTCTGGCTAGGGTTTATGGTGTGGATTTTCAATTTGCATTACTTCATTTTGATTATAGAAACATGCATTTAATTTTGTGTTTGTATTTGTTTACTTGGTTTATATAAGGGGTTTCAGTTCGACTGTAATAATTCCTATTTTATGAAAGTGTAAATGGTGGGTTTGTTCTACCTTCATAAAGTGTAAATTTCTTACAATGTTTTGATGAAAAAATTAAATTTCTTAAAAAAGCCTTTGTTTTATTTGCTATTTTTTTTCTTTGGCTAGGGTTTATGATGTCAATTTTCAATTTGCATCAGCTAGGATTTATGGTGAATGAAAAATCCTTTGTAGTGCTTGCCTTTTTTTTTTTTTTTTCTTTGGATAGGGTTTATGCTATGTGTTTTCAACTTACATCACTTGATTTTGATTATAGAAACATGTATTTAAGTTTGCATTTGTGGTTGTTTACTGGGTTTATCCAAAAAAAAAGTTTTGGATAGGATAGGGTTTCTGCTAGCTAGGGTTTACACTTTCATTTTTCAATTTACATCACTTTATTTCAATTATAAAAATATGCATTTAAGTCTACGTTTGTGTTTGTTTACTGGGTTTATATAGGAGTTTCAGTTTGAATGTAATATTTCCTATTTTTTGATTGTGTAATGGTGGGTTTATTCTACCTTCATAAAGCGTAAATTTCTAACAATTTTTTAATGAATAGATTAAATTTAATTGAAAATCCCTTCATTGTACTCACTAATTTAATTTTCTTTAACTAGGGTTTATGTTGTCAATTTTCAATTTGCATCAGCTAGGGTTTATGGTGTGGGTTTTTAATTTGCATGACTTCACTTCAATTATAGAAATATGCATTTAAGTATGTCTTTGAGTTTATTTAGTGGGTACATATAGGAGTTTTAGTTGGAATGTTATATTTTCTATTTTTTGAAAGTGTAAATGGTGAGTTGGTTCTTAAACTTGGTTGAAAAATCCTTCATGGTGCTCTCCTTTTTTATTTATTTTGGTTAGGGTTTTTTCTATATGTTTTTAATTTTCATCACTACATTTTGATTTTAAAAAACATGCATTTAAGTCCATGTTTGTGTTTTTCTACTAGGTTTATCCATTTTTTGGGGTTTTGCCTAGGGTTTATATTGTGGGTTTTCAATTCGCATCACTCCATTTTGATTATAGAAACATTCATATAAGTTTATGGTCGTGTTTGTTTAAATTTGACTAGTTGATTACATAATTTTTTTCCAAAATTTTATATTTATTCTTTCTCCTTTCTACGTAGGTTGTAATGCCCCACCTAGGAACCCTTGGAAAAAAAAGGATAAATTATGCAATAAATAATTTTTCTTTTAAATACAAGTTAACACAACATAAGCATCATGTAACCAAGTGTATCATATAAACATCTCATAAGCAATAAAACATAACTCAAGATCACATCACAAATATAAAATGTTTGTGCATAAGTAGAAGTCTTAACAAGCATCTCCAAAGGTTCCCAAGCAACCAAATATACACTTAGAATAGAGAACACACGTTCCTGAGTTTTCCTTTCAAAGATCCAAAAATCATCCATGGACCACAAGAGACTAAGTCAGAAATAATTCATAGCTAACAAGAAGGGAGACAACTAACTATATCAATCCCAAGCAAAGATGTTATTTTTAAGCCCAAATAGAAGTTCCTACTATGATTATCTATGCAAGTACATTTACCTTTAACGATGATCATAAATAAATAAATGATAATATAACCACATACAAGAATCCATAAGATCCATAAAGAAATCAATATATCTTGAGAATCTAACCCAAAAGCACTTGCAAAGTACCCATCTCCCCAAATTGCACTTAAATCATCACTAGGAAGATACGCCAATGATTATACATAGATGTCGATCTGGGAGGCGAAGATGCCAATTTGAGATTGGTGAACTCCTAGAATAAAAGAGTCATTCCATTGAGGGAAGAGGCATTAGTCCTCAAATGAAGACATTGATCTATGTAGGAAATGATCTACACAGAAAGTAATATAGAGAAAAAGACTTTCTGAGAGCGATAGTACTCAAACAAAGGTAGCGATCTATGAACTTGGCCCAAACACTAAGATTAATAAGTCAAAACCTATGTTGACTCCAATGTACAATTGGTAAATATATAGCTCCACACTGGGGAGTACTAGATACACAAATATCGAGGCCATGGTCACTCTATTCCATCAAAAGAAAGAATAAAATAGATAAAGTAAACTAAGATATGATCAAGAATATCAAGAGCATAAATTGATGCATACATATAAACTAATGATATCTAATGGAGTGAGCTCTCAAGCTCCAAGTCTCTATAGCAGGAGGAAGATTGGCCTTGTATGTCAGTCCACAACAGTGGTATAGTAATGAAATGCCACCCTACCATGTGGAGCCCACAAACCCACCCCACCATGCTCAAAGAGATAGTAGCCTAGATACAAACATAAGGAAAACACTCAAGAAAGGGGTGTCTAACACACACTCCAAGAAGATGCATAATATAGGAAACAAGGAAAACACTCAACATATGGACCAATGCAATACTTGAGAACATGGTTCTATCAAACATGGAGAACACTCAACATGTGATCCAATATCCAAGGAGAATTTAACAACACTCATGGTACATAGGGTCACAATTCAGTGCTAATAAAGGTTTGGTGAAGAGGCTCAAGAGTGAGAGTTGATGAACTACAACTGATTTAATACCTGAATGACTTGAATATCAGTGATTAGAGATCACCAAGTTACTGAAATGATATCTAAGATAATTAAATCAGTCATTATGTTGTCATTGATGTCAACTAGTTTTGATAGTACTTATCATGTTAGTTACAAACATCTAAACATCTGTAAAAAAAGAGAGAAAATATGAAGAAATGAGATATCTACATGGAGAGAGATGGATGTGATAGATGAGGATAAGGAATACTTTGGGTAACTTATTGATGAGTCTACGATCTCATACTGTTGACTTGATTATGTTGCATTAATCTATTATGAAGAAGGAAGCAAAATTTCACAAGGCAATGTGATTGGTAAATGAAGCACTTTAGTATACACTGAGCCAGTGTAGTGTATACTGAGCGACAATATTAACTAAGCTTGTGTTCGCCGACGCATTTCTTTGTTAACCAAGTATGGATGAAAGTATTAAATGCTTAGTTTAGCCAACACAAAATGATGAGATGGAAATTGTTATGATTTTGAGATTGAGGATAAAGTTTGTTATGAGATCCATGGCTAACAAAATTCAGAGAAGATCTAAAGGATGGAATTGAAATGTGTTATGGACACAACTATCGAGGAAGGTTTAAGAGGCAAAATCAATGAAGAAGGATAAGCAGAAAAATCTGATGGTTGATATGAAAATGATTTATCAGTCTATTTAAGCGATATAGGTTTTATTGTTGAAACTATGCTGGAAGAAAGAAGACTGCAGAGATTTCGCGTGAACACAATTTCATGCATGCCTGATCAGACTGGTTGAAGGAAAACCGAATTGCAAAATAGTACCGAGCATCAGAGAGATATTACCAAGTGAAAGTAAGTTGAGAAAGTGAATTGAAATATTGATAAGAGGATTTTTATGGGCTTAGAATAGATCTGAACATTTGAAAATTAAGTTGTATTGTAATTAGATCAACAACTATTTTAGTTTAACCATTGATACAGAAAAATATCCTAACTGAGTGGACTTAACCATCTTATGTTATGCTCCTATGTCATTCAAGGAATGTACATTGTTATCTTATTGACCCCATAGTGAATGATGGTTGAAAGTTAACTGTTAGTCTTAAATATTCTAACAAGTTCACACCTAACAGTGTGTTTGTAACCTTTAATAGGGTTGGCTCTTCACCAAGCTCACTTTAGAAGAGTGAAAATTATTTTGGGTTACCAGTCCCAGGTGGTTTTTCCCTTAGCAGGGTTTCCATGTTAAATATATGTTTCTATGATGATTATTTTATTGTCATACTTTACATACTACATATTTGATTTCGTCAATAATCACAGTGAGTTAATTAACTGGTAATCGATAAAAAGCATAGATAGTTTAATAGTTTATGTTACCAAGCTGCAAAATTTATTGGAATTGTTTTGAGTGTTACATCTTTGTATTTGGGACTATAGGATAACTAATCTAAATGATTCACCCCCCTCTCAATTATTCTAACAATTGGTATCAGAGCATTGGTTTCTTGGAATAGAGTTTTAAGGAATTCAGTAGAAAGATTACAAGATGTATAAGAGGGAAGTGTCGAAGCTAAATAAGGACAACTTTACTATATGGCAAAGCCAGATGAAACTTCACATATCTGGAATTAGTGATTCTACTATAACCTTATTGGAAAATGGCTACATAGTACCACCGACTGGACCTTTAACTCTTGATCAGTTGAAAGACCGACATGAACACAACATTACTATGATAGAGATTGTTGCTGCTCTATCTGATGCTGAATTTGAGGATGTCAAGACTTGCAATACTGCAAAGGAAATGTGGGATAAACTTGCTCAAGTCTATGGTGGTGATGCAAATGTGAAGAGAGCTAGAGCTGAAAGCTTGAGAGGCATATTTGATGATATGAAAATGAAGGAAGGAGAAAACATTACACAATATTCAAACTGAATCAAAGAGGTAGTCAATGCTATCCGAGGATCTGGTGGTGTCATTAATGAAGATACAGTGGTAAGTAAAATTCTAAGAACTTTGTTGCCTGCATATGCAATCAAAATATCTTCTATACATGAAATGAGGTCTGCACCTGACAACACTCTTACTCTTGATAGTCTGATTGGTAAATTAACAACTTTTGAGCTGAACAATTTTGATAATAGTGTTGTACTGTCTGTTGAGTCTGCTTTTATGTCTTCTCTGAAGATCGGTAAATCTAGCAGTAGAAATAATATAAAGAATGACAGTGATAGTAATACGGATGATGAGCTTGATGAACTTGAAGCTCTTATGGCCTGGAGATTGTCTAAAGGTAAAGGTAGATATAAGGGAAAGTTAGCTTTAGCTTGTTTTAATTGTAAAGAAGTTGGCCATATTGCTGCTAGATGTCCCAATAGGAAGAAGGAAGATAAAGACCAAGACCGATCTGGTGATGGAAGCTATGGAAGAAGAAACAACAGAGGTTACCGACACTACAATAGAAATAACTGAGATAAAAAAGATAAGGGAAAAAAGGCATGTTATTTAGTTGAAGACGAGGACACTGACACCGATGATGATGTTGAGGTAGTATTTGTTGCGATGAAAGATGAT
Organism: Chamaecyparis obtusa; assembly: GCA_027943335.1. Classification (NCBI taxonomy): domain Eukaryota; kingdom Viridiplantae; phylum Streptophyta; class Pinopsida; order Cupressales; family Cupressaceae; genus Chamaecyparis; species Chamaecyparis obtusa. The sequence goes on along the minus strand of BSBK01000781.1, from coordinate 657,787 downwards.
TCTAAGGAAGATGAAAGGTATGTAGAAACAAAACTCATTTTTTAAGTTAGTAAAAATGATACTTGGATCATTGATAGTGGCTTTACACATCACATGACTAGTGATGAAGTTAAGTTTGATCATCTTGAGCATTATAATGGAGGATCAATAAAAATGGGTAATGATACACATTGCATGGTTAAAGGAAAAGGATCTTTATTGATAAATGATAAAATCAAATGTGATAATTCTTATTGGGTAAAAGGACTAAATTACAATTTGCTAAGTGTGGCACAACTTAACAACTTAGGTCATTGAGTGGCATTTGAAAACAAGAAGGTAAAGATCTATGATGAAAGTGGAAATCTTGTTAGAATAGGAGGACAATCAAAAGGTAACTTATTTTATCTTGACAATGCTGAGACTTCTTGTTTATTGGTGAAAAGTGAAGATGCATGGTTATGGCATAAAAGGTCATGTCATGTAAATTTTGATAACATGATTAAGATCAGTAGAAAGAGAAAAGTTAGAGGATTTCCTAGCCTAACTAAACCAGATCATGTTATGTGTCATCAATGTCAGAAAGGGAAGATGACAAAATCTAGTTTTAAAAGTAAAGACTATTCAACAAAAAGAATATTGGAGTTAGTTCACACCAACCTATGTGGTCCCATGAGAACTCAGAGCTACTATGGTGATAGATACTTTATTATGTTTGTTGATGATTATACTAGATTGATGATTGTTATGTTTTTAAAAGAGAAATATGAGGCATTTAAAATGTTTAAATGGTACAAAGCTAAAGTAGAAAAAGAAATTGGAAAAGAACTGAAATGCTTGAGGTCTAATAGAGGTGGTGAGTTTATTTCTAATCAAAAGATAGGTTTTTGCACCTAGAACACTGCAACATAATGAAATTGCTGAAAGGAGAAACAAATCTATTGTTGATTGTGCAAGAACATTGATGATAAAGAAAAATGTTGCACAAATGTATTGGAGAGAAGCAGTTAGCACAACTATATATGTACTGAACCAAGTTCAACTAAGGAAAGACACAAACAAGACACCCTACAAGTTATGGTTTGGATACACACCGAGTGTAAGTTACTTCAAAATTTTTGGTAGAAAATGTTTTATTTTGAAAGATGATAAGAATGGGAAATTTGACTCTAAAGGGGATGAGGAAATATTTCTTGGATATTATACTAAAAGTAAAGCTTATAAGTGTCTGAAAAAGGTTACTAATAAGATGATTGAAAGTGCTAACATCAGAGTTGATGAATTTGCTGATAAAAATGATGAAGAAAGCACTAAGGAGCCAGAAGACTATGGTAGATTTTATTATGTTGACAATCTAGAGTACCTACTGAAGCCACAGGCTGAGTTGACTGAGCATCAGGAAGATAACACCGAGGAACAACAAAGGGAAACTAAGGATCAAGGAGAAGCTGCTGAGAAAAGAAATGAACCTGAACAAAATGAAGAACAAAGAAGAGATCAAGTGCTAGCAAGATTTGTCAAAAGACATCATCCTGAGAACCAAATCATTGGAGACAAGCAAGCTGGCATGCTGACAAGAAGTAAGTTAAGACAAAACACATGCTTAGTTTGTGAGTTTGAACTGAAGAATGTTAAGGTTGCACTTGACAATGATGAATGGATCAATGCTATGAATGAAGAGATAGAACAATTTGAGAAAAACAAGACATGGACTTTAGTACCTAGGCCAAAAGATAAAAATGTTATCGGTACTAAATGAATTTTCATAAATAAGCTGAATGAAAATGGAGAAGTTACAAGGAACAAAGCTAGACTTGTTTGCAAGGGATATGCACAAGAAGAAGGTATTGATTATGGTGAAAATTTTGCACCTGTTGCTAGACTAGAAGGAGTCTACATGTTACTTGCATGTGCTGCACATAAGAAATTTAAAGTCTATCAAATGGATGTTAAGTCAATTTTTCTAAATGGAATACTAGAGGAGGAGGTCTACATAGAACAACCAGAAGGGTTTGTTGATCCAAATCAGAAAGACATGGTATGTAGACTGCACAAAGCCTTATATGGATTAAAGAAAGCATTGAGAGCATGGTATGAAAGGTTACATACTTATCTTTTAAGTATTGGTTTTGTAAAAACTAGTGAAAACAACAATTTGTACATAAAAGGAGGATCTGATGATACTATTTTGATTGCTAAAATATTTATGGATGATATAATATTTTGAGGACATGATCATATTTGTAAATCATTTGCTGATGAGATGAAAAAGGAATTTGAAATGTCAATGTTTGGAGAGATTAAATTCTTTCTAGGCTTGGGGTCTATCCCCTGTCTACCGATCACTAATGTGATATGGAGGTTGCATTAGCCTAATCTTATCAGAAACTCATTCATGTTGATGCAACATAGTTCACACTTTGGATCATGTCTAAGGTTGTGAAATATTTGAGGAGCTAGAACAAAGATTTACATATCAGTATACAGAGATACATTGTCTACACCGAACAACAGAGAGTTACTTGGCTATTGCAGAGCTGTATGTTTTATGTTTTTCTTTGGCATTGTTGTCAAAGGGAGAGAAGGCTTGAATATGAAATATCTATCTAAGGGAGAGATAATATAAGAAATTCAAGGAGAGATTTGAAGATTTATTACTAAAAACAAAAGGAATCTGAGAGCTAAAAAGATCAAATCCACAAAGGAGATTCTGCACCTATAATGTTGTTATGTAACGTAGTGATTAAACATATTAAATATATGTAAGATAATTAAATCAGTCATTATGTTGTAAGATATGTAAGATAATTAAATTAGTCATTATGTTGTCATTGATGTCAACTAGTTTTGACAGTACTTATCATGTTAGTTACAAACATCTAAACATCTGTAAAAGAAGAGAGAAAAGATGAAGAACTGAGATATCTACATGGAGAGAGATGGATATGATAGATGAGGATAAGGAATACTTTGGGTAACTTATTGATGAGTCTATGATCTCATAATATTGACTTGATTATTTTGCATTAATCTATTATGAAGAAGGAAGCAAAATTGCACAAGGCAATGTGGTCGGTAAATGAAGCACTTCAGTATACATGGAGCTAGTGTAGTGTATACCAAGCAACAGTATTAATCGAGCTTGTGTTCACCGACACATTTCTTTGTTAACCAAGTATGGATGAAAGTATTAAATGCTTAGTTTAGCTGATAGAAAATGATGAATTGGAAATTGTTATGATTTCAAGTTTGAGGATAAAGTTTGTTATGAGATCCACAGCTAACAAAATTCAGAGAAGATCTAAAGGATGGAATTGAAATGTGTTATGGACACAACTACCGAGGAAGGTTTAAGAGGCAAAATCAATGAAGAAGGATAAGCGGAAAAATTTGATGGTTGATATGAAAATAGTTTATCAGTCTATTTAAGATATATAGGTTTCATTGTTGAAACTATGTTGGAAGAAAGAAGAATGCAGAGATTTCACATGAACATAGTTTCATGCATGCCTGATCAGACTGGTTGAAGGAGAATTGAACTACAGAAAATTACCAAGCGTCAAAGAGCTATTACTGAGTGAAAGTAAGTTGAGTGTGAATTGAAATATTGATCAGAGGATTTGTATGGGCTTAGAATGGATCTGAACATCTACAAATTAAGTTGTATTGTAATCAGATCAACAATTGTTTTAGTTTAACCATTGATACAGAAAAATCTCCTAACCGAGTGGACTTAACCATCTTATGTTATGCCCCTATGTCATTCAAGGAATGTACATTGTTATCTTATTGACCCCATAGTGAATGCTAGTCAAAAGTTAACTGTCAGTCTTAAATCCTCTAACAAGGTCACACCTAATAGTGTGTTTGTAACCTTTAACAGGGTTGGCTCTTCACCAAGCTCACTTTAGAAGAGTGAAAATTATTTTGGGTTACCGTTCCCAAGTGGTTTTTCCCTTAGCAGGGTTTTCACGTTAAATCATTGCATTATGTATTTCTATGATGATTGTTTTATTGTCATACTTTACATACTACATATTTTATTTGGTCGATAATCACAGTGAGTTAATTAACTAGTAATCGGTAAAAAACATAGACAGTTTAATAGTTTATGTTACCAAGCTGTAGAATTTATTGGAATTGTTTTGAGTGTTGCATCTTTGGATTTGGGACTATAGGATAACTAATCTAACTGATTCACCCCCCTCTTAGTTATTCTAAGAAGATTACCACCACATGGCACATGACATCCCATGTGGCTTTGAGAAATCCTTCTTTCATCAAGGAAGCTCTACTAAGCCATATCAACATCTATAGATGGCAAGGAAAATATATACCATATCAACGTCTCAAACAATGACAAGGTAGTCACATTAACTCTTTTCATTATGTTTTAATTTGAATCATTTTTATTAATTATCAGTTATTAAGAACTCTACCAATGGTTACCTTGGGACCCCATTGTGTCCCAACCCACCTTGGTGAGAGACTCCACTTCCATACTCAAACACCAACCAGGCTCATCTCATTACAAAAATGATGCACAAACCAACAATGCAAAAAGGTATAAATCAAGAAATACTCATAAGTCATAAAAACCATAAAGCACATGGTAAACTCTATTGATCTCAAATCAATGAGCACGGGTCACTTGGGTATCAGCATAGGAGCGTAGATCAACTAAATTCTTGGATGTGGTCTTAACACCCTACATCCACATATCACATGCAAGCTCATCCTCAAGCATGGAGTGTGCCAACACAAGGGAAAATGCAAGAAACAACAACCAAGAGAACACAAAAGGTTCAAACAAAGTTTTCATTACAATACAAGAAGTACTCAATTGGTCACAACTGAGAGTACAGGTATCTCAAGATCCCATAAAGTAGGCATATTTCAATAAGATAAAGGATACAACCTCAAAACACACACATCAACAAACCCAACACAAAGCAAAGAAAGCATAAAATGGCCAAGAAACCAAGGCAATAAAATTAAGCACAATCACACCTCAATTGGTCTCATCATCAAGAGAATAAATCCCAAGATGGTGTGATATACATACACATAGGATACAAACATCTATAAACATTCCTAGATGTGACTCACATCCCCAACATCAAAAGATGAGCTCAAAATTATAAGAATACAAAATTTAGGCAAGGTACAACAATCAACAATTTAGCATTGAAAGGGCACTTTCAAATCAAAATATAAAAATACTTAGAATGTCCTATGACCATTTCAATTCCACAATTATACTCTTTATAGTAGATAATACTACTTTCAATAATTAGATCGTGCCAAACATGGCAACAAATAGGCTCTAGATGACACACAAAATGGTGCACCTATGAAAATGCCCAAAAATTAAACTTGGAATTTCACTACAAAATTAAAACCCATTGGTTTAAATCCACCAATAACACTATTTTCAAATAAAATTCCCATTCCAGGCACACATAGAAAAATAGACAACATAGTGACATAAAAACTTATATTTAAAAATTCTAAAAATATATAAGCCCAATCGAGCATCAAATGCAACAAGAACTATGGGAAAAACATAGATATACATCCCACTACATGATTCCAAACAATGAACAACTGATAAAATAGAGAAAATAATTATTAACAAGAGGCCCTACCTCAAGAATTGGCAAAAACCAAAAACGAAGAGATACAAATCAATACTATGCTTAAGATGATTAAAATCTCAGCAAATCGCAGCAATCCCACCATGATTCCAATAAGTCACTCCCTACTCAAATCCGTCAAGTGGATCTCAGTCAATAAGAAAATCTCCAAATTACTCACAAGACGGTTTGAGCAATTTTTCTCTCCAAAACTAAAAAATGAGAAAACGAGTTCTATTTCTCATTATAAAGTCACTTTTCACTTAAAACCAAAAAGGAAAAAATAAAGCCACTTAAATCAATTAAATTAAAACCCCCAAAAATTAACTTGAACTTTAACCTAGATTAATTTATCCAATTTCAATTAAATAGAATATCTCTACAGTAAAATTGCCAGAAAATATAAAATAACTAAATAATAATTAAAAATTGGCATTAATTAAAACCTCTTACACAATAACTATAGGAACTCTAAATGCACAGACATATCATCGATCTATCACAAATGCATTATGAAGTCTAGATTTACCAACACATACCAGAAGGAATAATGTTTTAATTATAGATACACCATCCATACAAGGAAGACATTGGCTCATTATGAAAGGCCAAAACTATTATCTCCTATGTCCATTGCTAGGAATGTAGACACACTCAATTCCTACAAATCATGTAGAATTTGTCTGGTGCCTATTTACTAAAATAAGTAGACATCAGGTGTAGATGCTCATAATATAATATCTGAAGCACATAAAATCTATGATAATTGTTAAGAACTACAATTGAAAGACTACTTGGAGAACTAAATGGAGAATGGTATGATGATCACCAAGCTACTAAGGTATATGTGAGATATTAGATCAATTGTTATATTATCATTAATGTCAACTAGCTTTGACTTTACTTATCATGATAGTTGAAAACATCTGAAGAAGGTAATATTGGTGAAGGAAAGGAGATATTAGCATGAAGATTAGATGTATGAGTAAGTTATGAATAAGGTATTCATTGGGAAACTTATTTATGAGTCTATGACAATATGATAGTGATTTGATTGGCTTACATGATTCTATTAAGTGTTGAACATCAAGAATGAACAAGTCACTTTGGTCGATATATGAATAACTTAGTATACACCGAGAAGATGCAGTGTATACCAAGTGTGGTATTAACCAAGAAGGAAGAAATTGACATTTCACGGTATTGACCAAGTAGGAAAAATAAGGTGGAACACATGATTGATGACATGAGATGATGAGTTGAATGAATCTAGAAGATTCCAAGGATAAAGATAAAGTTAGTTATGAAGATCTACGACTGACAAAATTCAAGGATGATCAGATTATGAAGATTGAAAACATTTTAAGGCACAAGTTCCAAGGAAGGTTAAAGATGCAAAATCAATGATGGAGATTAAGAGGCAAAATCTATGGCTGAAAAGAAAATAGTTTATCATGTCTATATAAGGAGACAATAAATTCAAAGAGAGTATCGCGTGAGAGAAAATATTGCATACATGTGAAGCTGGTTAGATAGGTTGAAGTTAGAACCAGGTGATTCTGTAGACAATATTGAGTTTCATAAAGAGTTAACTGAGTATAAAAGAGTTAAAGGAAGGAGATTGAAGAGATTACGATGACCAAATTTATATTGAGCTTAACATAGATCTGAAAATGAGCAAAAGAAGTTGCATTTGAACTAGGTCATATACTATTTCTTTCTAACCATTTCTATAGACAAAATCTCTTAACTGAGTGAGACTTAATTGTCTTTATTTCTTTATTGGCATTCTATGAATGTTACTTGTTTTCTTGTTGACCCAAGTGAATGTATGGTCACAGAGAACTATTAGTGATAAATCCTCTAACAAGGTCACACCTTACAATATGTTTTGTAACCTTTAATAGGGTTGGCTCTTAACCAAGCTCACTTCATAAGAGAAAATATTTTGAGTACTGGTCCTAGGTGGTTTTTTCCTTAACAAGGTTTTCATGTTAAAAATCAAGTGTTAAATATGTATGCATGTGATGTTTTGTTATTTTACTTTACACATTACAATAACTAGTTAGATTGGTATATACTAGATGACTTATCTGACAATCAGTTAATTAATTAGTAAGGAACAATCAAGTATTTACTGACTTGTATAGTTTATTTGTTGAAGTTGGTATTATACATCTTAGAGGAATTTGGGACTATAGGATAAATGATCATAAATGATTCGCCCCCCTCTCAGTTATCTAACAATTGGTATCAGAGAAAGAGTACTTGAAAGAAAATTTTTGAAGGACTTAAGTTAACAGATCTAAAGATGTATAAGAGAGAGGGACCAAAGCTTTAAAAAGATAATTTCTCAACATGGAAAAGAAGGATGATGCTGTATCTATTAGGCATTGGGGATTCTACACTATAATATTTGGCAAATGAATTCATATCACCTACTAGTCCTTTGACTATCGCACATATGAAAGAGAGACATGATCATAATGAAATGATGATTGAGATTGCCTCTTCTTTATCAGATGTTGAATTTGAAGACATTAAGAATTGTACAAATGCAAAAGAAATGTGGGATAAATTGACACTAGTTCATGGTGGAGATCAAAATTTTCTTAGGGAAAAGGTAGAAAGCTTAAGAGGAAAGTTTGATGATATGAAGATGAAATAAGGTGAAAACATTAATCAGTACAACAACCGAGTCAAGAAAGAAAGTGGTGAATTCTATCCGAGGAGTAGGTGGAATTATTAAAGAAGAAATTATGGTAAGTAAGATTCTCACAACACTTTTTCTTGCCTATGCTATTAGAGTCTTTGCAATACATGAAATGAGAGTTGTTCCTGGTAATGATGTTTCCCTTGATAGTCTAATTGGTAGATTGACTATATTTGAGCTTAAAAACTTTGATAACAGTATTGTACCTAAGGTAGAATTTGTATTTGTGTCATCTTTAAATACTAGAAGATAAAGTAATAGACATCAGATAAAAAATGTAAGTGATTATGAAGCTGAAGAATATGAGCTTGAAGAACTTGAAGCATTAATGGCTAGAAGGCTACCAAAAGGAAAAGGTAAATATAGAGGTAAACTACCCTTGGTATGTTTCAAATGTAAAGAGATTAGTCATATTGTTGCAAGATGTTCAGACAAGAATGATAATGAGAGGACAAGTGAAAGATCAAATGAAAGAAAGAATGATATAAAAGATTTTGGATATCACAGAGGTAACCGACAATATGGAAACAAAGAAAACCAAGACTATAAAGATAAAAGAAAAAAAGGCATGATATCTAGTTGAAGAAGATGATGATGATATCGAGTCTAAAACTGATGAAGATATAGAAGTGGTGTTTGTTGCATTAAAGGAAGATTCAAAAGTAGAAGAAAGGTATGTAGAAAAAGGAACTTATTTCTAAAGTAAGAAAAAATGATACTTGGATTATTGATAGTAGCTGCACACATCATACGACTGGTAATGAAGATAAGTTTGAATATCTTGAGCATTATAATGGAGGATTTGTAAAAATGGGAAATTATATACCTTGTCAAGTGAAAGATAAAGGATCAATATTGTTGAGTAACAAGATCAAATGTGAAAATGCTTATTGGGTGAAATGACTTAACTATAATCTGTTGAGTGTAGCACAATTGAATAATACAGGTCACTGAGTTGCATTTGGTAAAATAAGATTAAATATTTATGATGATGTTGCAATAATGATTGGTACTGGTGAACAATCAAGAGGTAACCTATTTTATTTGGACAATGCTAAAACTTAATGTTTAATGGCTAAGAATAATGATGTTTGGTTATCGCACAAGAGGTTATGTCATGTGAATTTTGACAACATGGTTAAGATCAGTAAGAAAAGAAAATTTGGAGGTTTATCGAGTATATCTAAGCCTAACCATGTGATGTGCAAACAATGTCAAATAGGTAAAATGACAAAGTCTAGTTTCAAGAGAAAATAATATTCATCTAATGCAATTCTAGATTTAATTCATACTGACTTATGTGGTCCAATGAGAACTTAGAGATATTATGGAGAGATATTTTATCTTATTTGTTGATGATTTCTCTAGAATTATGTCAGTCATGTTTTTGAAAGAAAAATTAGAAGCTTTTCAAATGTTTAATTGGTACAAAGTAAAAGTAGAGAAAGAATCTAGTAAGCAACTGAAATGCTTGAGATCTGACCGAGGAGGTGAATTCATCTATGATGAATTTATTAACTTTTGTAATGAGAATGGAATCAAGAGATAAGTATCAACACTGAGGACTCCACAGTAGAATGGGATTGCTGAAAGAAGGAACATATCAATTGTTGATTGTGCTAGAATATTGCTAATTGAAAAAGAGGTTGCACAAATTTACTAGAGAGAAGCTATTAGTACTACTATCTATACAGTGAACTGAGTACAACTAAAGAAAGAGACAAACAAGACACCTTATGAGCTATGGTATGGTTATACACCTAATGTGAGATATTCCAAGATATTTGGAAGCAGATGTTACATTTTGAAAGATGATAGAAATGGAAATTTTGATTCTAAAGGTGATGAAGACATATTTCTAGGATACTCTACTAGAAGTAAGGCTTATAAATGTTTGAACAATACTACTAACAAAATGATTGAAAGTGAAAATGTGAGAGTTGATGAGTATGCTAAGAAAAATGATGAAGAAAGTAAGAAAGAACTAGAAGACTATAAAATATTTGTTTACATAGAAGAACCTAAAACTTTACCCGAGAAACAACCTAGTGTCACTGAGCAATAGAATATTGCTACCAAGAAACAATATTTATAGACCAAGAAACAACAGACAATTATTGAGGAAAGTGATGATCATGCACCGAGTGGAGAAATCATTGAAGAACAGAGATTTGAGCCTGTACTAGAAAAATATGTGAGAAGGCACCATCCATAGGATTAGATAATTGGACACAAAGGAGTAGGAATGATGACAAGAAGCTAGGGAGCAATACATGTTTGGTTTATGAATTTGAACCTAAAACTGTTAAGGATGCATTGACAAATGATGATTGGGTTAAAGCAATGAATGAAGAGATCAGACAAATATAGAAAAACAAGACATGGAAATTAGTACCAAGGCCTAAAGACAAAAAAATGATTGGAACCAAATGGATTTTCAAAAACAAATTGAATGAGAATGGAGATGTTACAAGAAACAAGGCAAGATTAGTCTGCAAAGGTTGTGCATAAGAAGAAGGAATTGACTATGGAGAAAATTTTGCACCTGTTGCTAGACTAGAAGGAGTGAGTATTCTACTTTCACATGCTTCATACAAAGGTTTCAAGGTATATCAGATGAATGTGAAATATGCATTTTTGAATGGGATACTTGAAGAAGAGGTATACATTGAACAACACGAAGGTTTTATAGATCTAGCTCAGAAGAACATGGTACGTAAGCTACACAAGGAAATTTATGGACATAAACAGGCACTGATAACATGGTATGAAAGATTACACTCCTATTTGATAAGAATTGGAATTGTTAGAACAACTGACAACAATACTCTATATTTGAAAAGTGAATCTGATGATAAGATTCTTATTGCTGAAATTTTTGTTGATGATATCATATTTGGAGGTCATGATAGTTTATGTAAATCTTTTTCTAATGAGATGAGAAAGGAGTTTGAAATGTCAATGTTTGGAGAGATTAAATTCTTTCTTGGTTTTCAAGTTCAACAACATAAGGAAGGCATCTATATCACATGGACAAAATACATATATTAAAGAGGTCTTAAAGACATTCATTATGGAATATTCAAAACTAGTTGACACACCTATGGTAACTGGATGCAAGCTAATCAAGGATGACAAGTCAAATGAGGTAAATCAAACCTTATATAGATATCTAATTGGAAAAATGATGTATGGTGTGCACAGTAGACCAGATATTACAAATGTTGTTGGCATTGTAGCTAGTTTTTCAGCTAATCCTAAAGAGACACATATGATTATTGTGAAAAGAATATTGAGATATTTGAAGAACACCGAGAACTATGGACTGTGGTATAAGAAAGAAGGCAATTTTGAACTTAAAGTTTATACAGATGCTGATTGGGTTGGAAATATTGATGATAGGAAAATCACTACTGGAGGAGCTTTCTTTTTGGGAGAGAGACTAGTAACATTGATAAGAAAGAAACAAGGATGTATTTCTCAGTCCACTACTGAAGCTGAATATGTAGTTGCTTCTGGTAATTGTCTAATATTGCATGGATAAAGAAATTGTTAGAAGGTGTGAATGACAAAATAACTTGTTCAGTGACAATCTATTGTGACAACACAAGTGCTATTAACATTTCAAAGAATCCACTGATACATGCAAAGACAAAAAAACATATCTATTAAATATCATTACTTAAGGGAGAAATTTTAGGAGAAATAGGTCAAATTGGAATATGTGAATTCACAAGAACAACTTGCATATATATTCAAAAAACCCTTACCGAAGGATACATTTGAGTACTTGAGAATTAGACTAGGTGTCCTTCCCCTATCTAATAGTCACTAAGGTGATATGGGGTTACATCAACTTGTACTTTATCAAAGGACCTAATTATGTTGATGTAATATGTTCACACTTTGGAATTCCTAAGGTTTTGAAAAAGATGGAAGACAAGATGAAACAGAGAATATATGTATATGCAAGGTACAAGAATCTGAAAAAGGAACAACAAAAATACTAATTTGGCTACTAAAGAGCTTATTTTTGGCATTTCTATCAAAGGGAGAGAATTATACATGAAATATTAGTTAGAAAGAAGCTAACTAAAAGGGAGAGTATGTGTAGTGATTAAACATATTAAAAGTGTAAGTTAAGGGAGAGATAAAGACCAAGATGGTATATTTCATATTGTGTTACCATGAATGCCAAAGGGAGAGATTGTTAAGAACTACATTTGAAAGACTACTTGGAGAACTAAATGAAGAATGGTATGATGATCACCGAGCTACTAAGGTATATGTGAGACATTAGATTAGTTGTTATATTGTCATTGATGTCAATTAGCTTTGAATTTACTTATCATGATAGTTGCAAACATCTAAATTAGGTAATATTGGTGAAGGAAAGGAGATATTAGCATGAAGATGAGATTTATGAGTAAGTTATGAATAAGGTATTCATTGGGAAACT